>VZRQ01007362.1:633486-775744 GCA_013397975.1 Machaerirhynchus nigripectus | reverse complement strand
TTTTTTTTTTTTTTTGGCTGATGTTTAACAGTACACAATAATAAAGTAAATTCACACAGTTTGTGAATCAAATGGTGTCAACCAAAACATCTTTTGACATAAGAAGATAATCAAGGACTGATCTGCATCTCATGCCCTCTCTTGACTCCTAAGCCTGTTAGTTCACGGGCAGATCTGAGGAGAAGAAAACAAACCAGCCTCGTTGACATATGCGGAATAAGGCACAAACTAACTTTAATTAACCCCTTAATTTAAGGTAAATACCTGCTTCAGAAATGTAATTTGAATTAGAGTAGAACAGTAGAGGAATATGGGGAATCTTGAGCTTTTGTGTCTTAAGGATGGCACTTTGTGAAGAGACTGGAAAGGAGGTCACTACAGCCCTTTCCACATTGAAGACTTGAAAGAGTTTTAAATCATAGAAAAGAGAAGCCACGTTAGCCTGTCTCTGATTTTTCTTCCTAACTTGCTGTTGTTGAACTGTCATATAACAATGTCAGGTTTTGATTTTTTTTTAAAATATGCAATTGCAGATAGATATTGTAGAGTTCCTTTATCAACTTTAACTAGGCCAGGTGAATAAAAATCAAATATTCTTCAATAAATAGTGTTTTTGAACCTGGTCAGCACTGGGATTTTATCTATTAGCAGAAATGGAGTTCTTTATTGAATATCAACTAGTCCTTTCAGGAGATGAGAAATTTTCCAGTGAGGGCATTATTAACTGAAATCATGAATAAAACTGTGCTATATATACAAAGATAAATTCCTAATATGATAGAGCAGTTCAGTGCACATGCTCTCAAGGTGCTCATGTTCAAGGACCATGTAAATTCTTTCTTCCTTGTTCAGTATTTTGCAGCAGTTTTGCATGAAGTATTACAGAAGGCCTCTACTTAAACTTTAAATTATTGATACAGTGCATGCAAGATTCCTGTAATTCTCAAAACCTGCTTTAAAAGAATATAGTCTTGTTTTGCTGTTTGGACAGGTAAAACAGCTCAGCATGGTAATTTTATAGATAGACCTAATTAAATAGTAGAGAGAGAAATTTCCTAGAGCACTGAATGTATCATGCTCATGAAATGTGATGAGTTAGGGCTGATGATAATTATAATAAACTTTAGCAATGAAATTATGAGTATTACAAGAAGTCTTCTTACTCCTGTACTCACATTCTTAAGCTGTAATTTTCATATAACTATTTTGTTCTTAGGTTTGAGACTTTTCTTGTTGTTGCTTTAAAAAAAATGTAATGTTAGCCTTTAGTTTTATATATTGCTTCTATTTCATCTTGACAAATGGTTTACTCCTTTTTTTGATAAGCAAAAGTGGGTGGAATCTAGGACTCTGTACTTCGACATAACTTTCTAGATCTTTCTAGAAGTTCTTTAATACTGGGATGTTATTCCAGGCCTCTGCAAATATATGAGTTTTCCAGTAATGTGAAATAGTGGGTTTGACCCTGACTGGACACCAGGTGCCCATCAAAGCCACTCTGACACTCCCTTCCTCAACTGGACAAGGCAGAGAAAAAGATAATGAAAGGCTTGTGAATCTTGATAAGGGCAGGGAGAGATCACTCACCAGGTAACAGTTGTGGGCAAAACAGACTTGACATAGGGAAGGAAATTAGTTTGGTTTGTTACCACTTAAATCAGAGTAGGGCAATGAGAAGTAAAACCAAATACCTTCCACCCACCCCTTTCTTCATCCTGTGCTTATCTTCACTCCTGATGTTTCTCTGCCTCCTCCCCACAGATGGCACAGAGGGGATGGGGAATGGACCTCCAGGGGAACAGCTGCTTCCCCACAGAATCTCTGCTCCTGTGCCTGGAGCATCTTCTCCCCCTCCTTCTGCACTGACCTGGGTGGCTGCAGAGCTGTTTCTCTCACATGTTCTCACCCCTCTCCCTAGAAGGAATTGCTGTTGCTCAGTAACTATTCTCCCTTCTCAGATATGTTATTCCAGAGGTGCTGCCACCATCAATGATGGACTCAGCCTTGGCCAGTGCTGGATCCATCCTGGAGCCGGCTGGCACTGGCTCTTCCGGACATGGGGGATGTTTCTGGCAGCTTCTCACAGAAGCCACCTTTGCAGTTCCCTCCTACCAAACCCTTGCAGTACAAACCCAGTACCCAGGGCAACTTACAGCTTGAAAAATCACTGATTACACTTAGCGAGCCTCTGCTAGAAACACCTGGAGTTTAATTGGGAAGATAACTGTGTGATCAGTTGATTGACTTCTGTTTTTCTTTGGTGTTTGTTTGTCATGTTTGTTTTAAAGCCATAGGTTTAAAGAAAGAAAAATAATTTGACCACAGATAATTTCACTTCTTTAAGCTAAGGGTCTTGGCAGACTCAAAGTCTCTTCTCTCGGCTGTCACACTGGTGTGATTGCACAGCAGTGCATACTCCCTGTAAACGGGACAGTAATAGAAAAAGATTTCATTGTCTCCTCCATAATCCTTATTAAGCATGCTGTTTTTGTTATGAAGCAGTAAGTTCATGGCTCCCTCTGATGTGACATGGCAGTATGAGAGTCCAGGGTCAGTAACTCTGGCCTTGAATTTTTCATGTTCTGAAATGATGATATCATTGTAGCAGTCTGTGTTCCTGGAAAAGTTGTTATGGAAACTTCATTATAGCTTTTCTAAAAATAAGCAAACAAAACCCCAAGCAAAATCTTTTAGAACTCCAAACACGTCATTAATTAAAAAATTGTGTTACATCAATTTTTTTATGAGTTAATTTTAGAAATTTGGTATGCAGACTGCCGCAGTCATGCGCAAGTTTATGCAGTAGATAAATGTTGCTTATGGACCTCGTATTACCTGCTGTCACTGTTAGATACCAGGCATATACAAAGAGGTCCCATTCTGTGCCAGACCTGTGCTAGCAACAGACACAAGCTGGGTGTGCAGTGGAGGCACCACATGTGAGCACCCAGCCTGAGCAAAGCCATTAACAAGGGGAGAAAGTTCCACGTGCAAGGATGAATCACACAAATAAAGAGGGAAGAGGAAAAGGGAGTAGAGTGGCATAAAGTTGTTTTGTGAAGTCTATTCAAAATTCTAACCGGTCTGAGAGCCCCAAGGGGTTGTTGGATTTGGCTGGATCTTGTGTGTGCTTGCACTTTTTCTCTAGGGTAGATTTTGAAAGACATCCCTAGCCTAGGATGGTATTATTTTTTTCCCTACTGTGGTGGGCTTTGGCATTGTATTTCTTTAGTCTAGTGCTGCACAGCTGCACAAGGAGAGTTTCAATGTTGTGGTGTCTTCATATATTTGTGATCTTAATTTTTTTTTTATTTTAAAGTTGTAATATACTTTCTTCACCACAATCAGTGATAAATACTGTCTTTAATGAAAAATTTTCAGGGGTTTTATTTTTGGTTCTATTTTCCATCTTTTATTGTTACCTGATTTTGTCAAGGAAGTTTTCAGAGGAAAGAGAAAATTCACGTAAATGCAATGTATTCCCTCTACAGGATTTATGAACGTGTCATTGATCCCCCAGAAACGAATTTGACACCTGAAAGCAATTTATGGCTTGGACAGAGAAACAGGAAACATGGTTTCTTTAAGGTAAGTAGGTATGAAGTGGCATGTGAAGAAGGAAAGTAATGAGTAGTCAACAAGATACTTTCAATCAGTTGTCTTAGACTCATGAAATGGGATATGTATGAAATTTGGTAGGAACTGTGGACAGTTTGTAAACAGCTTGCTTACAAGGTAAAAGTTTCTGGTATTTATTCCAGTTTTGGATAACAAGCCACAGTACAAGTGTTCATCTGTGGAAGGAGTCTACGGAGCAGCAATAGGCCAATCTGCCTATCCTCAATCTGGGCATGGATTTGTTGCCAAGGTGATTTACCACCCACTCGGCTTCCCTGTGAAGCTGTCAGTTGCTAAGACAATTTTACAAGTTGCCTCTTTTCTGAGGCTCTCTCCTCAAAGTCCCCCCATTTCCAACGAGCTAGGACAATTATACTAAACTTACTTCAGCATAGTAGCTAACAATTTTAATTGTGAAGCAGAGGTAAAAGCCAAGTTTTAACTTAAATGATAATCTGAGGATTGCTCTGAACCTAGAGTGCATTTCATCCTCCAGCAGCTGAGCTGTCACTGTGAAGTGAAATTGATAGTATTATTTTATTCTACAGCTGTTGGTTTTTTACCTCAGCTGCTTCCCACTATTCCACAGATGGTAAACATATGTTTATAGCTGCATAGGAAAAGGAAGAAGCTATATCAGAGTCGCCCGTCTTAAATTCTTATTTTATGCAGGCAGTCAGAGCCTCAGAACTCTGGGATATTATATGTTTGTAAATTAATATTTCTACGTGTTAACACTTTGGAAGCAGCAGGGTAGCTAATGATATGCTAATGAACTGACAATTTTTATTGATCATAATGAAAGCCGACAAGTGCCTTACTTTGCTTTATGCATGCTTGAATATTTTACTAACTTTCTTCAGGGCAGAAATATAATTGGTTGTGGTTTTTTTAATCCTGCTTGAAGAGTTTCAGAAGTCTTACTTTTTTTTACGTTACTCATTGCAAAAACTTGGGATTTTGCCAGTTTGTAAAGAGTACACATCTCTTTCCATATATTTATATGCTCAGCAGGATCTCCCTTTCTTTTTCAGAGCAATTTGTTTCACTGTTTCAGCATATAAAAAAATAGATATATTTTCCTTAATGTAAACAGAGATCTGCAGGGAAATAAGAGCATTAAAAAAGAATTAGCATTTTTTAATGTGTTTTGGAGCCATGAAAATGTGTGTAAGGAAAAACACTAGGTACTGTTCTGAATATCGTCTCTGCCTATCTATGTATTCGTAAAGTTTTCTTATTTTAATGATAATTAAGTGTTGTTTCTCTCCATAAACAAGGAGCATTAAAGCACATTTTGGTCATATTCTCATACCTATATTAGATTTTAATTCTTTGGTATATCAGAAGAGGCAGCAGGGGATATCGTAGTCCTAAGTCACTGTCCAGCTGCCACAATTTTTTGTATCTGTGCTTTTGTTCCACATCCTTATTTACAGTGATTATTCCACAAGCAGCCCTGCTGTGTCTGTGGGCTTGCTGGGGAATGAAGTGCTCGATGGTGTTATTAAGGGGGCTGAAGTCTCACCCCTTGCTCCTGGTATCTCTTGCTGGTTGTAACTTACCTGACATGGCCAAGCACTCAGAGTTCAACCAAGGCAGTGGTTGTAGCACAGCAGTGGTGGGAGCAAATGTGGAACAAACTAAGCTTTGTCTGTTTGCTTTGAAGGGAATGCCTTGAACTTCTTAGGTTGAAAGCTATGTGCTGACCCTTCAAGTTTGTTTGTGCTGCTGTCCTGACTCGGTCCAGGACAGGGTTAATTTTTGCATTGGCTAGGAGGGGAGCATGTCTGGGACATGGAGGTTATTCTCTACCCCTCGTGCAGTTGCAGGAGTGAGGAGAACACCTTCCCTTCCATGGAGAAAGGGCTCCTTGTGGTTGAGAGAACACGGTGGAAGGAGCCATCCAGTATTGTTTATTATTGGGAATGTTTGTTGCCTGAATAATTTCCTATACCTTTTGTTACTGATATTATTACTGTTCATTTTCTTATCTCATCACTCTTTCCAGTAAATTGTGCCTATCTGTACCTGTGTTCTTCACCTTTTGTGCCTCCAGTTCTCAACTCCATGCTGCCACGGGGGGAAGGGGTAGAGGAAGGGGGATTGAGAGAGAACAGCCTGGGGTTTGGGAGAGTGTTGGTGGGGATACTGAATTGGGGAGCACCATTCCTAAACCAGGACAGCCTTAATTGGTGGCCAGCCTGTGGCACAAAGGGAGGAAATAACAGAGCCAGAGCAGGCTGAAAACCGATTTGATGTAAGCACCTGTGGTGTTAGGTATGGAGAACTGGCCACAGTGTTGCTTCGCTTGTTCATGTGGATGGGGTGCCTAAGCCTGTATCTATTCCCATACGTGCCCTCACAATGTTCTTTTTCAGTGCAGGGAGAGGGATCAGGCTTGCTTTGTGGCTGTACTGTGTGATACCTGCTTATGACTTGATCACATCAAGGGCAGTGAGGGTCATTTTGGATGTGTGTTCGGTGTTGCTCTCCTACCCTTACCTCAGGTGCTTACATGGGGAGTCCATTAATAATCGTAACCAGTCTGTGGGGTAAAGAGGGGAGGATGATTTTCCACAGCTTTTCATCCCCTTTTCCTCCTTCAGGCCTGTTAAAACAGCTTTTGAGAATTTTGGATTTCGTTTGGATGTTAAGGAAAGCATGTTCTTGTTGCAATGTCTGCTGTGTTTTCTCAGTATCCTCCATGGTGCCATGTTTAGAGTCAGGACAGAGATTTCTGGGAGGGTCATTCAGAGATCTGCCCTCAGGAGGAATAATCGTGAGCGTAATGGAACGTGGGAGAAAGTGGGCTGGTGTTTAGAGAAATTCTCTGCTCCAGTGTTTTGGGAGTTCACCCCTGAACAACTACAGGACTCTGCTAAGGTGACAGTATTTGCAAGAAGAATGCTGTGGTGACTCCAGAGAGGAGCAACTCAAGCAAAGGCAAACCCCTCCATGGAATTGTTTATGCTCAGGGACCTGGGTCCATTTGGTGGGTAATGCAGAGAGACAGGGAAACACAGTGTGTACCACAAGGGGATTTGCCTGACTGTAGAAATGATACCTGTGATTGTGTATATTTATATATCTGTATCTATGTAGTTGGAAGATGTAGGATATGGGTGGGACATAAATGGTGTAGAATAAGGGGTGGATAAATTAAGGCTATCGTGGTTTATGAATGGTACTCCCCAATTCAGTATCCCCCAGCAAAACTCTCACATCACACCTTGGCTCTCTCTCACTCCTCCTTTCCTTCCCCCATCCCTCTGTGCTGGAGTGGAGTTCAGAATTAGAAGCACAAAAAATGAAGATGATGGGTGTAGATAAGAACAATATACTGGAAAGAACGATGAGATAAGAAAAGGAAGAGTGACAGCAACAGTATTATTAATGAAAGGTATAGGAAAATAAATTATTTACACAATAAACTTTCCTGATAGTAGATGGGACCGCATGGCTCCCTCCTCCACATTTTCTTGACCATAAGGAACTCTTCCTCCATGGAAGAGAGTCCCTTTCCCTGCCTCCTGCAATGGTGGGAGGTGCTGTAGAATAATTGCCATGTCCCAGCCATGCTCCCTCCTGGCTACTGCAAAAATTAATCCTGTGCTGGACAGAGCCAGGACAGCCACACAAACTCAGGGTTTGTTTCAGGGCTAGAGAATACCAATATCATCAGATTAGGAAGCTGAAGCAAGTGCTACTGAAGGGAGAAAGAGTGATGCCAGATGTCCATGGAACACTCTCTAGGATGGATCTGATTGCTGTCAGGATCAGAATTATCTGCAAAATTTGTTTTATTGCTGAGGAGAACCCTTCCCCCTAAGGGTCCCCTCAAAGAGCTACTGCAGAAATGAGCTTATTAATGCATTGGTGAGAAGGTGATTTATGTTGCAAGACAGTAGTTTTCATAACTACTAGAGCAGGCTCTATTGATCCTGCTCGTGTCTGGGGATTGTATATTAGGTGCCTGAGAAGCATATTGGTATTTTCATTTCACAGTATCATGTATATAATTTATACAGTCATATGACTCTGTAATAATTTTGGACTCGGTGTTGTGTGGACTAAGGTGAAACTAAGTGTAGTGCTGAGGGCAGCGTTCAGGTGCCTGGCATGGCTGCCCTGAGTGGAGCAGCCCAGTGCTGATGGAGTGGAGATCTAAGGGTGTTGGCATGGCTTTGTCGAGGCACAGGAGTTCCGGGCACGTCTGCTGCTGCCACCGTGCAGAGCCTTTCCCAGCCCTGGCCAGTGCGACTTGCGCAGCTGTGTGGCTCACATTATCTCTGTGGGAGAAGTAGGTTTTAAAGAGGATGAAAGGCAATGGAGGAAATGAAAATGCAGAAGTGGAGAGCTCATGGAATATATGAGTCCTTTCACAGAATGTGGGAGGACTGTTCTATTTAGTAGGTATCTGAGAAGTGCAATGAACTGGGCTTTTTGCATTATGTTCTCATGGAATGGGCTTGATATTTAGTGCTGCAGACCTGGATTTCATCTTTGTAGCTGGTAATCTGCCTGCAGCAGATGAAGGCTCTTCAAGCTAGCAAGCCCTGATGCTGAGCTGAAGCTTTGATTGTCCTTAGCCAAATGTTTTTATTGATAACATAAAGGTGATGTCTGCTTGGGAAGGGATAAACTGGGAAGATACTGACCACCAACATCGCACTGTTAAGGACAAAATCCAAGCTCTTGGCAGCCTAGACTTAATGCTGAAGCAGGAATAATCAGAGCTTTTCATATTCATTACAATAATTATGGCTGTAATAAGTGTTTGCCTACAATGAAGTCTTTCTATTAAAAAAATACATCAGCAAAATTTCTGCCCTTGGAAAGTTTACTTCTGTGTTTGATCATAATAATTCTGTTTCAGATGGTTTATAGACCTAGAAGTCATCTATGTTAGTGAAGTTCATATTCATATGTTTTTCCAAAATAATATGCTTTCATGTAGCCCGAAATTAAGACACATAAAATAGTTGTGTTTCCTCTTCAGGCTGTGTCTAAATGCAAATTTTTCCAAAAGACANCCCCCCCACCAAACTAAACAAAACCCAAGCAACAACAACAAAAAACCTGAAGAAAAAAATCATTTCTCTCTGGATGGTGTCTCGTTAGCTAGGCGATACAGTCTGGTGGAACTTTGTAATCTCATTTACTCTTGGCTGAGCTTTTCACTGCAGAGGTTTAAGTGTTGAAATACATTTTTACGCCTCACCTTCTAATTTCTCACTGATGACTGCTGACAGAAAGTATGTAAAATGGCTTTCAGGATGTTCCATTTCCAGTGACAGTATTACTTCTCATTACTTATGGTTTCATTATCCTCACAGATGAAAAGGTTAATAAATGTATATACTTCTGCAAGAAAGACAGGGTGATCTGATTATCTCTGTTAATATTTTCAGTTAATATTTGATGATGAGACAGTAAGCAGGAAACGGTGCTTGCTGATTACATAGCAGATGAACATGTAAATGTTAAATGTTACTTGCCAGGCTTTAAGGACTTTCTGAGGCCTCTATTTATGGGTGGAGTGTAAGTGCCTATGAACAAGTGATGAAGTCCTTGGTCTGCAAAATTCACTCTATTGCAATTTAACTGAAAATTAAAGCACAGTCTGGCAAATCAGTAATTTAATTAGATAATAGCTGCTGCCATGATAAATTACTTTTTAGATTAAAGACATTTTTCTGTGTCTATGAGGAGATAGAGCTGTGTCACAACATCTGATTAACAGTCGGGGAAGTGCAAATATCAGCACTGGAGGTCCCTTGATTTCCCTTGCTCCTCTCCCTCAGTGGCCATGACATTATTAAAGCTAGTGGATCCTGTGAAGTAAGTACATTGCACAGTCAAAGATGCAGCAAAAGCTTCATCCTGAGCTTAAAAGAACGAACACAAGCTTCAGCATTTTCTGGAGTGTCTGAAGTGCCCAGGGTTCTTCAGGGCCCAGGTGTGCAGGGACACTGGGGATGTCCTTGCAGGGCAGGGACAGCGCAGGGTGGGCACTGGACCTGTGGGTTCTGCCTCCCCGCTGTCGTGCCCGGTTTGGTTCGGGGGCCCCGTACAACCTGCACCGACTGGCTCTGACCTTCTGCCATCCTGCACAGGGCATCTCTCTGTCTGCCTGGGCTAGAGAGAGGATTTAATTCTGACTGATGGCACGATTACCCGAACTGCCTGTTGAGATACAGAGCTAGGAGGCTTAATGAAACCAAGCAATGGAAGTGTAAACTGTTGCTTACATCTGGCACTGTGTGCTTGTCTTTTCAGTGTTGGATTTCACAGTCTTATTTGGCTACACAAATAAGGAGTTTTACTGTGTTTCCTTTTTGTCTTTTGGAAAAGTGTGTCATCGGCTTGAGCAATGGATATTATTCGACTGCTTTTATTCACCAGTCTCACCCCATTTAAAGACATTTAAGCAGCTTATATTTGGCGATTACTAAAGACAAAGCAGTATTATCGCTGTAATATCCAAACACACAGAAAGATAGGAGGACTTGTTATATTTCGTTCATCTTCAGTTATTTTCCTCACAAATAGAGTGAGCTGGTAATTTTTTTTGCATCCACTGAAGAAATTACTTGTGAAAGAGCTTATACAAATTTAAGTGAATGTTGGTAATCTGTATTACCAGTTTTCTCTTCTTTTGCAAAGGGTATTATTCAAGATGTGAAAGTCATCTTTATACCTAATGGATATATAACACAGTGTCCTAATCTGAATCGCAGTAAGTAGCAATCTTTTTATTCTCTCTGTTTTAGATTTTTCATACTGATTGTTTCTTTGCTTTAAAAATAATTCTTTCAGGCTTGTTATTTTTGCATGTGCTGACTTCCAGAAGGCAAAAATTCCGTATAAACAGATTGCATTTTATGTTCAGATAAATCTAGTGTGATAGATGGTTGGTTATTTATGGGTTATTGTGTCTTTCCTTCTCTTCTTTTCTGTTTCTTTTTAATCTTTCTCTATTGAGCATGCCCAACCTGCAGTGATTTCTTAAGTCTGGTGCAAGGAATCATGGATTTGCAAGAACTCCTGGCAAAAATGACTGCAAAAGTAGGTACCTAAGCTTTTTTGTTAGTTGCCCATTTCCTTCCTTTCCTTCCCTAAGACAAAGATGAAAGTGTTTATTCTATATGCCATTCCTTATACCATGAAAATTATTCTACATTTTCATAGTAATTTTTTTTTCTTGCTGTCTGCAGTAGTCTTATGGATATAGCTCCATGGTTGTTCCTTAAGCTTAATAATGTTTCTGTTGTCTGCTTTATTATTTGTAAAGTAGTGACAAAATACCCAGAGTCTGATGTTTTGTAAGAAGCCTTAGTTTGATTTCCCTTTTCATGCTGAGGAATAAATGCAGAAACAAAAGAGCGAAATCCCTCAGCAATTTCCTCACCATGTGATGCTGTCAGACGGGGGATGTTTTCTTGTGGGAAGTCCTCTGAAGTCTTCAGGAGTAGTGTAGTCTCCTTCCTGGGGATTGAAATGAGGCCCCAAAATGAAAAAGCCTGTGAACCTGCTGACTGTGCTGACCTTGGCATCACCTTTGATCAATGGTTTTTATCAGTATAAAAGTTAATTCAGCTCCAGGTGATGTATGAAAGTCTTGGGTTTGTTTTTTGTTTTTTTTTTTCTTTCTTCTTTCCCCCAAGCTTTGGATCATGAATAGGATGACAGTATAGACTGGGAATCTATACTGTTGGGGATTTTTTCTGTTTATTTGGGATCTTGGAAATTTTCTTCAGGCTCTGCTCCTACAATTCACAGGCAGCCTCGGTCCTTAGCCAAGGCCCTTCAGCAGGGCTGTGCTGAAGTTTTGGGATAGGAAACTGTGTTTTAGAGGTGACCAAAACCCTGATCTGTGTTAAAGGAGAATCTTAACGCTTTTTGAGGGTAATGTTGGTGAACCATCTGGTTTGTGGTAGAGGGCAGTTGTCTCTTTTGAAACAGCGCTTACATGTTAATTACTTAGATTTAGGTGCAAATGCCACCAACCTGTAGACGGTCCTACTCTCAGTGTAGTTAGTGTAGTTACTGTAGGAATTTCCAAAACAGGAGTTGCATAGCAGTGCTGCTTGTGTAAAAACATTATACTTTTTACTGCACTGCCTTCAAATGCTCTTTCCCTTCCCAACAGGAAAGGGGAAACTGTTTTTTGGAGAGTGAGTGCAGTATCCTGGCAATCCTTTTACTCAGCTGACATGCTTTGGACAGGCTGGATCCGAATGCAAAATGTGAAGCTTTTAGTTCAGTTTTCTGCTTGTACTGTGAAAGGGAGGCAATTATTTTGAGCCCTGCTGGTGGTATGAGCAAGTTCCAGTTATGCAGTGTATTGAGTAACTTGCTTTCTCTGATGTTAATTATATTTTTGCTTGCTAGTAGTTTATGAGGGGAAGCAAATAACAACAGCATTTGTACTGCAAAGGCTCTGTGCTTTCATAAAGTGGTGCTGGCATAATCCTTCATTGCAAAAGCCTTTTCTGCTACAGCAGTCCACTGACTGTTTTGATGCGGTTGTTTCCTGTTGTCCAGGAAAAATGCATGCAGCAGGAAAGGAAATTAACGTGGTAGACAAATGCAAGTTAAAAGTGGGGGGCCTGGAGGGAAGCATTAAGGTTTGTATCTGCCTTTTGAGTCCTAGCCACAATAGGCACGTGTGGTACTAAAGTAGATGTGTGTATGTCAAGGCTTTGCAGGGCCGTGCAGCTGCCCGCAGGGATCCTGTCTGGCAGGGCAGGTGGTCAGAGGAGGGCTTGCAAACGTACAGGAGCGAGGATCCCGAGCTCCTGCTCCTGCACCAGCAGATGCAGAGCATGAACAAGGTGTTTGGAAAAAGTGGTTTGGCGTCTAGTTGTTGCTTTTAGGCTCCACTACTAAAATCCAGGATTTTAGTTTCTCAATCTGTGTTTGGCTACAGCTGTATCACAGCGCTGAATAGATGAGCAAGTGTTGTTTGCGATGAATGTGTGTGTGCAGTTTGTATGAATTAAAATTATGGAGACTCAGAGCTGGTCTTGCCGGGGAAGGAAATACCCGGCTCCTGGTTTCAGGCTCTGATAATTTTAGTGGCTGTGAAAGTTATGCAGAATGAAGGCAGGAAAGGGAGGTTCCCTCCTGCTTGGGCTGTGCCTCTCCTGAGTCTGGTGGGCTCAGGATGGGACACAGGGCCTATGTAAGTGCATTTTCTATGGCAGGTTGTCACAGAGTGCTTTGAAAACGATTTCATCGTGGCTTGTAGCAAGTTGACCACCCTTATGTCCTCTTCTCACCTGTGTTTTGTGAAGACATAGCTTTTAAAGACTAATAAATGCAGCTTTTAAAACTGATTTTATTTTTGCCATAATTTGAATTAATTCTAAATCTTTCAAGTAGGTATGTTCAGTTGAGTTAATCTTGTGTCCTTAAATAGAGACACGCTGTATGCCAAGGTGTTAGAATCTGGCTAAAATGTTAATTTGCTGCAGGAGAAAAGGATTGTGTTACATTGTAGCATTCCCCACTGCTGTGCTAGAGTACTGTTAAGTTCCTCTTTAAAAATAATGGCTAAAATAATTCATGTGGCTTTAACAATCTGCTGAAATTAGTCTGGGCATCTCCTGCACTTCTTTGAGTGGAATATAACGTCTTTTGGTAAATTATGAGCATCCACTAGGGTGTGCTTTGTATTCAGATGTGTTTGTTACATGAAGACTTCCAGCACAAAAATTTCTGCCGTGTCTTTCCTTGCTGGAAGTCAGGAAGGTTCAAGCTTGACTTTGATTAAAATCAAGAATAATCAAGCACTTGAGTTCATTTATGGACTAGGCAGTCTGGTTTATTTACATCATGGGTTTACACAGCTAGGAATACTTTTATGAATCACAAAATTCTCCATGCAAATTTTTACGGTTTGGGGTTTTCTTTAAAATTTTTTGTTGTTTATTTTGCCAGAGAAACATTTTTTTTTTAACAAAGGCCTGTCGGCTTTCAGTTATTTGGATGGGCAGGGAAGGAATGCACATACTTACTGCTGAATATTAAGGTTGTATTTCTGTTCTAACAGCACGGAGTGTTCAGAGCTGGCCACAAGCCCAGGGTTTACTCCAGGAGCGTGGTTTCTCTGTTGATCATAGTGTAGGATGACCATGTACTTACTCCATCAAAATCTGAGGAATAGGGTTAGTTTATACCTGCTGTTTTCCTGGTTTAGTGTTTCAAAGGTTGTAGTCAAAGTTGGTTTGGCTGAAGATAAGTATACAGGGTTTGCTTTTTAAATAATATGTTCGAATTGCAAAAATCTCATCAAGTTACTTTCATTTACAGTTAAATTATGCAGAAACTAGACTGAGTCAATTGGAAGACTGTCATTGTGAGAAGACTTGTCAAGTAAATGGATTGATCTACAGAGACAAAGACTCATGGGTTGAGGATGATCACTGCAGGAACTGCACATGCAAAGTAAGAATTTCTAAAGAGTTTCAAGGATAGGATCTAATGAAAATGTGAAAATGGCCTTTGAATACCTAATGTTCACTCTGAGAATTATTATGTTTTTAGTATGCATCTAGTGGCAGTATGGACAATAGAGAGGGAAATGGTAAAATAAATAAAATTTTGACATTGCTTATTTGTAAGCTTCATACATAAAATCTGCGTTCCCTTGACAATGCTTTCTTATTTGTTCTAATTATATCTGTGAGGACTTTGTGGTTTTGGGGTGAAGGGCTGGCATTGTCTGTGTTTGGATGGAATTGTTTTTACTGCAGTAGCTTTTTTAAAAAGGAGGCATTATCTTAATAGTATTCATAGATGCTTAGTTGCATCTTGCATGGTAACAACTTGCAGATTCGTTTTCAGCATTTATCAGACTGAAAAATACAAGGAACAGAAAGAGAATTAGTATGTAAAACTTGTATCTTTGAAATTATTTGATAAATATCTGAAGAGGGCCTTTGTTTGCTCAAGAAAATAGAAGCCTGGTTGTTAAAAATCTCAAAGATGATTGGAACAGCCTACAGAAAGTAGGGCTCGTGTTCTTATGTTTTTTCAGTTGATGGGTTTTGCTCTGGGAATGGGGGGTAAAACCAGTAACACGTATCAAAGTGGGGCAGAGTTTGTAATCCAGAATGCTGTTTTCATTTGCTTAAATAGTTTTTAGTGCTTTGTATAAAAATACTCACTAATAGCAGCAGCAGTGGTTGAATTTTGTCTTAAAACCCTTTGCTTAGAGTGGAGTTGTGGAGTGCCGAAGGATGTCCTGTCCCCCTCTTGAATGTCCTCCCGATGCCCTCCCAGTGCACGTGGAGAGTCAGTGCTGCAAAGTGTGCAAGGGTAAGTTCTGCCTTCTATTTCAGCAGAGTTAAACTTGGCCTGGCAGCAGGCACATTTTGTAATGATTTTCAGAGGTCCTGGTAATTCAGGTAACATGAGTCATAGTGGCAAACATTATTTAAGAAGAAGGTAAATAATTGCTGAGAAATGAACAAGCACTGCAAATTTCTGAGGTAATGTTTTTACCTTTTGTTAGTGTAAAATTATTCACCCTGCTGGGGGCTGGGAAGACTGACTTGGCTCCAGTTTGTATCTCCTGTTGGTGTTGAGGAGGATCAAGCCTATGGTCTGAACTTTATTTTCTGATGAGTAATGAACCGAGCTGTTATCTTTTTGCCTATCTTTTATTTCAAGTTAAAAGTCTGTTCTTCAAAATAAACACCACAGAATATCAGACCCTGGCTTAGTTATCACTGTGTGGAGCTGTACTTTGCTGTAATTAGTTTCAAAATAAATTAATGAGAAGAAAGAAAAGCTAAGTAAATTTTGTGATCGGTGTTACTGTCAGCTTTCAGTTTCTTTTTCTGGAAATGAAAGCTGTTAAGTAATGCTCATGGAAGGAATATTCAATATGTGTTACTTTAATAGTAGTACAAGGAACAAAGACAATTCATATATGATAATTTTAGCTGTATACTAATGCCAGTCGCACCTTAAGAAGCACAAATTCTCTTTCCCCTGATCTGTTCTGGAAGATGAGTAAACTTCATGCGTAAGCTTTTCAGTAATTTTTATTAAGACAGGGATGTTGAATTATTTTAGGATTTATTAGGAAAATAATAACACTTTTTTAGCATTCTGTCACCCTTCTTCAGTCGCTGAATTCATTAGTTCTGTGCACAAATATCCTTTAGCTGTTATCTTGCACTTGCTCTTGTTTCTTATGTAATCTCATTTCTCTCGGCTGTATGTCAGCGTGAATATTCTGCATACTAAAAGATGTTTATGAACAGAGTACTTAGGTGGTAAAACGGCCATGCTGGCCTGTGTTTTTTTGTCTCGAAATATTTTTATTTATAACACTGAAAGTCTAGGAAGTTCTTCCATGAAACCAGATGCATGCACAAGAGTCAAAATCTGACAGAGAGAAATTGTAAGGCACGAAATTGTGGATTCAGTGTATACCCTCATGAGTAAACCGTTCCTGTAATTTGTAATGGGAAGATGAACAATCAAACTTACCTTTCGTCAGTGATTGGCACAAACTTGACTCGTTATTCTGACAAGAACTCAGCATGTCAGTCAATGGGAAGAGACGTATGGAAGTTGATTGAAATTGATTGTAAACGCCAGCTCCTTGACAAAATGATGTGCTAGGACCACAGTTAGTCACCTCTAGGTAGATAGTAGTAATTGCAGAGGTTTTCCAAAGAGCTGCACTGCAGGTGTTATTTTCTCTGTGCTTTTTCTATTTAGTTCTGATAGAACCATCAGTTGTAATTTGCTGTCTCTAGGGATTATTGAATGGCTGGGGTATTGAACACTTTCCTGTCTTAGCTAAGGGTTAATGAACAAAGTGGCTCTAATGTCTGATATGTTAAGGGGTTTAGGCAGTTCAGTTTTGATCCCTGCCACCTTGTGTTAGCATTTCAAATGATATTTGGCAAAAGACTATAATTTTGTTTTAAATACCATTTTTCTGAATCGTTCATTAACTTGCTTTCCTGTGTGTCCATTCTTCTGTTAAAAGCAGTCGTGTCGGGAAAACAGACAGAAGAAGGAAATGTGTCTAGTTCATATTCTCCTAAAAATAGTTACTGGGATTCCTAATTTAAACAAAGCTTCTTCATCTGAAGTTTTCTTCAGAAGTGAGATCACAACAAATCGGGCATAAAAACTAGGGCAGCTTTTGAAAAACAAAGAAAACTAGGATACCAAAAGGAAGAAGCTGTTTTTAAATGCTGTAGTGATGACAAAAACTGAGTTATCCTGAAAACCATAAATCATTCTCTTTTTTTTGGAAGAAATGAGCATTTTCACAAAGAGTCATTAGAAGCAAATTTATGTGTGAAGGTTCATGAAGATTGATCTAGCAGTCTCTTCTGCTTAAAATTTGGGAATCAATCTGGCTGTGACAGTTGCTGCTGTGGAACTGTTGGAATCACCTGTGAGGGGGACACGCTTGCACCTGTGAGTGCTTCCCTTACCTGGGCACTCAGGAGGGAAATTGAGGCAAAACAGTCCTAGATAGCATGTGTCTTTTGAGAACAGACTACTCTGAACTCTTGCACTGTGCACGTGGCTTGACTCTGCAAACTTTTAAAGCTCTGTTCAGCTGCAACATAGGATTCACACCTTTTAGCTTTCCTTTCAGGGTCACAGGTCAGACTTTTACTGGCCAAGTACAAAAAGAACTGAAATGCCACAGCAGAAAGTTGTTTCATCAGTGTTTAGCATTGATCTTGTTAGTAACATAGGGTGGTTTTATAGTGGATGCTTGATTTGTGTGAGGTCATAACAGTCCAGCTGTTCTCTTTAACTGATGGATTTACTGTGCTTCTCTGGAATTGGAATTTAGACATGTAGTTGCATGGGGACTGTGATAATTCTGGTCATAATTGACCAAGCTGTTTGCTACTGTGGCCCTGCTGCAGGTTGCCTTCTTTGTGGTGGCAGTAGTCCTGAGCCAGCCCACTTTGCCTGGGAGTGAATGAGGAATGACTGCGTGTTCCAGTCTGTTGGTTCCTTTGTGGAGCCACTTATCTTTGGCAGAAGGGTCAAAAATTCAGACAGGAGTTTTGTAGTAGGAGCTCTCAGTTTCCTTGGAAATCTGCGTATTTCATGTGCTTGAAGAATATTTTTCTACAAATAGATTTTTGCAGTTTGTTGATTCGGTACAGTCATTCGCTGCATCTCATCTGTTCGTGCAGTCCTCCAGCAAGTTGAAGAGTTCACCTTTGTGCCCACAAAAAATGGGAAGGCTTAATTGAAATCTGTGCTGATATTATTATCGTGATGAACTGTACGCTAATAAATGTCCCCAGTTCTTGAAGTGAGTCGTGAGGACCTGTAGTAACACAAATACTGTAGCAACTCCACACAATGTCAGTAGTGAAAATATGTTGTACTGAATGATAGGGAGTTTAGTCCAGGACATACTGTTTATGCTCCTATTCCCTCTCTTTAGTTTGGGTAAAGATGCTACTTTCTCTTAAAATGAATTTATTGTTTGCTGCTTTGTTTGTAATTACATGTGATACTGACTTCTGATGAAAGCAAAATGCATCATATTTTTAATGTATTCATATTTTTTCGGTGGATGTGAAGACTGGTTTTACTTTTGTGTTATATCTTGCATTTATTTGCTGCTTAAATAGTGATTTAATAAATTTTTAATCTCCCTCCTTCTTCTCTTGCATTACAGCCAAGTGTATCTATGGAGGCAAAGTGCTAGCAGAAGGTCAACGAGTATTAACCAAGAGCTGCAGGGAATGTCGAGTAAGTTTCAGTTGCATAAACTTTTCCTGATTCTAAGTGTATCTGTGGCGTTCAGAAGTGACAGTGAAAAGTTAGTGCATTTCTTTAGGCTTCCTTCATGCAAATGTGACATCTGTTGTCTTGAAAAGGTGACCTTGAAGTCAGTAACAGCCACACATACGAAAACAAGGCAGAAAAAAGAAAAATATGGGCAAAATGATTTGGAATGATGTTTTCTCTTATCTCTGCTTTCATGAGCTTTAGGAAGAAAGTAACAGCCTCTTGAGCAAATTACTTTTTTCAGCCAAATTGCTAAAATTTAAAGCCACTTTTGTGTTATATTGTTTGAGTTACTCTATATTTCCCCTAGTATTATTTAAACTATATATAGCTCTTCTAATAATTGAGGTAAATTACTGAGTATTGGAGTGGGCTGAGGTCTTTCTTGGCAAATTCATAACATTTGAACTATGACAGTCAGTATTTAAGAACACAGGTGAATGGAGGCTGTGTTAGATCCATTCAGGGAGTGCTGGTGAATGTGCACGTTGGAAAAGATTGCAGTGATCTGGTTATTGTTGTGCTTGGAGCTGAGTGTACAGGGTAGCAATTTTATGTTCACTAATGGAAATGGACAATAACTGGTTGCAGATGTTGTGAAAACAGCTTGTTATGCAGAATTACTTTGCTATGGTTACTGTTGAGCTGTATGGGGTGCTCAGCACTGCGTATACAAATACCTGGGCAAGGTCGTTGCCTTGGAAGGCAGACTAAGATGCCTGTTATTTATAATATGACATAGAATGTTTGTTTGAGAAGGGAAGTACCTGTATAAAATGAGAACAGGAATATTATCACGTTAAAGTGAAACCAGAGAGAGTGATCTGAATTATGTCTGTGGAACTTCTCTGTGCCATAAATATATAACACGATGTATTCTTCATTAGGAGTATGATAATACATTCATGAAGATTAAAAGCAAATACCAACCATCAAATATTTGTCACTATGAATTAATAAAATAAAGAAAACAGCTATTGTATTTTGCTTACTGTAAAAGGAAAATGACATGGCAGTGTTAATTACAGTAACATTGCAGTTGGTATTTGCATCTTAATGGACAGTATTGATAAATATTCAAAATGGCATCCGTGAATGTAACACCATAAAAAAATGTTTGATGCATGCCTTCAGAAAAACCCCAACAAACTGAAGTTCTTTCCACAACTGTGCTTCAAGAAGATATTAAACCTCACTGGCCTAGGGAGAGCTTTTAGGAAGGTGCTCGCATCTGTTTCTGTGGGTGTTGTGCCTCCGTGCAGGAGGTTCATTCAATATGTCTTCAGCATGACCTCCTAAATCTGATCTGCTTGTCTACTGCCTCAGTTAGGAATGCTCACTGGGTGAAGGATGAATGGTGATGAGTCAAAACGTGGCTCTGTCATTGTTTTCTGTCCTGTGTGGACAAGGCGTTGTATCAGTAAAGGAAGGACTTCACCATAGGGGAGGACCGTACCAAATTTAACATGGTGTAATTTTCCAGACTTGAAAAACTGACATCAAGTTTCAAAAGGTGCTGATCCATGAAGGAATACAGTGGAGGGTATACATCTACTGTCAGTGTATTAGTGTTGATAAAGATGACTTAAAAATCTTTGTGTCTGTAAAGGAGGATATATCTGTTAGTGGGGTAATGTCAAAAAGATTACGTTGAAATTTCACATTTCAATTTTTATTTGAAGATAGATTCCTTATTCTTTGCATAGGTACTGATGCAAGCTTAAGAGGCTTTTAACTTTTATAGTTTTTCCATCTAACAAAAATCATACTACTACTGATGGATCCAGCTAGATTTAAGATTTTCTTTATCAGGCTGATAGACCTTTTTTAATTTTTGAAAACTAATCCAGACTAAAAATACTTATGATGCACATCCTCTTAACCATAAGCACAGCTGTTACTCATGAACAACCATTCCCAGCTGGAATCCTGCCCACAGACACTCTCTAGATGAATCTACAATGATGAAATCAGTGCACAGGTATTTCTAACAATCACTGAACAGTCCAGATTGGAAAGGACCTCTGGAAGTCATCTTGTCCAACTCTCCTGCTTGAGCCAGGTTACCTGGAGCCAGTTGCCCAGGACCATGTCCACATGGCTTTTGAATATCTCCAAGGATGGAGACTCCACAGCTTCCCTGGGCAGTCTTTGCTGGTGCTTGGCCAGCCTCACACTGGAGGAGTGTTTCCTGATGTTCATATGGACCCTGCTGTGTTTCAGTTTGTGCCTGTGGGCACTGCTGAGAAGAGCCTGGCTCCATCTCTTTGCACCTTCCCTTTGGGTATTTATGTGTCTGTAAGATCCCCTCTGAGCCTTCTCCCCTTCAGGCTACAGTCCCATCTCTGTCAGCCTTTCCTCCTGTGAGATGCTCCAGTCTGTTATTATCCTCGTTGCCCGTGGCTGGTCTCTCTGCAGCTGTTCCATCTCTCTCTTGTGCTGGGAAGGCCAGAAAATGCAAGTGTGTATGAACTTCTGATAACTGCACCTTTCTGCATTCAATAAGTGTTTAATTTTTTGTTTGTTGGTTTGTGTAGGGGGGTTTTTTTTGGGGTTTCACCAGTACGGTGATGTAGGCCATTGAAAGTCAATGGAAAGATTTTTACAACTTTTGTTGGAGTGGGAATTTGCAGTTGATCAGCTGCCTGTGGATGACATGATGCCTATTCATAAACAGACGACATGCTTGGCAGCAAAGGATACAAAAATAAATGCCTCTTCATTAATGCTGGGAGCAGGCAGTCACACTGTGCCATACAAGATGGACAGGGCCCACAGCTTTCAGGAAGGTTGACTAAAAAGTTTTTTGTAAAGATAAGGAACGATGTGCTTCTTAGAGTGACAGCTAAGGCTGCTGTTTGAAACTTTGTCCTGAGAGACTGATCAATAACAGCTTGTTGTGGTTTAGGGGTGATATTCCCAGGTGTGGGGCTCTCACTGAAACCACGTCTCTCTCACTTCCCCTGGGTGGGATGGAGAGGAGAATTGGAGGCACAAAAGGTAAAGATCATGGGTTGAGATAAGAACAATTCACTGGAATCAGCGAGGAGATAAGAAAATAAACAGTAACTGCAACAATACTAATGACAAGGGGTACAAGGAAGAGGTGATCGATTCACAGGGAACAACAATACCCGACTGCTCCCTCCCCTATGCCACCACCCCCACCTCAGAGTGAGGTGGTATAGAATAACCTCCTGTCCTGGCCATGCCCCTCCTGGCTACTGCAGAGATCAGCCCTGTCCTGGCTGGAACCAGGGCACAACTAAATTCAGACAGGAGAAAAACCCCACCAAAATATCCTTATCTGAAATCTTGCTATTAGTTTTCAGAGCCGATCATGTGAGATGAGTTGTTTGTCGTTCAGATTTTCACTGCATGTCACTGATTAGGCTTACATCCAATCCTTTTTTTATGTACTTACCTTTGTAATTACAAGAAATTTAATTATCTTGTAAATTTTTGACTCCAGATCTCGTTCTTCTGGATTGTATGTCACAACTGAAGGTTGATATATTTATTCCAGAAAAAAATGTCTTTTTGACATCTATTTCTGTTCACATTCTATGACTGCTACATATGTGAATTGAATATAAAAAGGAGTAATTTTTCTAAGGCTGCCTGAAGCAATAATTCTGAAGTGTGAACTCTTCTCTTAGTGGATAAAATCTGAAATCTGATGATGATAATTCTTATAATTGGATCTGTACTAGCTTATAACAAAGTGATTTTAACCCGAAGAATACTTAACATGGAATTGTTTTAATTGTTTTAAAACTTAATTACAAATAAGTTTAATTTGTTTTCCCAAGGTGCAAATTCTGCAGGAAACAGAAAACTTAGGGAAATAAAATCTTACTGTCGTTAAATTAATGGAATTCTCAATTTGTGTTCTTTTATCTCCTTGTGAGTCACTAAAGAAGCTGTGAGCTTGGATTAAATTTGTCTTCAGCTTTTTGACTCATCCTGACACTCATTTGACTTCCAAACCATTTCTTGCCATATTTTTTTTGGCCAGATTTATTGTCAGTCAACACTTCCTGTCCGTATGCTGACATCCTTTCCTCTTGCTGCTGTAATTGTCCTGTCTGAGCTTAAACAGGCAATGAGTTACAGCCAGAGCTTTTCTCGCTGGTTGTTTGATAACGTGATAGTAAGTGATGGCTCGGTGTCTGGTTCTTTCACCACCTTTGATACTGCAGTTGCACAGGCAACCGCGGGGGATTCCTCTCTTTCCCCTGCGGAAGTGGGATCGGGAGGAGATGCAACGCCTCCGTTGACTTCACTGTTCTTGTGGACACCTGCTCTGATGATGTGTGCTCTCTGTGCTGCTGTAGGGAGCTGCTTTTTCTTAATAAGAAAAGCAGATGCCTGTGGGGTGTTTTTAGCGTTATTTTTCATGACAGCAGCTGATGCAACTTGCCAGTGAAGGCAATTGGCCCTGCTTAGCCTTAAGATGTAATGTCAAGGGCCGTGACGGGCAGTGGTTGCAGAATGGTCAGATTTGCATTCCCTGGCTCGGCTGCACTTCTCAGCTCTAAGTCCTGTGAGCTGCTGGGCACCCCAGGCACATCACTGGTGCCTTGTAGACTCAGCAGACATTTCCTAAGTCTGTAGGGCAGCTGGATGCTGTCAGAGCTCCTTCTGGAGCCTGGAGGGACATAGCTGAATTGGTGTGATGAGGCCAGGTGGCAAGGCTGATTACCAGCAGAGGTTTTACCTGTGCTGGTTCTGGCCCCTGACCCAGTGCTTTGGCATGGTGTGGCACAGTGTTGTGTAGATATGAAAGCCAGCTTCTGCACTGGGGTGTTTCTTCATACAGGGTAGACTCACAGGTAATTGCAATATCCTCTATTCAAAGTCATGTGTCTGGTCCCTCAGATTATGAGAATGATGGCTTTAATAAAGTTTTGTCTGTTTTTTGGTATTGGTTTTTCTCTGCTTTCCTAGTCCAAGATGTGTTTGGATCATATTTTTAAACTAGTCTCTGCAGTCATGATAGCTGGAAAATGAAATTTCTTTGTTTGAGGAAATCAGAAATTTTTATTCCACCTTTTTGTTCCACTGTCTGAGATGTCATGAAAAATATTTTTGGGAGGATTGGGGACTAGACTAATGTTAAAAAGGTGTTTTGGCAACATAGCAGGCTGCCTGCTTTCTTAGTGGAGCTTCACAGCTTGGAAAATGAGATTACTCAGGTGTGGACAGTCCTGTGGGGTAGTTTCTGTAGTTCCTACTGAGCAAAAATCCTAGTTAATTTCTTGCCAGCTCTCAGTGTTGGCATAGCTGCAGAAGGGATGCTGAACAAGTAAATTACGGTATGAAAAAGGCTGGAGGGGGGTATAGGGTAAAAGAGGAGGCTATTTTGGGACAGGGTTTTAAGAAACAATGAACTAAAGAGCTGGAGAGCTGTTTGGTCTGGAGATACAGTCAGGCTGATCTGCTGGATGGGAAGAAGATGGAGTAAAATTTGGTGCAAAAATCTCCCCATGAAGGCTCTGTCTATGATTATAGAAAATTTCTACCAGCATCTAGACCTCCTATCACAGTCTTATTCTAAATCTAGAAATCAAAATCATAGAAACGTCTTTAGCTTGGTTTTACACAGCAGTTTCTGTAGGGATATTTCAAGATGAGCATTCTTCTTTGAAGGACCTAATTTTGGAAATAAGGTGATCAGTAATTCTGAAGAACAGACTCTTGTAGTTGGACACGACAGAACAACACAACACTTGAAAATACTGGTCTTGCTGTGTATAGTGGAGTTGAATAACTTGTCGGTGAAGTATGTAGACTGTGAAATAAGAGGAATAAAGCTCAGACTTGCAGAAAGCAGGAAGACTGTCTTTAACCTGGAGTGAAATTCTTTAATTCCTTCAAATACTCGGAAAGAAGACAGCTATAGTTTCAAATTAGGTAAAACTAGAGTAGAATTTTGAGCTGAAATGCCTTGTATTTTAATAATTTTATTTTGATGCTGGGCAGAGAAATGCACAGTAGATTACTGTAGATCTGATGTTATGGTGGAACAAATGAATTTAACTTGCTTCTTGCTCGTTTCCCAGTGTTATTACTGGAGATTGCTAGTGCTGTAGATGGAAAAGTATGTGATCCTTGCCACTGCATGTGTTTTCACCAATGTAATTTTTAAAAAATGTTGTTTATTTTCAGAATGGAGTTTTAGTAAAAGTAACAGAGACTTGTCCACCACTGAACTGCTCAGAAAAAGATCACGTTCTTCCAGAGAACCAGTGTTGCAGTGTTTGTAGAGGTAAGCCAGCTTGGAATGAATTGAAGTGTTGGTTCAAGGGGGGGATACATTGAAAGGAACAATTCCTTTGTAATGAGATACTAAGTACCTCTATAAGCTTGATTCTAAACCCAGTCTGATACTCTTTTGAAGACTTACGAAATATAAACCTGTAATTGCTTTGAATTGGAGAGGAGGAGGGAGAAAATGAAGAGCTGGGGGAGAAAGGGATCAATATCTCCTAAAAATTCCTATTAAAAGGATGTTATATTTGAAAAAGAAATATATTTTGTTGCTTAAACTTGCAACTGCAGGGTTTTGAAAATCTGTTTTTAAGGTCTCCATTTTAAAATCACAAAAATAATGTTAAGTTTCTATTTTGATGGGTATTAGGAGGTTGATACAGATCTGAGCACTCTCAGGACTAATTTATGAATTAAGCTGGACAATAAAATAATACCAATGCGAAAAAAAAAATTAAAATGTTAACCCTAGAGCCCAGAACCCCGTTTTTCCTCCTTCCAGTGGGATGTTGAGATGCAGGTTCCTCTTGCTTGTTTTGTTTCAGCCCCATGAGTCCTGGTTGTAGGCTGGACCAGACTGAACAGGCCGTAACTAAAACCTTAGTTGAGGAAATCCCCTTAAATGAGGAATGTGAAGGTATCACAAGGTTAAGGAAGTTGAACAAGCTTTCTTCTTAAAACGTGTTCTGATCAGTGGATTGCTAGGTGAATGATCATTCCCTTTGTATTGTACCTCTGTTCCTCATCTCTCCCTTGGTGCTGGGTCTCAGCTGAGCTTAAGGGGAGCCTGGTGTCTTGGGACTCACACGTGAGCCTTTAGTGAAGCACCTCAGAATCTCAAGCAAGAGTTGTGCCAAATGAGCATTAGGCATTTGCAGGCTTAGATGGTTATGGAGGTCTGCTGGAATATTTGTCTTGCCTGCATATAAATTCCTCCAGTGCCATTGCAGATGGCGATGAAGGGGCTCTGGATCTCTCCCTCTGCCAGTAAATATTAATTAGTAAATATGCATGGGTAAATATTTACTTAGGGCTTGAACTTAAAAACACATGCATGTGGTTGCAGGGACCAGCACGTTCGAGACTGCCTGCTGGATCATGGTCTAAGAACATACACATTAATATTTTTTAGAAGTTTCTAGAAACATCTGCAACCATTTAAGCAAGCAGTAAATGTTGCTTCTCTGTCCCTCAGAGGGCTCAATGTCTTAATGATACTTCTTAACAGATGGCCCAGTTTGATGTAGTGCAGTGCTGAAAAAAAATATATTCGTTACTTAAAAGGATTAGAAATATGAAAGCTTCAAAGTTGATGGAAGATAAGTTCCGTAATTATTCACTTCTATGTTATTGTTAGTGATAGGTACTCTTTTTAGATATTCATCCTCAAACTGGCTTCATTATTTATAATATAAGATGAATATTTATATTTATGTGATGGTCTCTAGAAGCGAGGGAAGGAATTGTATTTTCCCTTCCTAGGAATTCTGGTACATAATGCTTTCAATTTGATACATTAAACTTTCACGTCAGTTCTGGTTTAGCTGACTGCTAAAACAGTACCACCTCCTTTTGTATTTCATCATTGCTTTTTAAAATTCTTCTGAAAATGATGCCTAAAGATACGATTAATTTTGTCAACTTTACAAAGGCATAAATTCAATTTAGCACTCCTAAGTTGCTTTTTATATCTTAAAGTAGAATATATGCTTCTTGACACTTTTGCTTCAGTTACATGCAACCCAGAGTGGTAGTATATAATTTTATCATGTGCTGTTGTTAAAAATGGATATTTATTAAGAATTCCATATTTGGTATGGGTTTTATCAAGCAAACAGGTGCTCTCTGATAAGGCAAGTAGGCCACAGTTTCGGATCCTGTCCTGTGCCAACATATCCTTTACTGGTAAAGGATAGATTGCTTCCGATTTGCAAAAATGACTTCTTGCAGAGGCTGTATTCAGCTTTTTTTTTGTCCAAACCAAAGTAGTAAGGAAGACATATTGTAATAATTGCTGTCCTGAATAAGCAAAGTTTTTTTGTTGGAAGGCCACATGGATCATTTGCACATCATATGCAAATTTCACATCATATGTATGATGATGCAGATAATTCGTTGCATTAGCCCGTAGCCAAGTCTTAAGTTACTCAACAGAATATTTAGCAAGCATTTACTAGCAATGTTAAATGAGACCATTATTTCTGTATTAAGTTTATCAGTGCATGTTAGTGACTGGTAGGTTCTGGGCTTTGTATCAGTTTGTGTTGTCTGTAGTTGTGGAAACAGAAGACTTCTACTGAATTTCGTGTTCTGTAGAATTACATTTGCTGAATTGGGCAAGGGTGACAGGTTTGCATCTTGTGCTTTTCTAGCTGCAGCAAAGGAATCTCCATTTAATGAAAGGATAAATACGAGGGGATCAAGAGTAGGGGAAAAAAAAAACCCACAGACAAATACACAATCTTCATGATGCTGTGGTATGAGACTGTACCCATCTCAGTGATCTCCGCAGTACTTACCACAATAACAGATAAGCACCACAGGTTATGCAGGGTAAAACATAAATCTGTGGTGTTTGTGGAGATGGAAATTGTGAGTCAGCAAAGAACAGAGTTGAATACTTCTATGTACAGAGCTGGTGGGCTTCTTAGATAGTCACTATTGTTTGTAAATGGTAGGAAAAATAAAGACAGCAAAAAATGCATGCTCTTCTTGAGGTTTGCTTCACGAGTTCATAGTATAGCAAAATATAATAGTATATTGCTAAGTGGCTGATTTTTAGAGTTCAGGGAAATGATTGTGTGAGGTGTACAGCAAGGTGAGAGTAGTATGGAAGAGCTCTGCTTTAAAATGACAGTTTATTTTCGTGATTGGATGTACTGAATGCAGTCATGAATGGCCCTCACCACATCTGCACATGGGATCTATCCTTGACTGTTACGCAGAGTATACTCAGGTTTTCCTTTCATCTGTGTGCTTTAATATAAATGTCTGCTTAAACTATGTGGCTGCTTTGTACTTTCCAGCAGGACAGTGTGGTGTTATTAAACTGTCTTTTAGGCTTACAGAAAATTTAGTTAATTTTCAAGTTTCGCAAAAGAGTCATTGTGTCACAAAATATATTTTTTACTACTTCTGAGAATCACTCATTTTTCTTGCAGCATGCCTGCTACATTTTTTATAGCCCAGGGACAAATCTAATACAAAAAATAGTGTCATGAAAGTGTTTTATTGTTCCCTTTAGCTGTTTTTCTCCTTGCCAAAGACAGCGTATAATTTCGAAAGAGTGGATTTTTTTCTCTTTTGCATGAGTGATTAAAATAAGATTTAATGAGAGAATTTTTATGTTGTTATGCTCACAATTTTAAATACGTAAAAATAGCCTTAACAGCCTTAGCAACTTCAGATGTGCTCTTCTTAAAAGAAAAAGTGTGATGAAATAATGAAGTAGTGAGAGCGGTTCTGTTTCTAGAGAAAATAATTATTTGCTGTCCTGCAATATGGTGGGACTGATGGGTTTCGATTGACTGCTGACACTTGTGAGGAGGAAAGGGAGAATCTTATTGATGAGGTGCAAGTGTACATTTTACAGCAGGGAGCAGCATTTAAATCTAAAAAATGGGCTTCTGCCACCCTTCTTTGTGCTGCTTTGTTTTGTTTTGGGGAGGTTTTTAGTCTTTCAGTTAGAGGGTGAGAAGGCTCTTCAGTTGTGCGTGTTTCTCATCTCTTCCTGCCTGGCTGTGAAACTGAGATTTGACTCTTCAGAAATTGAATTTTTCCCATTTATTGCTGTGAGGTAGGAGTTATTTCAAGGTTTTAGATTTATTAAGATTTAATGGCAGTTGATAAATACGAATTAGTTTATTTCTAAACATAGTTGTAGCATTACTTAGGATTTAGAAGAGCTTTCTATCTGAGAAAAAGAAGAAATCTTTTTAAGCTTGTTAGTCTGTGTAGTTACCATTATTCTATTGCACACAGATAAGCACTGTGTAATAAGCTCTGCATTCATAGCTTGAAAGAATGTATGAAGCTGCTGTTTTATGTCAGACCACTGAGTTCTGGGACCACAGTCTCTGAAGGTGTAAGAGCTGCTGTTCAAAGTGCTGCCTTGCACATGACTCATTAAAAACTGATTCAATCATGGAAAGGCATAATTGGTAATGCAAATTTTAAGACTCTTCTATGACTTCTCCCTCAGATTTACCATACATATTTTTATTGTAACTGTGGCGGTAAATCCTAACGGTAGAAAAGATTTTGACGTTGAAACTACCTTGGACTTCTGAACATTTCTGGTGCTTTTAAAAAGAAGCATTATGACAGTTTTGGGGGTTTTTTTAAAGAAGTCTCAAAATGTGAAACAGTGAAATGAAGGATATCTTCTTGAACAGCAAGAGAACAGGGGTTTTACAGTTTTTGATGTGAACAGCTAAGGCTATTTTAAGAAGTATGGAAAACAGTAAAGAAGTTATAAGGAAACCCTCAGAAATAAGGAGAGGCTCATTAGTGTTGCCTGTGAAAAAAAGCAGGAAGAGATACGAATCTAAAATGTATTGATTGCAGCTGTAGTCTTGAATGAGTTCTTGAATTTTACAATCAATAACTAAGCCAAATTACCAGGTATGTTAGGTATGGAAAAACTGGATGACAGCACAAAACAGCTTAGCATGCTGCTCTGCAAAAGCAGGTTCTGGGAACCACAGCATGGAAGATGTTGCTTGGAAAAATAAGAGCAGTGTTCAGGTGTCCCAAAATGGAATAATTTTTTAATTTGAGATATCTGACTCGGGGCCACTAAGGCCTAGCCAGTTGTGCAGTTCCTGATGCTGCAGAAGTGATATTTTTATGGTTGCTAGCATGTGTCTGGTTCTTTTCCTAATTGTCTTAAATACATTTATTAATGGTCATTCTATAGTCAGAATGAAAGAGTAGAAAGAAACCTGTATTTCTTGAGAAAAAGATGGAGCAAACATTTCAGCAGCCTTGATAAAGGAGGAGAGTAATGTTATCAGAAATGTTTGGGGAACGAACAGAGGTCATCAGGCCCATCAAAAATCTAAACACACTCTTCAATATTTAATTCCCCTGGTAGTATCTAATTGTGTTTTGAATGACTTTGAAGGGCTGTTGTGCACATTTATGATTGTGTGTGTATGCACAGGGAAAATGGTTTCTGACATCTGTTCTGAACGCATTCGTCTGTAATTTTAATTCATACTTGCCTTGTCATCTGTGCTGGCCTGAAATTAGTTAAGATTATCAGAACTGTTTAAGATTTTCTGTGGTTTTGTTAAATCCTCTCCAATTACCTGCTTACTGAGATGTGATGATTCCATTTTAAAGCCATTTCTTATGTTTAGAAAGGAAATGATTGTCTCAGATAAGACTGCTGGATATTCTGAATGAATTGTTATTTTGGCTGGGCAGTGGGGATGCATGCCCTCTGCTATCTCCCACCCATCTGAAATTTAGAGATCCCGCTGCAATATCAGCAGGTGGTTTTGGCATCTCTGTTGGTGTCTTTAGGGAATCCTATGATCCATTTCACACCAAAAATTAATAAAAATCAGATATTAGAATAGAGACCAATGTCTAAGAAATCCAAGAACCACACTTCTTGATACGTGTCTTTTGGCTCTTTTGAAGTGCTAATTTTGCATTTTTACTGAAAAAAAAAAAGTACTTGGAGAAACCTCTGATCCAAGCAATGGTGTGCTTTTTCTGACAGAGGCACAGTGAACCCTTGCTTTTCTGTTCTATCAAGGACTTTTTTTTCCCTGCTGGTTAACCTTAAATTACAGTTGTTTTGTAGAAGCTTGGTAACATAAAGTGTTGTAGCACCATGCGTGCTCTTAACAGGAATGGCTTCCACTATCCACTTACAGAGGTATTGAACAAGTTTGCTGAAAAGCTATGGGAAAGTAACGCGGAGACCCTTCTAGACAAAAGTTATAACAGATAGGAAACAGTGTTTCACAGGTCTTTTGTAATAATAAATGCCAAGGCAATCTAGAGATGTAGTAGATGTTCTATGATTGTGTATTCCTAATGGCAGGAGAAAAATGGAATGTCCTTTAGAGCCTTTATTTTCTCAGGTTACAGAACTGGAGTGTTACTTAAAAAAATTAATTTACAAATTTAAATATTAAAAATAATTATTAAAATATTATAAGTCTTATTTAATTATAAAATATATATTAAAATAATTATTACAAAATTTTAATTTAATGCTCTTTTAATAGCCTTCGAGCTGGGAAACCTGATTCCGGATGGAGACTGTTCATATTTGAGTTGATAAAGGGAACTAAAGCAATGCAGGTTTTTCCAGAGAATTTTTAAAAAACAGGTGACAGCTCTAGTGGCAAAAAATGGATAGCTAGGCTGGCCATCATATCTACTGATAAATTTCAGAGGTGGTAAATAAACAATGAAGGGTTCACAGGGCTGTGATGTGGTATTGAAAATTAATCACTGGCTTGCGCTTGGGAAAAAGTGCTGTTAGAGGAGAGTGGTTGATCTGGGACTTGGGACTCGTGATGACAGTTAACTCTGAGAAGCCATCGATTTGGCTACTTGTGAGTTAAATTTGCCATGAGCTGATGATAAGGTAAAATGTTGACTCACTGGGATAAAAAGAGCCTAGAAACAGAGAATTTTGGTGCAGATCATTGTACCAGCAGTCTTGTAACCAAAACAAGTTGAGATGAGAAATGCTGAGAAAGATGAAATATTTTTTACAGGTTTGAATGAGAGGGAAATAGAACTAAATATAAACAAAATACCCTGAGACAGAGTAAGAATCCATGTGGTATTTTCATACTACCTAGCTTAATACACTGATCTGTTACAGAGGTTCTGACCCAATAATAATCAAATCAAGCTCATACTGAGTATGAGCTCAAAGGAGAATTATTATTCTAAAGAAGCAGGAAACAGACTGGGATATCATAGTCTTAGGGGAAACAGTGACAAAGAAAATATTACAAAACTTGTTGTCTCTTGGATGTTATCTGGAATGCCAGTAGAATAGTAATCCTGCGTGGGGAGCATAAATTAGATGCTGAATGGATAAGTTTGAGGCGACGGGTTCCAATGTTCAGTTTCAATTATAAGGGCGAAACAGAGAAGTCAAATACTGTGATTGCATAAATGTCTAAAGGCAGTGTACTGGCACCCTATTTTAACAGTCTGAAATGTACCTGGGCTTGACAAGGCTGGGTCTGGAATACTTGAGTTGTTTTTACCAGACTGTGAAATGAGTAAAGACTAGAAGGAATAACTGATGTTTTCAGTAAGGGAATTGGTTCTTTTCTGCAAGCTGGATTACAATGAAAGAAGGAGCCAGCTGAGCACAAGGAACATACCTTGGCTGTTAATGAAATTAATTTGAAGTTTAAGTGTAGAATTGGATGTTGACACTGAGAGTGTCCTTCTTGCTAACAAGTGTTAACATTTAAAAAAAATTACGTCAGAACTCAGCATTAGATGATCAGATGCATAAATTTGGAGTGCACTAAGCTGGCACAACCCAAGTGTTAAATTAGTGGATGACTAAAGTGAGTATTTAAAAATAAATTAAATAGGATATCAAAGCAAGGGATATGAACAGAGACCCAAATCTGGCATTTAGATGTTTGAAGTCTGGGTGGTGTTTATCTTAGCTCTTTTTAGGGGATGTTAGGAAGTTTATGATCAATGAACTAGAACTTTTTAGTTTGCTCCTTTATGACCAGGCAGAAGAGGCAGAAACTGTTCTTGTATTCAGATAAGTGCAAGTTGGAATACCAATAGATAATGGTATGTCTGGGTTTCTGCTTTTCCTGCTTCCAGGACAGAAAATGGAGACAAAATAGGGATTACCAAAATGACTGCTTATATATCTCAGGCAAATAGAAATTGACTCTTGGATACTAATAGAGAAAATCCATAAAACATACACCAGTGGAGGGAGGAAAAAAAATTCTGTTGTCAAATCCTGTAAGTTATTTCTTAACTTCCAGTGGAGTGCCTTTAGAGATGAAGTTACAATTACTTTCTCTTTAGACTTAAGCAGAGAAACATGTTGACATATCTCTGAGAAATATTGAAAATCAGAAAGAAAGAACTTCAGCCACTTGTACATTTACAGAAGGAAGTGGGAAAGTTCATCCTATTTTAGAAATGACTGTATGGAATAAAAGAAACTGTTCACAAAGAAACTACTAAGAATTTGTGCAAAGGAAAAAGGAGAGATTAATAAAAATTCTCCTCAATAAAACATGATGCATGGAATAATTATAAACTGTAGAAACAATCGAGCTGGTTTTGGATGACAGAATTACAAGGCAGTGTATGAGGTTGCTTTGACTACCAGTGCAGTTTTGTGCAATGTCTCATTTTGGTCTACTAAAAGCACGCATGGTTATGCATAATAAGAGAGATCTGAGGGATTTTTTTTTTTACATTACACTTCATTATCCTTTTGATGTAAGTTAGCATTGCACTTCCTGACAGTCAGAGACTTAATGCTACATGGGTTCAGTAGAACAATAATGAATTGTCGTTGCTTCCTGCTTTGGAGTTGTCTTTTCTCCTGAATAAAACTAGTCATACAAATATCTTTTTGAAGAAAATGGTTTTTCTGAGAATGAATTGATGGAGAAATCCAGAAAGCCTGTGTGCACCGACTAGGTTTATAGAAGAATTTGGAGTGTAAAATGCCAAAGTTTTTGAGTGATACAGTCAATGCAAATATCTGAATATCTGAACTAAACATGTTTTAAAACCCTGTTGCATGTTCATTGTATTTTAGGCCATAACTTCTGTGCAGAGGGACACAGGTGTGGTGAAAATTCAGAGTGCAAAAACTGGAACACAAAAGCTACTTGTGAGTGCAAGAATGGTTATCTCTCTGTCCAAGGGGACCCTGCATATTGTGAAGGTAAACAAAATATTCAAAGACCCATTCTTTGAACAACTTATTCAAAAATACAATATGAAATAAATGGTAGATGAATTAATTTTATTGCGAAGTTCAGTTTTATGGTGGTGAATATCACAGGGACCCTTTTTGTGTTGACAAATAGGGATTGAAGATGACAAGTGGTGCTGGGCCACCCTGTCCCTGGGCATAGCTCACTGTTGCAGTTGTGTCTTTGCACACCACGATCATGCTGTCATGACAATTTTTAAAACACCGTTTTTCAGACAATAGCACCTGCCTTCTAAAATGTTTTTTAGAGAACAGTGATGTTACAAGATGCATTAATTTAGGAAGTGGGAATTCTTCAGGCATTTGTGAGAATGGTAAGTGTGAAGGAGTACAGAGGCTTGGATATAAAAATGATGACCTGCAGTCCTTCCTGGAGTACTTCTGTGGGACAGGTACTTTACTGAAATGGTTTTCCTATGATACATAAGAGACCTATTTCTGAGAAGATTGTAGCTGAGGTAGTTCTGTTCATGTGTTATGCCATCACAGGAATGAATGCAGTGGGGTATTATTCTCCTTTCTGTTTCTTTGTTTTCTAGAGCTTGTTATTCATAGCTGTGATGTACTTTCTAAAAAATAAATTGATGATTCAATATATACCACATTTCTTCCTGCCTTTGCATTGTGGGTTGGGTTTTTTTTATACCCTTGTATGTCAGGCTGCAATATTTAATCTTTTGACCATCATAGGAAGTTTTTGAACCGCTCTGTAAAAAAATATTTCCCTAGATGGTTTTTCTAATAGTACTGGTGATGGAAGGGGATGGTATTTTTGACAAGCTGTTAAAATATAGCGTAATTGGAATTGGAATACTGAGGACTAAGGATGAAAGAATAAAAAAAGATATGTGTGGAAGGTGCTTAAATGATCCTGCATTCATAAAAAGGCTTTTTAGTGTATGCAAGTGAACAGGATGGCTTGAAATAGCAGATTATAAATGTGTTCAGTGAAGTGCAGCTTTAAATCTTATGATATTTAGTCATTTCTCTACAAACAAAAATTTGAATGGTCCTTTATATTCACTTTCAGTGACTGGGAAAACAGTTCCCACATGTGTTCCTAAAGGTAGGCAGCAGATATATTGTGTATAGAGAGAAACTTTTTTGTACAAAAACCTGTGAGAACGAGTTCTTTGTAGGTACTACAAAGACTTGTACATCAGGAGATGTTGTGTTTATCAGCTGTGATACATGATCCAGTATTATTAGATTTTGGTTTTGGTTTTTTTTTTCTGTTTTAAATAATAACAGTGCTTAGTATTTTTATCTACTTAGACACAGGCTGTCCCTTTTTTCTTCTGTTGAAAAAATTAAAACATCTTGACCCAAGCAATTTGGGTGATATTGGCAGTACATTAATGGTAGTGATGGTGAAAAAAGAGCTTTTTTTGTAAGAAATTGGCAGAAATTGCAACATACCCGGGTCTATGTTGCATAAAGTTTTGGAAGGACAAGTTAAATCCCTGACTTGTGTGCGTGGGTGAAACATGAGGCAACAGAACAAACAGCTGCTTTTGTTGCCTGAGACCATGGGATAGATGAGTGTTGCTTTCTGCATTTTATGAAATTATAAATTTGCTAGATGGATTGTTGTTCTCTGGAGGTAACACAGAAGAGAGGCCCTTGAGCAAGGGGAGCTAGAGACTGACAAATTGATCAGCCAAGAGGTGACTCCTTCAGCCCTGTGAAGAGCTTCCTTTCTCTCCTCAGAACAGCTTTCTGCAAAACTTCTTTTTATGCCTCTCTAACCTCATTCCTCTCACCTACGTGTTTAATCTGCTAAATAGAATCATTTCATAGCTGGCTGTACAGTAGTCTCAAATGCATGGCGAAGCTGTGATTTAAACAAATGAGGACAAAGGCATGTATGTGAAGGTACAGTTTAGCAGGAGGTTGATATAGTATGTGGTGTATTTTACCTTTTACTGTTCTGAATTTCTGTGTGTAAGAATTAAATACTCAAAACACCTGTGGAAGCAAGGAAGATCTCATGCTCAGCTGTAGTTCTGAATTTGTCTTTGCTAAGCCTTTAAACTTAAGACATGTAAGATTACTGTTTCCTTTGAGATGGAAGGTTAAATTATTTCAAACTCATGATATGTGCTGGTAAGTAGCACCTTAGTTTAGAGTGCTCCAGATCATTAACTTGGAGCTTTCCAGATTTCTCATCTCTTCCAGTGTACTTGAAGTAGTTGTGCATGTGAATTGTGGTGTATAGTATTATTTTACCTTACCTATGATTTTACTGTTATGTTTGCTTGCTCTTATTCACACACTTTTATCCTGCTGGAGTTTGGCATCATTTTCAGTTTGTAAGATCTCTGAAGTATTGTGTTTGAGTCTGCTCTGCTTTTTGATAAGTATTTGTCTCTTTTTTTTTAACTCTGCCTATTCACACTGGCAGTACAGTGGAAAAAATAATTTAAAAGATTCTAACTTTTATCGGGGAATTGGCACCAACAGATTTGTAAAATACATAATAAAAACCTGAGAGGGTTTCACTATTCATTCTCAGCAATTAGTTTTCAAGTACTTAGAAGCTTCTTATGTCAAGATGTACATATAAGATAACCACTCATTATATGCATTCCATTTTTGAAATAACAGATGTGTTCAGGGAAGACAGTTTCTGAAAGCAAACAAGTAAATGAAGCTTGTGATGAATGAAGGAGATAAGCGGAGATTCCTCTGTGTTCTATAAAAGCAGTGCATTTTACTTAAAAACAGAAAAGCTGGGGTTTTTCTGACCTTTGCCTACTTGTCTTGTGTATGTAAGACATAATTACAGCATTTGTCTTCTGAAAAGAGGCGTATAGGAACATTTTTGTTAATCACCTTGTCTGAGGTTCACGTACAGCTGGGGATACTTAGGCATGAGTATCGAACCGATGTCCCTTTGACATCACATTCACAGACATTCACAGAAGCGTGGGTAAGGCCTGGGACCCAAGCAAGTAAATGTAAGCCAGCCAAGCCCAAGGCCTGTGGGGCTCAGGCGTTCTGGCTGCAGCAGTGTGTGCACACGTGCAGCTGTGGCATCTCAGGACGTGACGTATGGGCACCCGCCTTGAGCACTGGAAGTTGCGTGTGTGTTCGTGCCACGTGGGGCAGCAGTTAGTGGCAAAACCAGGACCAAAATGGGGAATTCATTTGAGTCTGTCTCACACTGATTGTTCCAGATGTGTTGTGTGATGTGTGCAGCAGACCTGCAAATACATACTTACACACCTACATATTTCTTCAAAGCTGAAAAACTCTGCAGTCTGTGGCTACTTTTGCAGACAATAGGACAGGCTGCATAGTGCGAACTAAGAGACAGGAAGGTATCAGCTCGTGGAGAGTCTGAAGCTCAGAGGTGATTAAAGAAAGGAAAATCAAGTCTCATCAGCTGAAAGCCAGGCTTGTTGCTAGCCAGCATGCTGATGCTCACTTTTTAGATGCTAACAGGCAAAGGGCCATCTCTTCTGAAAAGAATTCGGTGATTTTCTGCTCTATATTTCATAGTGAACGGGAAAAGAATAGTACTTCTCTGCCCCGTTCTTTATTACCTTCTTAGCCTGAAACATTTGCAGCCCCTTTCTACCTGCAAAGTTGTGTTGGCACAAAAGTGATTTTTACCTTGCTGCTGTTGAGATCTGATCCATTGTGAGAGCTGCTGAAATCTGAAGTGGGATAGATACCACAGGACAAATGCATGCATCTTCTCACTGACAAGAGTGCATGGAACAAGAAAATTAGTATTAACCTTGGCCATCCTTTCTGCCCACTTACTTATGCCCCCAAGAAGCATCTCATGAAAGTGGTACAGTGGCAAACCACAAGGTGTCTCGTCATGTTTCACAGCACGTGCTCAACCAGTGTCACCGGAGAATGGTCTGTGATAACAGGTATCAAGTAAGAAAAGATCCATTGATTAAAGTGGACCTACAAGATGAATATTCTCATTTTATGACTATATTGTATTCTTTCCCTGTATACCTAAGTGTGCTCTCTAGGATGATTCTTATATGATATGACCCTCATCTGACCCAGTGCTGTTACATCAGCTTAAAGAGTGATGAATGAAATACCTTAATATTTGTGAAAATTCATTCAGTTTTTGAACTTGATAGAAAGCTCTAGAAGCACACGTGGCTTTCAGAAGGAACATGACTCAGTAGCTCTTCCTTCTGTGCTCTGAATGTGTTATTTAATCTGTTGTTAACAAATTATTGCTCATTTCAAAAAAATGTCACATAAGTTCTGAAATGCTAGCCAAATTCAGAAAATCTGCCTACTTTGTGCTCTAAGGAAGAGTTATGATAAATTTTACTGGGCTTGGCAGATTTTGGGAAGATGAAATAAAGACGAATTAAAGCTTAGGGAGAAAACTGAGTACTCATTTTCCACTGAGCATGGATTCAAGCTTGCAGCATGGGCACCTGGCAGAATGTCCACCTGGTGTGCTTGAAATCTCAGGACTTTGTTGCTAGTTATTGTAAAAATAAAACCATGTTTAATTTCCTTGTAGTTTGCAAGTACATTCCAGACACATACAGTGGTCCTTATTGCTTTCAGTTTCTTTTCCTTTGAACTTGATACCAGATGTAGTCAGGAAATTCTTTACAGAAAGATAGATACATAAACATATTGAAAATATCAGTTCTGAAGCTGCATTAGTGTAGGTTTGGTCAGAAAATGTCTGTTTTTTGAAAGTCACTTAGAAAACAGAAAAAGCTTTTTTTTCCCCATTATTGCAGAAATCGGGAAAAATTAACCTTTTTAGATGAATGATTTAGTTCCAAATTCAAAGACATAACTATCAGCATGCTTTAGTGAAAAAAAAAGTTTACTTCTGTTGCAAAACATAGTGGAACAAAAAAATCTTTCATCATACAGTGTGGCTTCTGTTATGGTTTTGAAGATGAGAGAGCTTCATAAAGCTTACCTCTAATATTTAATCCCCTGACTCATCACGTCCTGTGCATAAGTAACTGTTCAGTGTGCAGAACTTTTCTCAAGCCGTTTGAACTGGAAAAGAATAAACCCAGTCCTGCATATGGCCCTCGGAGTAGAAGTCTGCTGGCAATCCACTGAGTTTTCACAGCTGGTGTTTTTCTTGCTCTATAAAATAAGGTGAATTTTGTTGAGTTTTCCCCTCCTCCTCTGTAGTGATTTCACTGCAGCTGTTCTAATTTCACCACACTGTGGCTTGGGAGGTGACATTACCATTATGTGGTACCATATAAACCTTCTGCGTGGCAGTGATGTACAGCTGTGGTTTTGGATGGTGTCCATTGACTTGACTTCTGGGTCAGCTTTTAATGACAATCCGTCTGCTTGCTGCACTCTCAGAAAACCTGCATCACAAGATGTCTGTTTCCTGCAGATGTTGTTCAGTGCGCTGTAATAAACTCACATCGCGCTGCAGAGCTGTGAAGGTACAGACACATGCACAGAACTGTGCATACTTAAGGGAATCTCATGAAGTTAAGGAGTGGGGATAAATATTGATGGTAAATGCACTGATTTTTTTTCTCTCTGCTGAAACCATAGAAAAGGGGAAGGCAGGAGAAGAATCTAAAAGTGTTACAGTCAAATCATGATCTCTGTCTCAGAGACAACATTAATGGCAGTGTTTCGGTTGGAACACAGTCTTCATGGGGATTGACAAAGCAAAACCCAAAACCACCCCTGCAATGCCAAAACCCCCAAACAACCCCTCTGCCCCTGCCTTTTATAAACACATATCTTGATGCCAGGTTGCTTTTTTGAAAGTTCACATTTTCTTTGAAAGACACTTGTTAGCGTACTTTTTAAGACTTCAGTTACCCAACAGCAGTGTCAAATTTAAACTTCTGCTGTGTATGTAATCCTGTTTATCAGTGAAAGTCGCTTCTCTTGGTGATAGCATAGAAATAATACATTTGTCCTGCCTACTGTTTTCATGGAGACTTTTTATTTAAAATTACATCCTTAACCATCGCGGGAACTCAAATTCATCTTTTATAACATGATCAAAAGGCAGGCACTTGTCAGTTGGTGTCCTGCCTTTGTGGGTATATGGACTTCAGTAAATGAGACTGCAGATTTCTTGTGCTGTGAGCTGCTAGTGGAGGAGACTGAATTAAAACCAAAATAGATCCTTTCCCTTTCAAGTTCTTTGCATGCTGGTAAATTCAAGGCAGAGATTATATTCTTGCCAGTGGACAGAAAGATTTCAAGCAAACTACTAAAATTTTTATCCTAAGAAGATTCAGGAGATTGTTGGAAGCTGATGTTTGTGCCTTATATGGCTCTAGATAGATTATTTCTGTTATCAAAGCTGCTTTTATGTTTACAAGTTAATTAGTTTAAATTCATATTCCAACTACAGAAACCTGGAAAGTGGAATTATTTGCCATCCCCTGGAGTAACTTCAGTTCTTTTGGTGTAATGTCATGCTGAGATTTATATGAAAAAAAATTCTAATTTCTAATAAGGTAACCATATGTTTTGGTGTTGTTGTAATAAAGTGTCATAAATAATTATGGCTCCCAAGGAATTCAGGCTTGCAACTGTCAGTTCTGTGTTAGTAACTCGTATTTGTACAAATTATAATCATTGCTTTTAAAGGAAGAAAACATCCTTACGCCTTCAGGATGGCAATGGAAATCCTGCTCTGAGGCTGCTGAGATTTTTGCTCACATGAACAGATTGGGGATCTTGTGTCCCCAAATCAATAAATTTTCTTACATGTTAGGGTTGAGTTCTTTTGAATTGTATAGGATACAATTTGATAGATGGGTTAATGAAAACCCTGTGCCATGTTGTTGGCACTGAAGAAGAAAGTAGAATCTGACTTAAAATCTGACCAGTAGGAGAAAAAAGGCTATTGCATGTTCCTTCTGTGTCAGTGTAATTATCTTTTTCACTGTAATGACCCTTTGTTGTGTGCAGACTGGGAGCTTCAGACAAAGTGTTGTAGAGAAACCCTCCTGTTAAGTCAGGAGGTGCAGAAAGGGCCTCCTTGCTTTCTAAACTCCTTCTCAGAGAGGAGTCTGAGTGCAGCTGGACCCAGGCTTAGCCCCAGACTTGGTCAGAGGTTTGAGTCTAAAGGACTTTTTTTGGTGTAATTGAACTTCAATATAACTTTATTCCACAGGGTTAAGGATGGAAAACCAGGTGTATTTATATAAAAATAAGTGATTTATCATGATAGTGTTTAGAATGAAAGATTTTAATCATAATTAGTTACTACACAGTAGAGGCAGCTGTGATTACTAACAGTATAGTATAATGCACTATGTTTGAAACAATATCAAAGGAATTATATTAAAGTTAGCAAAAGCAGTTATTCGGTACAGAGTGATGTTATTCACCCATACCAATGACCATGGGCAAATCTCTTTTGCTCACCCTCCAGGATGTCCCCACTCAAGGGAGGAATCTCTGCACACACGCCAAGGAGGGGTGTGTTAGAAGACTAAACAGTGGGATTGGGCTTTTATAGGATAGAGTGTCAGTCCTGTGTTTCCTGGCCACCTGTGTCAGCTCAGCATCTTTACTTATCAGTGGTATCATTGTTGGTTCCTTTATCAGGTACTTTCTGCCTCATCTTGGCCTCCCTATCAGGAGGTTGAACTTTGGGATTGATGAGTCAGGCTGGTTTCAGCATTATTCAAGACCAAAAGCAGCATGAGATCCCTTCTCTTTTCACCACAGACAGCTCTGTAAATAGGGCATTGTTCCAGTTGTTTTACCCCCACTCCAGGCAGAGCATCCTGCTACACCCTTACAGGAAATTGTCCCCATAGCATGTTCCAGCAGTGAAAGAGGGAGAAATCCCTACGATCAGTGGGGATGTGTATGTCCTTCACCTTGTCAGCAGAAAGAGCTTTTGCTGGGCTTTACTCATTAAGCCCTTGTATTGATTCTGAAATTTCCAAAATTCTTTTTGCAGATTATGATACAGTATAGCACATGTCACATTCCTGCTGGCATCAATGAAAAAGGGAAACATTTGAAAGAGTTTCTGTTGGAATTCTGGTGGTTTAAACCAGATAAGTGCTTGCATCAAACATTTGGCAGCAAAGGAAAGAAAAAATCATCATTGTTCTGCTAGTGATGATCCGAAGTTTGCTTGTGTTTGAGCTGGACTGAAAAATACTGAGAAATATTTGTAAATAATGAGGAGGTTTTGCTTGGACTTGGAAAGAAGCCACTTACCAGTACTTTTATACAAGTCGCTAAAAATTCTGTGCTTAGCTCTGAAAACTTAAGGATTGAGGTGCTGCAGTTCTGCCTTGTTAAAAATGTGGAGCATAACTGGAATAGTTAAAGAAATGATGTTTGTGCTTGTGTGTGTTTATGCACATATGGAGAATGGAGTTTTCCCATTGCAACCCGACAGCCTTTGGTTACCCAGGATCTGGCAGAGCTGCATCTCTCCCAAGGGCCTGTGAAGTTCCAAAGTGAGTCGGCATAGAAAACCTCCAGTTAACTTCAAATCTAATTTTTTTTCTTGCTCTGTTTCTTGACCCGCATCAAGAGCACCGGAGGGTCATTTTAGATGCTGAGGATCCTCTGTGGTTATCTGTTGCAGTGCTTGGGTACACAGAGAGGACAATTATTTTGCATTGTTTAATGTCTTGAAATGAGAAAAAGAGAATGTTTTTTAAATGCTGGCACTTTACATTTTTTTCAGCTACTTTGAAGAAACTTGATGTGTTGCTTTGATGCTCAGTCTGTCTCTCTGTAACTCTTAAAGAGTGATCTGGGGGCATGGAGTCCCTTTTCCAAATGGAAGTTCTCACAGCCAGTTTACAGATAACGTGTTGGACTGGGCTTGACTCTGACTGTGTAAAATTGCATGTTGTAAATGATGGCATCTGCCTGCTTCAAAGTCTGCGCTGGCAGTAGTAGAGCAACAGATCTGGTTTTGAGGCTGCCTAAATGTTGGCATGGATGGGTCAGCAGAGGGAAACAAATGCACTTGTCCTACAGCAGGATCTGTTACAGGCTGAAGGGAACACCCTCCACCACCTGCAGTTGAGAGAACATAAGAAAAAACCTGATTTGCTGGAGAAACCCATATGAAGAACGTGGAGGACTCTGATCTAAGGCTAGAGAATGTAGAGACCAGAGGTAACAGATACAGTGAAGTGAGTGTAGAAAATCACTTCGTTCAGGTTTGGGAAAAAATAGCATTAAACTCCTCGGGAACTGTTCTCACTGACCTGGTGTCTCAAAGAGATTTTTTTTTTTAAATGACTTCAAGCAGTTTCAGCTGCTTGGGTACAAATGTGTCTGAGGCTCTGGTGCCTCCTGAGCAGATGCTGAGNCCCGACAGCCTTTGGTTACCCAGGATCTGGCAGAGCTGCATCTCTCCCAAGGGCCTGTGAAGTTCCAAAGTGAGTCGGCATAGAAAACCTCCAGTTAACTTCAAATCTAATTTTTTTTCTTGCTCTGTTTCTTGACCCGCATCAAGAGCACCGGAGGGTCATTTTAGATGCTGAGGATCCTCTGTGGTTATCTGTTGCAGTGCTTGGGTACACAGAGAGGACAATTATTTTGCATTGTTTAATGTCTTGAAATGAGAAAAAGAGAATGTTTTTTAAATGCTGGCACTTTACATTTTTTTCAGCTACTTTGAAGAAACTTGATGTGTTGCTTTGATGCTCAGTCTGTCTCTCTGTAACTCTTAAAGAGTGATCTGGGGGCATGGAGTCCCTTTTCCAAATGGAAGTTCTCACAGCCAGTTTACAGATAACGTGTTGGACTGGGCTTGACTCTGACTGTGTAAAATTGCATGTTGTAAATGATGGCATCTGCCTGCTTCAAAGTCTGCGCTGGCAGTAGTAGAGCAACAGATCTGGTTTTGAGGCTGCCTAAATGTTGGCATGGATGGGTCAGCAGAGGGAAACAAATGCACTTGTCCTACAGCAGGATCTGTTACAGGCTGAAGGGAACACCCTCCACCACCTGCAGTTGAGAGAACATAAGAAAAAACCTGATTTGCTGGAGAAACCCATATGAAGAACGTGGAGGACTCTGATCTAAGGCTAGAGAATGTAGAGACCAGAGGTAACAGATACAGTGAAGTGAGTGTAGAAAATCACTTTGTTCAGGTTTGTTTATAGATGTTAGGGATCTTGGGAAAAAATAGCATTAAACTCCTCGGGAACTGTTCTCACTGACCTGGTGTCTCAAAGAGATTTTTTTTTTTAAATGACTTCAAGCAGTTTCAGCTGCTTGGGTACAAATGTGTCTGAGGCTCTGGTGCCTCCTGAGCAGATGCTGAGCCAGAAGTGGGTAGTGACCCTGGGGACACTGTGGCACTTTGCCTGGTTGTGAAGCCACAGCACCCTGTCTTGGGAGGAGGTAACAGACGAGGAGAATGACACCTTCACAGAGAAGGTGAAAATGAAAGGTGAGGGTTTTGGGGAGCCAGGAGACTTACAGTACCCGGGGTCTGTAATATAAGTTACAAATACAGCAGCTCTGCTAGATCCAGGAAAGGACATCCAGCAGATATTCTGTGTTGACCAGTTGTATGGTTAATCTTAAAGGATTTGCTCTACCTAAAGTTAGTTGCAGAAGAAAACCAACAAAAGGGCGACAAACCAAACAATCACTCCTTTCCCCCCACGATTGTTACGGAATTTTTTTTTTTTTTAAAAACTGCTGAAGGAAATTAGGATTTTGTCATTCAGTAGGAAAAGAAAAAAAACCAAGAAAACCACCAAAACCAAATGGAAGATATAATTTGGCTTATTATCAAAATATTTTCAGAAGTTATTTTTAATGGCAAATATGTTTTGCCCTTGGTGATAGCATAGCTGGAGGCTGCTCCAGTAAATATTAGCTATTGTCTTTTCCCGTATGTGAATATATTTTGTTTCCAGTGGCAGGTAAACAAAATTGATTCTAAAAGTACAAGAGTCTCTAAACCCATGACAGATGTCAGTTTATACTGACGCATTTTTCCCTGCAAGATTCAGTAAGGGACTTACTGATTTGGTTCTGGGTATCCAAAGGTAATGCGCATGTGAAAAACAAAGCACAGACGTTAAGAAATTATTGGAAAAGACATTATTGCTAACCTCAGGCTTTGCTGTATGGTTTGCTCTCTACTCTTTTTTTACTATTTCAGCATGCATATTTTTCATCCCTGACCAGCATTCCTCCTTATGGCTTCTGTTCAGATAATTTGGAATTGAATTGTATGCTGATGGGATAGGCTGTGTCTGTATTAAGTGCAGTCTATTCTGAATTTATTAAAAGGCATTGAGCTTTTGACATTATCCAGATGTAGCAGGGATACACTGGCATATAACAATTTCAATATATTTAGACAATTTTAGACAACAAATTTAATATATATAGACGTATTTCTTTTACGTATTTGTATCAAGTCTTATTTTCAAATAAAAATTCAGTTACTTGGGGTCTTTTTTCAATGCAGTTCCTTTGTGGAAACACATTTATAGAATTATTTAAGCAAAACGACAACATACTCATTGTGTTGCATGAGGAGCTGTATTTGAATGGAAATTAAAAATGAGGCTGCTTTTTTCCACTTGAATAGTTCTAGTAAGAAGAGGAAGCTGGGCCCTCTTGTATGTAAGAGCTGTGTGTTTACTGGTGTGTATCTGGGCAGGTTTGTCTGGTTTGGTTTACTGCCTGGGAACTGGGATAATAGTGTTAGCAGCACCCTTTGTTGTTTTGCCAGGGTATTGTGAAGATTACTGGATGCAGATACTTTATAAGGAACAGCACAACAATACAGCGAAATCAGCTGAAGTAAGTGTAGAAAAGTAATCAAACTGCTTACATAGCAAGAAATAAGTTGTTGGGTTTTTTCCCAGTTTTATTTTCTAAATGTTATTGACAGCTGAGGGCAGACATTCTATAAAATATTCATGTACACATTTAATTTTTAGAAAGAGAATTTCTCCTAGTCTGTAAGATTTTTGACAGACAAATCAATTTCGTTTAGGTAGGTGGCTGCGTCTAAAAAAATCTCTCAAAAATGTATTTTTCTAATACATCAACCTTTAGTTAGTGATCTGCTTCTGTGTATGTGTATCTTTTTTGGAGGCTGGTAAAAAGAGTTATAAAAAAAAGTTAAAAGTGAGACTTTGATTTAGATAATTGAAATCAGTACAAATGTATGTACAGCATCTACAAAGGTAATCCTTATATTGATGTTAGTTTCCTGTTGATTTGCTGACTCTAGTAATAGTTTTAATATTTGGGGTTTTTTCCAAAAAAGATACCTTCTCATTTTTTCCAGTTGGTGTATCTGTTCTTGGTGTCTAAAGGGTAAATTTCAAAATACCTTTTGGATGTTCACTAGAAAATTTTTCAGTGTCTGTCCTTATCACTTTCTCTTCATTTTAAATTTTCATTTCTAAATTAGACATCTTAGTTTTCCTTCCTGCTATGGATATTTTCTGATTAATTGCATTATATTAACCTAATTTTTTATTGCCTCTGTTGAAGATGTTTGCTGTGTTTATATCTCGCGTTGTGTTTTTATCTTGTCCTGAACTCGCTGAAGCTGCATGTGCCTGATATGCATGAGGCATATAACATGTCCCTGTAGGGATCACTGTGTTTAATAGGAGAAAATCATTTGCTCTCCACTTACGGGCTCAAGAAAATGCTTGCAAATAATTACGATAAAACTGGCAGTGCAAAAATACAAACTCCTTTTTGTCTCTCATCTTCCTTAGGATTGTGTACTTCTCATTTTTGTGTTATTTTGTTTCCCTAATTCTTGTGACTCACATTTTCCCTTCAAGCTTTCACCAGAGGACGTGTCTGTGCATCTTGGTAGCTGTTAGTGCTGAGATGGTTGTACGAATACACTTCACCTCTTCAGACACGAATGTGAGTTGGTGTTAGCTCAGAGACACGCTGTGTTTTGCCAAAAGGGAGAACATCCAGCTTGCAAAGAGTTTGCACTGTAAAATCCCTGGCTGCCTTGGGGCTGGCTCTAGGCATAGGCACAGCAGGTGATTTCCTGGGGCAGCAGACCTCCATGGGGCAGGTTGGCCACGTGCTCCCGCTGCTCTCCCTGTGCTGGAGCCCAGAGCTCAGTGCCTAGTGGTGCTCCTGCTTCCCAGGGAGCCGGTCATGAAGTAACACCTGCCATCGTGGCGGGTGTTCAAGTAGCTGTTGCCATTCCCGGTTTTTCTGTTCCCTCAGGAGATCCCTGAGGGTCCTAGGTTTTTTCCCTAACTTTTGAGTCCCCCATCCATACGGCAGTAGAACAGTTTTATGCAGAGTTGATTCAATGCTTCCCCACGTCAGGACTGTGTTATTAGTTGGCTTATGTGAGGATGCCATGGCAGCCTGAGTTTGTTGCTGATGCAGTCACACCTCCGGGAGTAGGAATGATCCTGATTAATTTTCCTCCACGAAGCTCTTCCTTGCTGCTAGAATATGGGCGTTTTTTGCCACTGTGAGTTTCTTAGGCAAGAGGAATTTTGCAGTACTTACATGGACTTGTCTTGTCACTTAACTGACAACATGGAAAATCGGGCAAGCCTTTGGGAAGATAAAGGTCACTGTTAGATACTGGAATCTGTGTAACCAACAACTGGGCTGGTTCAGACTCTTTGGACACGAGTCATGGAGGTGCCAGGTTCACGCATGTGAGTTGTTTTTCAGTTAAGCACTTTATTTAACTGGAATTATATAATGTCTGTTTAAAAACCACTGTTTTGGTCATGAAACATTTCCTCTATTTACTTGGGCACAAGTGACATTAACCTTTGAAGGTCAGGCCTTCTGCTCTGTTCTGGAGGTTTTTTTAACCCATTACCCCTTCAGTGACTTTATTTGCTTTTCAACTTTCAGTCTAGTTAGCTCAATCAGTGCTGTTGTGAAAAGGTCAGTGGCAATCTGAAGTGCATCCAGTTGGTGGAAGAATGTAAGGCACAATTTTCAGTTGCTCTTGTCTATGAGAATCAGTTCAGGGTCTGACACTGCCACTGTGCATGGTTTTCATCTGATGATTTTTCTGTACAAACAACAATATCAAATTTGGCTAAAACATGACCTGCCTTGTGGCTGCCTGTTGGGGCAGCTGATGCTCAACAACACTGGAGCTACAGTGCACCAACATCCTTCTCAGCAATTAGAACTGTGCTAATTTTATATGAAAGGCTACAGAACATTGAATATTATGAAGATGTAGAGCTTTTACCAAACACTGTTTTGGTTGTCAGGAGTAGCTAGCTTTGCGTTTTGGGTACACCAGGAAATTGTCAGCTCAGTCTGAGAGCTAACAGATTGTGCCAGTTGTTTCTTGGTTAGTATTGGCATTATTGGATATTCAGTAATGTGCAGCAGATGATGAATTTGGAGGTGAGCTGAACCATCCTCTCTCATTAAACATTTAGAAACAAATGAATTTTAGGTTCAGATGAATAGAATTTTTTTTCTGTATTTAACACAATATAAACAACTGGAGCTCAGTTACATCTATTTTGCAATTCACATAAATCTTGAAATGAATTAATGAGGAACATGGAAAAGAGGACTGCATCTTGGACACAGGAATCTAATCAATGTGTATTCCCCTGAGCTATACCTGTTTTGTGCTAGGTTCCCATTGATTTTGTAAACATTTTAGTGTTAGCCATAACCCCCTTTGAATATAAAACACTCCCCGTTAGTTTCTCCTTTCTTTTAATTAATTTTGAACTGACTGGCTTGAGAACTCTTCCTTCAATATTACTACTAGACCAGGTAATTTCTCCCTTATTTTCTTCACAGCCTTACCCTGACCCCTGTGAAATCTGTAGGCATATAGAATTCTCAAGAACTGGTGAAGCTTAGAAAATCTGAGACAGCCAGAAAGTGCCAAATTTAGAAACTACAAGAAAATCAGAAATCTTGAGGGAAAACCAACTGACTTTGTTGTAAATTATTTTCTTTATTTGAATTTGTATGAGTTCTCATTACAGGTGACAACACCCTATCCTTCAAAAGAAAAAGGAGACTGAAATGGTCCTTCTGAGACTGGAGAGCTGGGACAGGGGCCTTATACCCTCATTCTGGCTTAAGGATACAGAGAACATGAGCTGTCTATTATCTTTTCAAATGAATTAGTTGGAAAAGAAAGTTTTGGGAAAAAAAAATTGGTTGATTGGTACAATTTCTTGGTTTCACTCTTGTAAAAGAATATTGCTTAAAGAGATAATACTGAAATTATTTCGTTGTGACATAAAAATAAGTACCCTACAACTAGCATAAAAGCTGGCACTGTTATTCCTTGAAAAATACATATATTGCAGTAGGAGGTATTTTGTCCTGTAGGGTGAAAGACTGTACCATCAGGTAAAGTGTTTGGAGCTAGGGGGGATAAACTGAGTTAGGAAAGTTATAAATGCAGCAGCATCAGACACTGTTCTTTGATATTCCTTCTCAAGGGTGGGGAGGAATTTTATTTGAAATTACGTGGCTTTCAACTTAAATACTCTATTTTCACTAATCCTGACATGTAAATGGAGGTTGGCTCATCATCCATCCAGTAGGTAAAACTCCTGGTATTCTCACCACTCTCTTGAGTAGACAGCAGTTCTTCCTGCTCCTTTCCCAAAGAGCCCATTCCGTCAACTGTGGCTTGACAGTCTTGTGAAATACCACATGACACCCCAACATTAGTAGCAATAATAATACAAGGAGTAAAATAACTTTGGATCTAGTCTAACTCTACTGCAGTTGGTGGATCTCTTCATTACTGTATTACGTTTCTGGACAGGATTTTTCAGTGGTCATAACTGTTGGAAATCAAACCTGTTCCTTACAGAATAAGATGAGGCATTACTTCTTTTTGACACTCTCCATCTTTAAATTGCAACTTTATTATATTACCCATTTTGGTAATTGGTCTGTTCATATTTGGGTATCAAGATTCTTTCTGAAGTGGAAAAGATGGAGAGTTTAGAGTCCTTTAAATAGCTGATCAGCCTTCTGCCCCTCCCCCAAAATTTCTAAATCCATGTATGCATAGATAAAAGGCAAGAGCTTGTGTCCTGGAGGTTACTATTTCATTATATATTGCTTGTCTAAGAGAGCAGTTGGACTTGGTGATCTTAAAGGTCCTTCCCTGCTTAAACGATTCTATGATTAATGTTTAACCATGGAGGTTGTCTCGAGTGGAATGTGAGTAGTGAGATGTAAGGATGAGGATAAATGATAGAGTATGATCAGTCATTGTTCCTCACACTTTGTGTTGTGCATTTCCATTTAATGACTACAGGTATCTCTCACCAAGTTTCCTGTGCTTCCCTCATCATCTTTTTACCCCCATAAAAGAATGAGTGATGTTTATTCATTACCTGGAAGCCACTTTGTTGTGATTAGGAGCAATTTTGGAGGATGTTAATAACGTGAAGGAACCACAAAAGTGTTCTAAGCTTTGATTATGTGAGTTGCTTGTTTATGGAAAGAAGCATCGTCCATAGCTCTGTGTGTGCTCATACATATTTATACACGAGTGTATTTTAGATGTTAGCTACATCTGTACCTTTAGGCTGTTCTTTAGTCTGTTGTAATCATGTTAAAATAATTAAAACATCAGAGGAACAAACAAACAAAACCTCATTTTAGTGCAGTGGGGCTTATGATGCCTGACAGATAGAAGTAATTAATTTTTTCCGTGAAAAGCATACAATAGGAATGCTATCAAAACAGCACTAGCTGAACTGTGCATTGAGGAGGCAGTAAGTGCACTTGAACTGTGTGGAATGTACTGATGCAGGACATACCTGGATTTTTTTGTTTGTTCCTTTACGGTGTTTTGTTGTACTAAGAGGCTGCATTATTTGAGCAAAGCCTGGTTACTCATGCATTGCTTACTAAATTCTTATCTGCTGTAAATAGTATCTTTCCCTTCAAAAGGTGCCAGTCCTGTGTTTTTCTAAATGTCTCATCGAATTTGATGCAAACTCCAGGCTCTCACTGTGGGATTCATTCTTGTTACTTATTTGGAGAGGTTAGCTGTGTAGACTCTCCATCACTTTTTTACTTTTTCAATAGGCTTCTTGATTTTTGCTGAGATTTCTGAGCACTTTGCTACATCCTGTGATCAGCATATGTTTTCTCTGAAGCTTAGACCAGCAGTTTTAGTTACTGGCACTAGAATAGTTAAATACTCAGATTTTGACTGTGCTTGCCTTGCTGCCTCTGGGTGGGTGTGGTGTGAGGGATGAAGAGCTATTTACAAGTGGTTTAAATAGAGTATGGATACTTCCCCAAGCCTTTTAGATTTTTTTTTCCATTATCTGTGCATTGACATTATTTTTCTAATGTCTTAGTGTTCAAAGTTACTGAAAAGGCTTCCTGGTCCCCCTGTGGGCTCCTTAAATTCCACTTGCAGTGGAAGCAGAACTCAGTGTGGGCCCACAAAAGCAGCAGCTGATTGCTGGGGTGCAGCATTGTTGGGTTGCCACAGTTCCCTGCAAGCTGGGTCCCAAGAATGCATCTCCCAGGGCACCAGGAGTCAACTTCACCAAGCAGTAATGATCCAGAGACTTGGCCACTGCCACAGGGACAGGAGCAATGCTCACAGCCAACAGATGAAAATCCCATCTCTACTGTTGGCAAAGTGGATGAAACAGATTATATGTTTTCACAAAAGAAAACTATACTTAAGGATATAACTGGCCACTGCAGATGTAAAGCAGAGACAAAAAATTCAGCAAACACTCCATGAGCATGACTTTTCTAAGTCAGTAAGGCAGACTTGAATCAAGTTACCTGAGATTTATTATGGCACTTCAGATGACAGTACTATCTTCACATCTCAGGTGACAGCCTGGGTCACTGAATGTTGGTTTGAACTTACAAGTCATGACAGACTGCTTTTGAGGTCAGCAAAAAAAATTACTTTTTTAAAGTGGGAATGCGTTATATAAGAAGAAACTTACTAAAATCATAAGAGGACATGTCCTGATGGGGCAGTTGGAATTGAGTAATTCTCAATTATGTTTTATATTCCATCATCAGTGTGTTATTCCAGTGTATTGAGCCATGTGGGTCTGGATTTAAAAAAAAACCAACAAACTTCTGCAAAAGTGTTTTTAGGATCCTCAGCTAAGCAGTCTCTGGTTTTGTTTCTCGAGGGGATGAAGGAGCTCACAGCCCCTTTAGGACCAAACTTTTTGTATCTTGTAGAAGTTGCAGTGTAGTTGAGTAAGAATATGTTATGTGAAGAGGAGAAAATACGTTTTTTCTTGTGTACAAAAGTGCACCAGTTTCAGCACGGTATGAAAGCAAGCACAGTGTAAAGAAAATATACAGTTCTCTTGTTAAGAGACCAGCTGTCAGTCCTTCTCTGTTTGCCTTGGCAGGTGTCTTGACCACTGGCCTTACAAGGGAAATCTCACTATCTCCTGATGAATCCCTTTTGTGAGCAAACTTAAGATGCTTCATACTTCACCTGCAGATGAGTTTGCTCTGATTGTTGGGATGGCGGCCAGGGAAATGGCAGTGTGAATGCTCTAAAGTGGAGGAGTGATCTGGGTGCTCAGGGTGTCAGAACACATTTAATGGCTGGGCTGTTGCACAAAGGGAAGAAGCTGTTTCTTTCTCTGCCGTCTAGTGGAACCAGCAAAAAAAAAAAAAAAGATAGAAGGTTGTAGCCTTTTGAGAGAGAGGATCAATCCCTAAAGATGCTTCAGCTCTTAATCTCCAATTTAAATCCTTAGATTTTCATGACTTTAGTGGGTATTTTAATGGCTTAAGTGGGAATTAGGGGCCTACATGCTTTGGCCCTTTGTGCCTGTGTTCTCAGGAAAATGTGAGGTGGAGGAAAACGTCTCCCTGTCAAATGGAGTGAGACCTCTAAGCCTGGAGGACGGGTGGGATTTGAGCTAAACTCTTGCTACTGCAGTTTTTTGTCAGCTAACATGGGCAGGTTTCTGCTCAGCAGGCTCAGCTGATGTGAGCCCCATGCTGTGGATTGCCCTGCTCTTATACATGGACCCTTGGCATCTACCTCAGGGTTATAGATTCTGGTTGAGGAACCAGACACCTGTATATTTTAGTGAGTTACTAATAGTTATGTGGAAGTTGTGCCGTCTAAAATAGCTGTTTGGACCCAAGCTTCTATGTCTACCGCTATGTCAGTTAGTTATGACTAAATTGTAATATTTGGAAAAGCTGTGTGCATATTAGATGAGTTGTCCTTCTTAATACCTCAGGTGTCAACTTCCAGTGATTATTTAAAGATAGCACAGTGTGTCACCCTTGCCCAGCTCAGAAGAAAGAACAAAATGTGGGTACTAGCCTAGGAAAGTGAGTAAGTGTCTATATCCTTAAAGGTGAGGGAAGCAAGATGAAGTGAGCCAAGCCTTTGCTGAGGTATGTTGTCTGAACGTGTTCCTCAATCCAGCAGTAAGATTTCATAAATGTACCTGTCAATAAATTCAAGAGGTGTGATTTTTATTTGTGTTTGTATTATGAGCTGGTGCACAAACTGTTCCATGTGAGAAATGAATTCAGCTTGAGAGTAGTCCTAATTTAACATCTTAAATTAGGTGCACAGTGTTAGACCTTGATATTTTCAAAGTTACAGCATAATTTCTTGTGGAATTTTATGTAACATTTGGATCCATTTTAAGGACAGGTGGGAGACCTCCAGTTTATATTTGCGTGATGAAAGACTTAGATAAAAGAATGGTGACCAACTGAAAGGTTGTTCATGTGTTTGCTAGTTTAACCTCTGAGGCCTGTAGTAACATCCTTGAGATCCTTGTACCTTGTCATCTTTTCTGATATTATTGAAAGAAGGTGGTTATAGAAAATACTACAAAAGTGCAGTTGCTTTCTTAGTGCAAAAGTTAAGGAAATGCCCTGTGCCATACTTTGCTATTGTCCTCAGTCTTTGGACATACAGCTCATAAAATAGCCCAGTGAGAAAAAACATGTTAAAACCAGTGACAGAAAACGATAAATTTGTATCTATATGTGTCCTGGAATTTCTTGTCTGAAAAGGCAGTGTTTTAATTACCTGCACTGATGGTATGACGGTGGGTAGACGAATATTCTGGTTAGTGATACCAGAACCAGCAAACAAAGTATTAACATCATGTTGAAATAGAAGATAATGGAATGTGGTGTTATGTTAGAAAGAAAAAAATTTATTTCATCAGGCTTCTATAATATTCAGCTGGTTTATGGCTCATGCTTCATTTACTGACTTGATATCCTAACCTAAAAAAGATTTCAAAAGTAAAATTGAGAATTCTTTGGCTCAGAGGGTTTATAAGCTTGGTTGTCCGAATCTTTTTATTCCCTTTGAGAACACAACGCTCTTTTCTTACTGGCAAGTTTCAAGAGATGGATTTATAAGTGGTATTTGTTACTGCCTACAGAGATCCAAGGTCTTTTAGAAGTCCTTCCAGTTTTTTTGTGGATCATGTGAAATAGAGTACTGGGAACAGTTTTGCAGCCTGGAGTTCTTGTCTTTTACCCATTACAATGTAAACTGTAAAAAAACTGGCTTGTGTTTTACCCATTACAATGATATCTAGGCAGAACCATCACTAGTACCTAAGATTTTGTACCTGTTCTCACAAATCAGCAAACATTCCACTACCTGCATGGCCTCACCTCTGTGATGAGATCTGAGCTTTGTGGAAATGCCAGTAGATATTCCACCCACACATCAAATACCTCTTGGTGTTGAAGTCAGGTCCTGAGACACTGAAGTCAGATCCTGAGGAACTGAACACAGTTACCCATGATTTTTTGCAATTATTGCCTCAAAAGACCTTTTGTCGATCTTCTTCAAGGAGAATTTAAAGAGAGACCTTTGTGTGAAAGGGAAAAAAAAGACTGTTAGTGAGTATGTAATGTTATATAAAAGCACTGTTTTTTCAGGTCAGTGCTGTTACTTCCCCATTTGCTTTTCCTTTAATATGTTCAGGTCAAATTTTCATGAGATGTACAAGATTTCAAGAGCTAGCTGTGAGTATGATTTTTCCCCGTTTAAGATTAGAATGCTCAGATGCACTGGCACAGCCATGTAGCTGTGACAAATGAGAAATAATATTAACCTGTTTCACTTGTCATTTCCTTCCCATATTTTTGTGTCTCTAAAAAATGCCTGTATGGGAGAAGCCAGTGCTGAAAGGTAGAAAACTGATCTGAGAGATCAGTATAGTACATTTTGCTTGCTCAGCAATGGATTAGCTTAACAAGAGGATTCCTGACAGATACTTGCCTAACATTGTCTTAAAAACCCCCTAGAGATGGAAACTACAGCTTCCATGTGGAAAGCTATTCCCGTGCTTTGGTGCTTTTACCACGAGAAGACCTTTTGTAATACCTAATCTCTGCTGCAGTCTCAATCCTAATTTAATTCGATAGTGCAAAAAGGAAAAAAGAAGTATGTTCTAGAGAGTCACTGTTATATCTGAGGGTCCAATGAGTCACTATCATACTGTTGCAAAATTAGGCAAGCTCCATTGTGCAAGAAGTACAAAACATAATAAATTTTTTGCTTCCCTCTGCATTGCAACGCATCACTTAAAGCATTTCCTTCAGATCTGGACAGATTTGGAATTGCTGGAAAAAGTCCAAGGAATAAGCAGATGTTGAGCTAACAATCTTCATTCACTGAGCTGGTCGTGTTAGGCTATTGAGGAGGACACACTGTAACTGATCTTCAAATGCATAAAAGGCTGCTGCAAAGCAGCGTGAAATAGTGTTTTTTAACTCCTGTGTTTGATGTGGGTTTTTTTTGGTTTTGTTTTGTTAGCTGTTTTCTGGAAAAGCAACTGATTTATCAGTTTAATTTGTGCTCCCACCCAGTATCAGTGCAGTTTATTATTTCTGTGTAGGTGTATAACCTTGCCCATTCCAAAATGCATTCTATTTTCAAAGAGTCGTGTCTCCAATTTGTCAAGACGCCTTCAAATTCTTACGTCCACCAACACTGTTGTAGTTCCTGCCAGGTTAGCACTGTTAGCAGATTTTGTCTGTATACTCTTTCTTTCATCATCCAGGTGAAAGCACTGAATACTATCAGAGTTTGGACAAACCATGTGGAAATGGTGCTTAATAATATTAAATGTAATTAGTAGAACAAATACATGCTTCACACACAGCCCAGAAATTCTTTTAGAACACAACGTATATCACAAAATATACTTAGATTCTTAGTTGATCTGTTAGTGTCTTGAAATAACTCTGGGGTTATCATTGACAAATGAAAAAGGAAAAGGGCTAAAAGCTCCCTCATCCCGCAATGAACAAAATAACTACTGCACTGGGGCTTCCCAATACTGTTCATTCTCAGCCCAAAGTATGCTTTGTATTGACTGTCCGTGGCTGTGTCAATGCTCCTGCTGATCACTGCATCCTCTGGGTATTAAGAAGGAGGATGCTCTGCTGGTGTAACTGAGTCATTGCTTCAGTGCCTGACTCCCGTGTCCCAGTGTAGCCAGAGAAGCAGCCTCAGTTGAGCTTTCAGACTTGTGAGCAGTCCCATTGAGTTAGCTGGAAGTACCGCGGTGCCTCAAGTTGAAAACATGAAGTGCTTCCCCTGTCTGTACCTTTGCACTTTGTGACAGTTGAACACTTTGAAGCTATTTCGATTGAATGAAGATACTATCATCAAAATTTTGAGCTTTGTGGGATCATGACTTGCTGAGCTTCTGCCATTAGAAAGCTCCTTTGTGCATGAAACTCTAAATAGCTTGCAACTCCTACTGGCTGCCATAGCTCTTACTATAAAACCTTCTCTAATAGCGATGCAGAGGAAACTGGGGCCATTTTCATTCTGTGAAGAAGCTTAATTTACTTCCCTTGTGCTGGTTCAGTCATTGTTGAGCTGTGCTGTATTTGTCACCAGCATTTTAACATTTTAGATTAAACAAGTTCACACCTGGGAGCAGTTTGGAACGTAAGGTATTGTGTCAAAAAGAAATTAAAGCAAATTGATGGCAGATATTGGTGAGGATGGTTAAAGGTCCTTCTGCATATTGAAGCCTGACTGGTCTGGGCTGTTGGTCATGGCTTCAGTCTTGGAGAAAATCCTTATGGCAGTTGGTTTGCATTGGGAGCTTCCCGTCACTACATTGTTAAAGCAATGTTAATGAAAAACTTTCACATCTTCTATACAAGCGAGTGCTTTTTCTTGTACATGCCAGACACGTTTAATAATGTGTGAGACAGATAGTACACTTGCAAGTTAAACAGAAGTTGGACTACATATGAGAAAAATAATGTTTGTTCTGACTACATAGAAAGCAGTTCATATAAATATGTTTTTTTCAGTGTTCACCATCTTGTGTGGCTTAAGCTTTTTCCATTTATAAATTAAATGATGATGGCTTGATTCAAGAATTGCATACTATAATATGGTAGGAGGAAAATATTTAATTGTAGGTTTTTGACATTAGTAGGAGAATCAGTAAACACATTAGTTGAATATATTAGTCTTCTTTCATCTATGGTACCAGTCAATAGCAAGTGTCTAATAAAATGTAAAACTGTGATTTTAAATGAAGTTGAAGGCCAAGGGAAGAAAAAAACACTAAGAAATATTTTAACCATTGTAATTGAAAGCTATTCCTGAGTGTGTTGTAGGCAAATTATTGTTTTACCTTTTCAAAACAAACCAGCAGTAACTTCATCTAAAATGAGGTGGAAAGTGGGGATTGCTAGTAATGTTTCACCCCATGGGTCCCAGTTTGTCTTTGTTACTAAGGGCATAAGTCTGCACTGTGATTCCAGGCAAGGTTTTAAAGTTTAGGTGAAAGGGGGGGGGGAAGAAAAAAAAGCTTAATAAAGTATTAGCATGACAATAAATGAGTCTGCTGGAAACACAAAAGTTGAATGTCAGTCAGTGACATTCATAAATTGCGACTTAAAAGCACTGGAAGCTTTTTTGATATCAGAAAAAGAAGGTAATTGGTGTCTGCCATTGTCAGCCGTATTACTTATCTTCACTATTTTCCCTTTTGTTGGTTGAGATGATCTGTGTAATTTTTTCTCCCATAGCCTTGAGAATGGAGAACAGAAGGAAAGCCAGAAAAGCAAGGGAAGGGAAGCTTTCTTAGAGTGATGTGTTTCAACCCTCTCCCCTCCTCCCCCGCCACTGGTGGTATATAACAATACAATAATGAAAGTCTTCTAAAAATGATAGTTGAGATAGGGTGCACTCAAAAATAATGCATTATATAAAATTATTTTTCAGAATAACATGAGTTTAGAATTGCTTTTTTCTCAAAAGTTGACTTAATCACTATGTGCAGTCTTCTGTAGAAAAGAGCTGAGCTAAGGCAAGTGCACTATTGGTCAATTTGACATCAAAAGCTCTCATTCCAGTGTTTTTATTTTTTCATAGCCTAAAAATGTTCTTACATGCAGAGAGATCTATAGCTGATATTTTCCTTTTTCTTTCTTTCCTCTGTCCCTTGGTAATTAGATTGCGTTGGGCTATTTCTGGGTATAAAATTTCTAAATTGCACAAAGAAGTCTAGCTTATCTTTTTCAGTTTAAGCTACATTTGCAGCTGGGAAGGGAGGCACATGCCCACTCCTGGCTGTTTTTTTAGGGAGTGCAAGGCTCAGTGTCTTGGCTGGAAGAGAGGCTTGACCATTTCATTGTGGCCCATTTATACTCTGCTTTTGACACTCAAACGACATTCAGTATTACTGACTGTTTTCCAAAAAGACATTGGGTTGTCCCTCAATTGTGCCATTCTAAATGAAGTTAGATATAGAAGTGGAGAGTGACTGGTGTAAGTTTAGAGCATGCATTTTGCTGTGTTCTGTTTAGAGCTGGGTTTAATATAGATGTTTTTGGATAGAGAAATAGAGTTAATGGAGGCCTGATTCTGGAGTTCAGTGACTCTACAGTCACAAGAGCTACTTATTTGGTTTAAGAATTACTTTTCTGTGGCACCCTTGCAAAATGATTTTGTTTCTCAAGGGAAGGCGTGCTGTTTCTCAGGAGAACACTGTGTCCCAGGTGCTGCTGTGGTTGCCATGGCAGTTTGCTAGCAAGCAACCTCTTAAATATGTTACTACTGGCAAAGAAATGGTGTCTTTTTGATCTTTCTGCCAGATGCTCATTTTGTAGAATACACAGAGTGGTTTGATTTTTGGGATAAAATGTCTATTTCTGTCCCCTGAAATGTCATTATTTTGAATAAATAAATCTTTGAGCTAGTGTAACTTTTTTTTAAATAAAAAAATATGAAAAAGAAACCTCCTATCTTCTTTACCCTCCTTTTAGAAGCTGTTTTGGTAACTGATATGCAAGTGTGATTGAGCCTAGCTGGGCTTTGCTTACATAATCTTACTCACAAAAGCACAAAAATGAATTCTCAAAAATGAGCTTTGCATGTTGAGAATACCTGCTTTAATTCTGTTAAGAATCTGTCCTTTTTTCTTTGTCAGGTTCTGGGATGTAAAGCAGAACAGACTGTGTGCCTGAGTGCTTGTGTGTGGAGAGAGGGTGGGTAGGAGGACAAGTGAGCTACTTGCTGTTTAATAGCTGATTCTGTTGTTTGGTTTTTTTCTTTATATCTTCTGAGCAGGCCAAAGAGAGTTGAGGGTTTGTTTGTTTTGTTTTGTTTTAAGAGAGTTTCCTTCAGACAAGAATGTTGGGTAGTGCTGTGTCTTAATAAGCAAAGGAAAAGATGTGAGGCTGTCTTTTGACAATGAAGATATTGGTATTCTTCACACCCAAGCATCCGAGATAGTGGAATACAAATGAAAGGACTTAAGGCTAAACTGTACCTTCTGGCACTTGTCTGAACGAGAAGTGCTGCTTAAACTGGGCAGCTCAGGATTATCACAAGAGGTGCTGTGGCCCAGGGACCTCTCCTTCCCCCTGAGACCTTGTTCCCATGTTGAAGGGTTTTGCAAGCAGCAGGGAAGTGGTGACACACTTGCAGCAAATTGTGAGGGTTGTGCTGGCTCCTGTGGAAAGCCAGAGAAGCCATTGTCTCTGCACGTCCTCCACATTTCTAGTCCACCTGCTCTGGGTGGGAAGTGTTGGCATCTATTGCATGAGAAGATTTATTATGACATACAGCATAAGGAAAAGTCGCAGTCAAGCCCTTAAGCAAGGTTTGCTTTAGCTACTCACTATTTTTTTTTTTTATGAAGGCTGCAGTGAAACTTATTCAGGAGGTTATTCTAATCCTGTTCCGCAATATGAAAATAAAGGTGTAATTTAAAACAAATGACTTGCCAGACATTGAACACCTAGTGAGGTTGTGCTAGTCCCCAGTGCAGAGGGTCATCAAATCAAATATTGTGGCTGAATTTTTGAAGTGCTTGGATAATTTTACGACCAATAGTAGCATTTGTAGTTATGAAAGGTAAGATAAAGATCATCAGCTCTCATGCTTCAAGGCATAAGGTAATCACTGCAGCGTTACAGGAGGGATATTTCCCTGCTGAGCAGCATTACACAGTTGGTTATGTACATTATGAGGTGTGTTCTTTCCTTTTATATAAACCATTAGCCAAAAAGGTGACACTTGATGGCCGAACAGGTTACTGAGACAAACCTTGTATCAGCTGCCAAGGGGATATGTTTCTGTGTGAAAGGGTTCTGTTACATCACATAATCCAAGCTGTTGCTTGCAGGAATGCATATCACTGAAAATCATAGAATGGATTCCCATTTCGTGCTCAGTAACTCCTGAGCTGCTGTGAGAGGCTTATTGTTACCGTACGTGTGAAGGATTATTTGTTGTTTGCTTAGTTGGTGCTCTCTCCTGCCTTGCTCCAGCTTGGAGGCAGCTTCACACGCAGTCTTCAGGTGTGCACTTCACTGTTTGTGTTGGCAATAGACACCTGGGCTCGAGAGTCAAAGCTGGATTCTGACTGTGCAGTCAGTGATGGGGTCATCAGGCACTGCTGGGTTCTGTCCAAGGCATTCTCTGCCCTCATGGGTTACACCCAGCTTCCACATGGCCTTTGGATACCTTTGCATGCTGTCCATATTTAGAGCTAGCCATGAGAAGAAGCTAAGCATAGCAAGGTTATGTATAACAGTGATCAAATATACTTAAATATATTCTTGGTTTTTGCTTAACTAGGCTGGAAGGATCAAGGTTTCCTTGCTTCTTGTCATGAAAGTTATTTTCCTGTTCTTGTTATCCCCTTAGAAACCCTCTCCTGGGCATACTTACAGTTTTGCCTTGAAAATAGATGATCAGGAATCACCACACTATTTTGTATGAGATCCACGTAGTCATATGAGTTGACTGAAAATGTCTGATATTTTAAGAAATTCATTAGACCTTTTTACAGCTGGTAAATATCAAATAGGTACCTCTTAATCATTCTGTCCACCAGCTTTCTTCTCCTCCATTTCTTAAGTCTGATGAACCTCCAGTTTAAAGCAGAAATCCTCATTAGTTTGTCCTGTCATGATGTCTTTTAAACTTCATGCCATTCAGTTTTGTAGTTCACAAGGTCATCTCAGTCTCTCTGTGTGATGATCTTGTCCTCTTCCATGCTCATAATTTGCATTTCATAATCCAGTCCTTAGATCAAGGTTGCTAATGAATGTTGCTAATGAATGAATAAGCAGGATCCATCCCCAGACTGGTTCCTGAGAAGTATTTAGTAATACTTTTCCATCTTTAGAACTCCTTTTTTTTTCACTACAGACTCTTGTAGTGCCTTTCATAGACAGTCTTCTACTCATATTATGATGTATTCTTATACTGCTCCTATTGTCAGCCTTTTAAATAAAGATTTCTTAGAGAACACTGCCAGATGCTTAATTCAAACATAGATGTATTAGTTGCACTATATTGCCCTTGTCTAAGTAGTCATCTGTCTTACTAAGAAACTCATGTCTCTCAGGTGATCTATTAGTAATGAGAATTTATTTCTCTTTATGCTACTTGAAGCCTGCCTCCATGCCCTTGATTACTGCCTCTTCCAAAGTCTGCTGTAGTCAGTGTCAAAATCACAAGAATATGTGTTTATCCCTTCTCCTTTCTTGGAGTGCATCTATATTTAGTATTCCCCAGTGCGATTTTTGCTTTCGCACTGATGATCACGGATGTCCAAAGAACAAAGTTTTTGAGGAAAGGTTTACGAAACTAACTGGTATATTGGGAAAACTCCAGTCCCCATTAGTTTATAAATTTCATTAAAAGACTTGCCGCTGAATTTGTATTTTTATCTTCTGGTTCTTTCAGTATGCTGTAAATGTTCTTCTCCTTGTGGCATTATTCTTATGAGAAAATGTAACATTTGTCCAGGTTTGGGGGTACACAGTTAACTTTTTGTTCCACCTATATGAGATTAAGAGTACTTAACTAGTTCTTCTCTGTATTTTAATCCTTCTCTTCTGCTTAGGTGAAATGAGCTTTTCACTGTTCAGTCTGTTTTCTTTTGAAAGATTGAGCTGAGGTACTATTTTTACTGTGTGGCTAATTTAGGACACATGCCTTACCTTGTTAATCAGTCTCTCTTTTCCATCCTTGTAAGTTTTTTGTTTACTCCTGATATCTTCTTTGAAGTGCTTTTTATCCTTGCTGTCCTTTTTAAAATTCCATTCCAAATAGTTTCAACCTTTTGTTAAAGTTACATCTCTACATTCTTGAGCTCAATGCAGGCCTATCAGTTGTGTTAACTTTCTTACGCACTCAGAGCTGGCTCTGTTGAATCCCAGACCTTCTTTGTAGGCTTCTTTTTATATATATTGTTACATATCAACTTGTCCAAAGATGAATTGGTCACAATCATTTGATTAATTTCTTAATTTAACCAGATTTTCTGTAGGGTCATTGCTGCTTTTAAATTCTTCACCCTGACGTTGTCTCCAGTGAGGCTCAGCTAGAGGTAAAGAGCAAGCCTGAAGACTTCACATCCTGGGTTAAAAAAATGCAAACTGCCATTTAAAAAATCACTATTAAAAAAGATGAGGTTTTCAGTCTGTTCTTGTCTTTTGATTTACTCCCAGTCAGTAGGATGTGATGACAGGATTAATTAGTCTAGGCTTCATATACATTATATAGCTTACTGTTTGCTACTCTTTATTCTGGAGATAGATTGATGGCTGTCTGATGTTATAACTTTAAATAAGGCATTTTATTTGATTTAGAACTGTCTTCATTTTACTTTCAGATTTATAACTGTAGTTAATCAAGTTTTATTGCACCTTAATTAACTTTAAAATAATTTTTAGTAAAGAGATTACGAGTTTTTAAATTTTAGACATGCAGAAGAACCTCTTTGGTTGAACCACCTGTAGTTTTAAAGGGAAAGATTATCTGTATACTGGACATGCTTTTTAGTGCTGAAACACATAATAAAAAATTAGATAAGTGAGGAGAAGTGATATACCGACTGATTTGATGTGCTGCTAAAGCAGGAAAAAAGGTAAAATGGTATCTTTCTGTGTAATTATTGTATCCACAGTCAAATCATTTGACTTGTTACAATTCTGTTTCTTCGCTGGAAGGCCATGGCTAGCCACGGTGCAACAACTGTAGGCCTGTGCTGCATAATTCTTTTTGCTTCCTGTTGTAAAACATGCCAAATCCCACTGAAGTCACAGTTTGAAAATCAGTTGTAAATTGCTGTCACACAAGAATGGTAAAAAGAAAAAAACCCATTGGTTCTTATTAACCTTTTAAGTTAATTGCCTGCCTAAGAGAGCTCATTCTCAGAACCAGGACAGCTCTATTTCTCATGGGCCAGGCATTGCATACTGGTGGCCTAACATACTGTTTCCTTCAAGATACCTTCTACCTATATTTTTTTAAGTTTTCTTTATAAATTCTGATTTTTCTGACTGAGGTTGTGGCTCATACGAGCATATGTACAAAGGTTTTTGTGTGTAAGTTTGCCACAGTTGTTCTGCATAAGTCGTGTTTTGAAGATTGAGTTAGTGACAAACTCTACATCCTAAAACATATTCAGAAATGAAATACATAATAAAGTAAAAGTTCTAGAGAAGTACCTGATCCTAGAAATTGCCCAAGTGCCCTACATTTGGCCTACTCAAGGGAATTTAAATAATCACAGTTTAGGCATTAGATACAGAGAATATCTTATGTTTTTAAGCAACACTCAACTATAGATTGGACAAGAAAGAGAATCCAGGGACAAGACTAGCTGTGCATATATAGGCTCAGGTTGAAGGGGAGAAAGGGATGATTCAATATTCCTAAGAACTTGTCTGTAAGAGCAAGTATCTTCAGATGGAGTAAAAACCCACTGATCTTGCAAGCAATGTAACGTGCAGGTTGGAGGGATCAGAGAGACTAGAATGTTGGGCGAGTCTGTGAGCTCAAAATCTGCTCTTGGGAGAGGAATAATAACTGAAAGGTCATCTAAATAATGTGTGCTTTTAAAAGGCTGTAATTTCGTGCCATGAGAAGGCCAACCTCCCACTTCTAGTAGTGGTGGTTATAAATTTTATTTTTGGAATTTGAATTGTGTTTGTTTACTTCTGTAAAGCCTGTTGTGGCTCCACATATTTGCATTGGAATTAGTATCTCTGAAAAAGGTATCAGAAAATGTATCTCAAGTTCTTACATTTAAAGTAATTCTACAGAAGCAGTAGCCAGTGTTTCAGCTGTTTATAGAGTAATTAACAAGTATTAAGATGTTATGAAATACACAGAAGTTGGATGAAGAGTTGCAAATGCTTGGGGAGTGCTGTAAAGCAAACAGAAAAGTCCCAGGAGAGGAAAAGCACCCCCTCAAACAGGAAGACCTTTTGATATTGCCTCTATTTATGCTTCTCCACACTCTGGTTGGGATGGTCTCCTGGTGGGAGAAACCCACTTTCAAACCTTTCCATCTTGTCTTGTGGGTGTGGCACTTGTTCCATTGCAAGGCTGAAAGGTGTTACTTCAGAAATACCACGCTCTTCAAAAAGTATTTTATTCGTATTAACTCATCTCTACCCTCTTAATTTGTTCTGAATTAATGAATACTTTCTGGTAAGGCAGAACTGTATTTTTGTCATTGTAGTGGGTTGGTTCACATCTTTTACCTTCTGTGAGAAAAGAATTAGGAGGAATGCAAAGCAGGCTCCAAACTTGAAGAGTATAAAGAAGTTTAGTAACAGAACTAAAAGAAAAAGGATTAATAGGAGTCAAAATACACCTTCAGAACACTTCTCTTCCCGCCATCCTCCCCCCTCCTCCCAGTTACAACATAAAGGCACAAACTTGAGATGATTTCAGTCAGTTTACCACCTCTATAATAGTCTTTCATCAGTTCACTTAGGGAGAGGAGTCTCTTTTGCCCATGCTATGGGGCTTCTCCACAAGAAGGAGTCTTCTCGTGGCTTCCACATCACAGCACAACAGCTGCCCGGGGTGGTTTTCTGCTGGCATGTGAAAGTCCCTTCCCTCGACTTACAGCTTTTCCCACAGCTGTTTTCGAGGGTTCAGTCTTAGCTAATGGGGTACTATTTTAAGGATGAGCAGTTCAAGAGCAAAGGTTCTCGTCATCTGCCTCTGGGATCATCTTCATCTCAGGAACAGAGATCTTCTTTCCGTATGAGTCTCTCTGTTCAGGCTTCTCAAGTGGATCACAGCTACTTCAACATTTAGCACTATTTCCCTCTGTTCAGGCTTCTCAGTGGATCACAGCTACTTCAACATTTACTGATTCCAGCACAGGCATCTTTGCTCGTGGCTACAAGTGAATGCTCTACCCCCCATGCTTATCACGAAATTACAAGGGGTTCTGATGTATCATAGTCCATCACCCTAGCTTCACAAAAGAATTTCAGCTTCTAGGTTTAAAGCATCTCCTCTATCTCCTCCTTCTGGGCTTCAGCTCTTTCCTCTTCACTGACTTTGGTGTCACTATCATGGTATCTATTCACGTGCCTTTGCCTTTCCCTTTCCTCTGACCTGGGAGAGAATTCATGTTTGCAGGTTTCATCTCTTCTGGGGAGCTTACAGTGCTGAAGGTGTTAATCATACCCAGACCTGGGTTTGCAGCTGGAACTTTATCTCTGTTGGTCACATGATCTGGGCAGCGGCTGCCCTGGCCCTCACGGAGCCGCGGGCCGTCCACCGCTGGGCTGAGACAGAGCAGGGCCGTGGCCCCAGCCCTGACGGGGCCCAGCGGTCAGGCCAGGCCCAGCCCAGCCCGCTGGGCTGAGCAGCCAGAGCCCTGTTACCTGTCCAAGGGCCGGAAGGAAGATAGAATTTCCCAGGCTTCCACATGGTTTAAATATGTAGATTTCGAGAAGTCTTATCGGTCTAAACAACTGTCCATCAACTCAGGTTCAAACCACCACAGTCATGCAATCTATTTATTTAAAATAAAAACAAGTCATCAATATCTGCTAAATACCTGCCAAAACCCCAATAAATGGTTCTAGTACTGGACTTATGTGCTTTTTTTGATTTGTGTCCAAGTCAGGTTCAGTGAACTCTCTCTTCCTGAAAAGCTGCCTGTTCTGTGTTCCCCATCTCTTGCTTTTCTTGTACCAAATTTTTCTGCTTTCATTCCTTAGGGAGAAACTCCCGAGTTGTATCTGTAGTCTTTGGAAAGCTCTCTAAAACATTTAGGAGTCTAAAAATGACCGACAAGCTCACTGTTCCTAACAGTACAAACTGGGAATATCAACTTGGTAGGGAATAAATACTTTTTCATTGTGCCTTTATTTATCCTCTACAGGTGTATTTTATCTTCTTTTTTTTCCCATGGGCACTTTTGGGGTAACTAACAGGTAAGAAGAAATTAGTGTAGTATAATGATCTTTCCGCACTTTCTTGCCACAGCTATAGTACCACATGCTACAGTAGACTGTGAACCCTACAATCTCTGAAGAAAAGCTATAGAAATACACAGGTGGAGAAATAAAGCAGGATATTGCTGCTCCCTGGCCACTGTCATATGTGTATAGTGGCATTTACTTAGTAAGATTAAGATCCAAGAGTAAGTCTGTGTTCTAAACACAAATGGCTATCAGCTTAAGATTTGAGAACCTGCTAGCTGTGAAGAGAGGAATTCCCCCATCTGTCTTTGCCACTGAGAAAAAGCAATAATGGCAGTGAGTGAGCGTGAAGGACTGGACAATGTTGAATCTTTTAGTCTTGACCTCCCTCTTTCTCTGTAAACGAGCACAGTTTTTTCTTTCAGAGGCTGATGGTGAAAATGGCATCTGAATACTGAGGCAAATACACTTTACCAAAGGACTGCTCATTGCATGTGGAATAGTTTCACAGTGTAAAAACCATTTGTTAATGTGCTTTCAGAAGTTGTCACTTCCTCTGAGACATTTCAGGTAGGGTATCTCTTTGAGCTCTAGGATTGAGACACAGGGGCAGGGACAGACGTTCAAAAGTGCTTTTACAGTCCTTGGTGATAGTCTAGGCTCTTGTCATATATCAGGGAAGACTTACAGACTGATTTCTGAAGCAACTCTTTGATTCTCTGTGTAGGCTGGCTTTTCTCTCTCTCAAATTTGGAAGGAGTTAGACTAATTTTCTCCTCAGTTGTCTGAGACACCACGTTGAGTTGGGCTATTCCTGGTGGTTTCCGAAGGAATCTGAGGGTCTGCAGCCTCCTGCTATCGTGGCCCCAGTGCGTTCCAGTGCTGAGAGAATAAGGATGTGGCTGATGGGGCGAGGAAGGAGAAAGGGCAGATATGGCCATGCTCCTCCTCTCCTTTCAGGCTGGACAGAACATCACAGCCAAGCTCGGATTCAGCTGGTCACCACGTGTTGCAGCCTAGGCACACTGTCAAACCCATATTTAGGAGGGCTCTGCTCACGTGAGTTACATTACTGCAACGGCAGCCAAATTGTCAGGGCTTTATTTATGTATTGTGGGAACGGGGCTTGTGACTCCTGTGGGTTTGTTACTATACTTTGTCCTATGTTCCTTTGTTTTTTGCTGTGTCTTTGCTGTTTGGGGCAAACAGGAGGCTCATAGCAGTGAACCAAATAGTCTTTGAATTGTGCAGCTTTCCTCTCTAACAATTCGAGGAGATGATTTTATATTTAGTAGTATAATTAAGATATCCAACCCCTGGTGCACGCATCTCAGCTTGCCTTTTTCTGTGTAATACACTGTAGGTGATAGTTGTACAGGTGCAATGCTGAGCTAACATCTCTAGTTGGATGGATATTCCAGTCCATCTGGATGGAAGATGCCATGCTGGAGAGCCTGTCTCTTTCCAAAAAACATCATTGCTGTGGTCTGCAGCCATATGTGCCCCTTGTCATGGCAGGCTTCATTTCTTTGCTCTCTACTCTTCTTTTTACTTTCAGGCACAAAACTGCTTACAATTACCTCTGCTAAAACTAAGACAATTATATCTGTCTTTTGAGTTAAGAAATGTGCCTTCTGTGGCTTATGGTTAATTCAGAAGTCTAGCAGGCAGAGAGACTATTCTTTCAAGCCACAATACATATTTCTTCATGTTGTACATCAGCTTGTATCAATAGCTATTGTCAAACCATCAATTCCTTTGTGTCTTCAAGATGTTTGGGCCTTTTGGGGGGGTTGTAAAACATCAACTATCAGTATTTATTTACTCAGACACCAGTTAAAATGGCAGATTAAAAGCAACACTGATGAATTGCAACACTGCAGAAATAAAAACCAGTGAGATTTGTACTCAAAAATATGAACTGTTTTCCCATCAGAGAAGACAGCAGAGAGCAGCCATTGAGAGATGCTGTCAGTAGAAGAAAAAAAATATTTTTTCAAGGTAGTAATAAGCTGGCTATACCTGAGGGAAATTTGGTAAGAAATATGATTCACTTTGGTCACCTCGGAAACAAGCTGTTCATTTTATTAGATATTTGAATTATTATTAAAATATTTGGTTATTACATCAAGAACATGGTTAATCAGATGTTTTATGTGATACTATAACACACTAATTTTGTGACATAGAACCAAATACGGATTTTAGCATATGGATTGTGATACCCTGAATATGCTCTTGGTATTTACTAGCCAAGTCTTAAGAACTGCCTGTGACTGAATGAATTTGGATGCTTTTGAATTTTTCTCTGCCTTGTGTTAGTGTCTGTCTTTTGTTAGTGATTCCTGAATAAACTGCAGTATGGGATGTCCCTTTAATTGTATGCCTGTGCTTAGGATGCTCAGACAGAGATTTCAGGGGTTTAAAGTGTTCAAGGATGCCTTTATTTAAGATGAACATAGCATGCTCAGGGAACATGGCCCCTCCTGGATCTGCATGGGGGATCTACAGATTGTTTGAATTTATTTTGAATTTTTATGTATGGATACATGTGTGAATACCAGTTTTTGAAACAGTATGGATGTCAAATACTTGGGTTTTTATCAGCTACAAATTTGGTGTGCATGTGTTCTAGTGCACCTCATGAGCTGGGTCTTGTCCTTAAGCCAAGGAAAATATCCTGTACCCATCATCCATGATGATGTGTCTTCCTTTTATTTTAAGTAATAGCACATTTATGGGGGATTCATCAAAATACAAGAATCTAGTACCTATTGGAAAACAGCAACGAGATTTGTATAACCTACAATCAGTGCAAATTGTATGCTATGTAATTATTTTTATAAGAATTTCACACCCTTTTGTTTGGGAAGTCTTTATGGCCCTACATATACCTAAAAGTAACTCAATGACAGTGATTTCACTATTCCTGTATAGTTTTCTTTCTTCATGCATTCTTTAAAACTATTTTAACAGTTCTGGGATTAGTTTTACAAGGTCAAAGCAGCATATGATTTTACCCTTCCACAATCTTTGTGATGATTCAGAAGCAGAGTTCAGAGCATGTGACACATTGGGTTAGAAAATGTAAAATTAATAAATAGAAAGCTATTCAGAAAGCACTCTAAAAATGATGAACAGCTTGTAGGAACTGATTTATGAGGCAAGAACAGAAGTTAGATAAGTAGAGATTGGTTGAATGGATGGACTGAACGTGTCTTCAAATCTCTGCATGAGCAGTCAAAGAGGAGCTTTTTGTGTATTCAGGATTGTGAACTAGACAAAAGAGGTGTTTTAGGGCTGCCAAGATAGTAAGAGGGTAGAATTGCACAACAAAGTTGTTAAGATTTGTGAAAAACTGGAAGGTAAATAGAAACTGATTGTTAAAGAGAAAATTTTTAATATAAATATACATATTCAGCTTTGTTAGACTGTTGATAGATTATTTCACTTCTTTGTAATCTGGGTTTGTGAAAGCACTCAGGAGAATGAGAAGCTGTTCTTTATTGGAAAAAAGGTGGATGACGTTTTAAAAAAGTCTTTTAAAATCTTGAATATCAATGCTTTGTGAGAAAGCAGCATGTGCTCTGTGTACAGGTCTTCTTATTGTGCATTACTAATTTTTCCTTGACATTTATTACACCCAGAAATAGGAATGCAGTCTAGATACAACAGCCACTCCTTTCCTATGATTTCATAGAACGTCAAGTGAATTGACTCAAAAAGGCTGGCAGTTGTGTTAAATGATGGGTTTATGACTCAATAGGGTTTCAGTACCTCACTCACCTTAATGAAAAACAATGCCTAATTAATTAAAGTTGCACCTATCAGCTGTTAAATGACAGTTACTAGCACCATTCCTAAGGACTTAAGTGGAGTGGAGACTTGAAAAATCTTGATTTTGCCTTACCATGATAAATATGTCTCTGATTCTTCATTCTTTGGTACGTAAGACACAACAAACATGGTGATAAAATCGCTTACATTACTTTTTTTGCATGCTAAAGGAAATAAAATTCTTAGTGTACAATAAGTAAATCCAGTGGGTTGACCTTGGCTACCTGCCAGGTGACTGCCAAAGTGCTTTATCACTCCCTTCCTCAACAACACAGGAGAGAAAATAGAGCAAAAAGCTCATGGGTCAAAATAAGGACAGGGAGGTATCACTCAGCAATTACCATTGTAGGCAAAACAGACTCAACTTGAGGAAATAAGTTTAATTTATTGCCAGTCAAATCAGAGTAGGATAGTAAGATAGAAGAACAAATTTAAATCTCCCTCTCCCGCCTTCCCAGTCTGAACTTCGCTCCTGATTCTTCTACCTCCTTGCCCCAAGCAACAGAGGAGGATGTGGAATGGGAGTTATGGTTCATTTATAATGCCTTGTTTCTGCTGTTCTTTCCTCCTCACACTCCTCCCCTGCTCCAGCATGAGGCCCTTTCCACAGGAGAAAGTCCTTCATGAACTGTTCCAATGTGGGTCCTTCCCATGGGCTTAAGTTCCTTGTGAGCTGCTTCGGTGTGGGTCCCTTCTGGGGGGTCACAAAACTTGCTCCAGTGTGGGCTCCTTTCCATGGGGCAATAGGCCCCAGAAGGAGCCTGCTCCATTGTTGGCTGTCCCTGAGGTCACAGCTTTCCTTCAGGGCATATCCGCATGTTGGGATGTGAGTCTCCTCCGTGGGCTGCAGGTGGATCTCTGCATCCCCATGGATCTTCATGGGTTGCAGGGACACAGCTGCCTCACCCTGGGATGCACCACGGGCTGCAGGGGAACCTCAGCTCTGGCATCTGGAGCACCTCCTGCCCTCCTTCTGCCCTGACCTGGGTGTCTGCAGAGCTGTTTCTCACATGTTCTCAATCTTGTATCCCAGCTGCTCTTCTGCAAGGTTTTTTTACCCTTTCTTAAATACCTTCTCACGGAGGTGCTGCCAGTGTTGGTGACGGGCTCAGCTTTGGTCAGTGATGGGTCTGTCTTGGAGCTGGCTGGCATTGGCTCCATTGGACGTGGGTGCAGCTTCTGGCATCTTGCCACAGAATCCACCCCTGTAGATCCCCTGCTACCAAAACCTTGCTATGCAAACCCAGTACAATAAAATGAGAGCTTCTTTTCTGTAGAAAGTCATGTGGTATGTGTGACAATGACATAAATTCTGAAATTCTCTTTCTATACTTCCTCAGCAGAAGGAGCTGTTCTAACTGTGGTTTTGAGGAGGACAACCACCTTTGGACTGTGATAAAAGGGTTTCGGCTGTTGTGGAAATGTAATGCTTTGTGTTTTTCTCCTTTCAGTTTTACAGTCATCTCAATCTTGTGTTACAGCCCATCAGCAGGAGCTGTTTTCATGTGTGTATATGTTAAAATCTAGGCCCTTACTTCCCTCTTAAGCTGTTTCTTCTCTTCTTTTCCCAAACATGAAGGAAGTGCCTTTTTTTCTGTCAGTGTTGTTACTCTCAGCCTTTTTAAGGCGCTCCCACTGCTTTCCATCAAAGGGCAGACATTATAAGGAAGGAAATACAGGAAGTGGCTTCTCCCTTCACTTCTGTTTGCAATAATCCTAAAAGTGGCATTATTCCTCTTGTGAGTAAGGAGGAGTTTTTTGTGGTCGTTACCTTTCTGGAGGCGATGTTTTGCTGCTGCTGTGCAGGAAAGCAAAGGATGTTCAGGATAGGGACACGTGCACGAGCACAGCTTAGTGGAAAAGTGTACGTTAAGTTACAAAGGGAAGAAGTGTGAATTACTTTTTTTAACTCTGGGATTCAGGCTTCACGTAGTAATCTGCAGCAACCAGGTGTGGTGGGGGACCAAGTCCCACCAGTGCCTTCTTCTGTACTTGGCAGCTACAAATTAATATTCCCCATTTTGTGCTGGTATAGGCGTGTTGATTTGCATTGACAAGAGAGTCTTATTCTCAACACCTTTTTCAATTACAAAAATGAGAACTTTGGTCCAGAAAAAATCTCAGAGATTCTTCAAAGTAGGGTTTTTATTATATAATCACACAAGTTATATGTGGACTAAGTTTACTTTGAGAATTATCACTTCATGTTTTTCAAAGTCTCTAGCAGTGGGAGTGTGTTTTCATAGTGTCCTGTCTGGATCTGCTGTGTGGGTGACCTCATGCTGTGTGCCACAATGTGACGAGGTTACACTGCTGTTAATAAAAAGTGAACAGTAGCTTGAAATGTATGTGGAGGGAGGAGAAAGCATTGGAAACCATTGAGATGAGGAGTATTTTGCATTGATTTTTGGTATTGACTTTCTATCCACAGCTTGTCTAGTTCTGCTGTCTTTATTTTTTTAATCATTTATTTACAACTAATGCAGAATGACCAATGAAATCAGGCCAGAACTTGCTTCTTAATCAAGATGGTGAAAATTCATTAGGTATCTATAGAAGTTTCCATCTTTATACTGATAAAGGAAGCACACATCATTTTCATAACGGTTCTCTGCAGAGACAAAATACATGAAGGTTTCATCAACAGCTGTCTAAGAGCTACTATTTTGCTATTAAATGAAGTTTAATCTAGCTTAAAAATTTTGAGTCAGAACGCAGCAATTAGAATCAGTAATGCTCATTCAACCCTCCTTTTCTTTCTCATCATTCAGGGTGAATGAATTTTGTTGATTCACCTCCCTCTGCAGTGTACAAATAAGTACACTCACACACAAAGTATTCAGTAGGTTGGTTCAAAGTCCATTACACTCACGGTGTCTTTCTGTTAACTTTCCCAAGGATTACTTTAACCTGATGTATGCCTTTGCCACTGCCCTGCTGTGCAGTCCTGTATTTTACAGAGAATTTTGCTGGGTTTTGGAAGAACTGGTAAAAGCCAGCTGTGGCCATGCTGGAATTGGGCCTTATTGCTGATAACATGCTCTGAAATTTATGTAATGGTGCTGGTGATAAAATAGTAACTCGCTATCACAAATAACAACATAATGCTGCCTCTGTTCCCAGCCTCTACTCCCAAAGGTGTGCTGTGTACTACAAAGTAAAACCCTGCTTCTGGAAAGCTCAGGAAGCTTGTTTGCAGTGAGGCTCTTGGCTGGAGGGCACGTGCCCATTCAAGATCTTCCATTAAAACATCAACCAAGCAACACGCTCTCTCACAGACAGCTTTCATGGCTGGGAAGGACTGGCTCTGCACCTCTCTGCTCCTTCCTTTCTTTGTGCTCTGACCACTTGTCTTGGTGGAACTCGAGGCAATCTGTGAGTGTATTGCTCAGTAGCTGATACTGATAAAGGAAATATATGTAAAACATACATTGTAAAACTCTCTATGATAATGGGCTGTGTAGTAATTTAGATGAAGAGTTACTAGAAATTAAATATTAAGGACCTGAGTGTTCCAATTTCTTCTTTTCTGAACTGCAGCTGAACATGTGACTATGTTATCAAAGGGGAAAGCATTAAATCACCAGTTCAATTTCATAGCCAAAAGCAAAGCAATTAAAATAAAATTCATACTAAGTGTTGAGGCAGGACATAAAGTTGCAGGTAAAGAATATTTTTATTATCAGCTTTGGATTCCTCTCCCGCCCCCTCTTACTGTTCCTCTTATTTATCTCACCTCAGGTTATGCCTAAGGAATGCAGTACTGTTGCAATCTCCAAACCAAAAATGCCTCTTTCAGTAACTAGTGCTATAATTCACACCTGATTATCATATTTCCTTGGGAGAGAGATGCATCTTGCATATTTCAGTTACGTCAATTAAGATTGTGTTTGTAGGGAAAAATATTTATAATACCTAAATTTAGGGTTTTTTATTCTGCTGATGCTTCATTGTTTATTTTTACATTATAGGTTAAATTAAATTTAAAAAGGCACAAACAGTAAGACTAGATTGCATAGCAAGGATGTGAAACACAGAAATGTGCTTAGCATGGCTTTGAGGGATACTTGGAAAGGAACTGTTTTGCAATGATCCGTAATTTCCTTATCTGAATATATTTGTCTCTGATCCTCTGTGGAACCTGATTAACAGAGAATAATTTGGACCCATGAAAATAAAACTAGTAAATCCTCTATCATGTGGAACCACCTGTTTTGAATTATATGGCAATGAAGAGGCATTGCTGCCAACTCAGCAATGGTGATGAGTCTGCCACTTCAGTGTTTCCTCATGGATTTTTCAGGAGAGCTGGACAGGGGAACAAGATGTGATGGAAACAGCTGAATAATGAATTGTTGAAAAGATGTTAAGGGAGTAGTTGGGAAAATGAAGGCCATAAATAGAGAGGATAGGGCACAGTTGGTGTTTGCCAGCATGGGACAATACTGTTCTGTTACCTGTGTGCTGCACAAGTAGTCCTTGAGTGAAAAAATTACTTCAGTGTGAAATTGTGGAGTATTAATTTGATATGATTTCTGCTACTAACATCTCTCTCATTTATTATAACAATACGTACTAAAAGTAATTATAAAACACTAGACTATTAGTTGTCCAGGGACTGTAGGTTTTTTCAGACATGATAAAGACACCACCCCAAAAAACCCCATACAGTTTTCATAAGCATTTAATTTTTCAGAGAGCTACAGCATCCTTCAAAATGCCACAATAAAATGTTGCTGTGGGCACAAGGATTCTAGATCAATTACATGGGCAGCCTTCCACAATTTATCATTTGAAGATAACATCTGTGTGGATTTGAAGGAGTAAGCCAGTCAATATGGCAGAATGTAGATAGAAGGAGGCAAACTGGGTAAGAGTATTGGGCACAAAAATAGAGAGTGAAAGAAATATGGTGGATGGTGGCATAAGACACGTGCTGATGGAATGAGATATTTAATGTAATTACTTTCAGTGTAATGGCATGAAGAAAGAATTGCTCATTTTGATATAGTAATCCATTGTTCAACCCTAGCCATTAGTAAAATCAGATAGAGGGGATTGAAAAGGTAAGGTATGAGCTGAATGAAAATGGATAGAGTTATTTCAGTGTATTGTACTGCTTGGCTAATAGAGGTGAACAGAAGATTAAAGAAAAACAGCATTTCCCTCACCTCTTCACTTCCACCCTCCCCCTGTATAAGCATCCACTGGTATCTCTCAGAATGTTTGGAAAGATTAAAAAATAGCAATAAACAAGGAGGTGAATCTGTTACAGAAATCTTGCAGTCATTTTTGGACAGCAGTATTTATTTTATCAGTGGTTGCTGAGATCCAGGAATTTCTTTCATAAGTGAAATTAAATCCAAAGCAAGCCTGGCTTTGGAAGTGCATTTATGTAGTACAGTAGGAACAATCTTTTTAGGGAACTGAGCTATTTTCCTGAGAATAAGGTGATTATTTTGCTTTGTTTTCTAATGGGCAGTAATATATTTGTGAGCAGCAGCAGCATAACCTTTTATTTGTAGTAAACTTATGTAATGGCAACTCTTACAGCTAAGCATAAAGTAGTTAGATTTAGAATGAATTCTTGTGCATTAAGAGCCTTTGAAGAAGAAAAATGGGTGAAAGAGTGGTACTAAAGGAGAGTACTACTAAGAGAGAGTAGTCCACTTAGATTTATTATATATAACTCTTCCCACTTCTTTCCCTGTAGTAGTTTAGTGAGGTTTCCATCCTGGGTTCTAGCCAGGGGAAAGCAATGAGGTCCCTCTGTGTCCCAGGGAATCAAATTGTGCTGCACTGGTGAGCACCACATCTGTAAGGGAACGGACTTCACAGATATTTACAGATTTGTTGGTCTGTGAGGATTCATGAGGAACACGTTCAGATCAGACCCTTCTCACTGTACTCTGGGGTTTAGCAAGGGAGTGATGGAGAACAGTGTCAAACTGCTGATTCCAAACTTCAAAGCTCAGAGTTGCCCAGAGATGTGCTGCGCTGGCAGACTGGGACACGATAGCTCACAATTTACTGTTTGGCTTATCAAACCACCTTTGATGGAAAGAATTTCTCCCACATACACCTTGTGGCAAACCTTTTTTTTTCACTATATTCTCCTCAACAGCTAGTAGATTCCCAAAACATCTCCTGCTTTCTGGAAAAATACACAGCATACCCGATGGAGGACGGGAAAAGCCAATGGTTTTTTGATGTTTTCTGTACTGTTTAATTTCTGTTGAACTGCCAAACATGATTATTGTGGTGAAGTTAAGCGGTATTTCTTTATTGGGTACATGTTGCTATACCCATGCAAACATTTATTACAGCTACAAGGATGAACATTTTACTTATCACATCTGTAGAAATGTTTATTTATTCCTAAATTAACACTTGAAGAGAAGCTTTGAGAAAACTTCTCTTCTGAAAAAGATAACATGTACAAATATGATTATTTACTAACTTTGAAAACGTATGGGTGATGGATGAAAGAATTTATAATGTGAAATATTGAACACAACATCTTACATAAAAATAATAAAAAGAACAGCAGTTTTTGAGCTGTTTTTAAGATAAAATCTAAATGAAAAAACAAGCTAACACCATCATGGGACTTACAGCTTCATGGGTTTATTTCTAACTTCATATTTTTACAAGAGAAGCTTTCAAAATGCATTAAATTTGAATGGCATTCTTTTTCTGAGTTTCTCTCTTACCTTTCTCTGAATTGAGCTCTTACCTGCTGCAGAGTCCTTGGCAATATTGTCAGGACCATTGCTCTGACTGGGGATGGAGAGAGCACAGGTCTCTGCTGGTTCATTATGTAGTGCTGTTCTTGGAGGGTACAGCAATAGCCCTGTAACCCCTGAAATCTCCTGTGCACGGCTCTGCAACGAGTGAACAGCTGCTCCTGCTGTAGGCTTGCTCCTGCAAAGTTCCCACACCCAGCAACTCCTGTAGGGCCAGCCCCAGTTTGTATGGGATTACCTCCATTTCAGAGGAAGTGGTCTGATTATAATCAGCAGGAGTTACATAGAATCACAGACTGGTTGGGGTTGGAAGGGACCTTAAAGAGCACCTATTTCCAAGCCCCCTGCCATGGGAAAGGACACCTTCCACTAGAACACTTCCAGGGGTGGGGCACCACGGCTCCTCCGGGCGTGCTGCTCTTGTCTCGCCACTCTCACACGGAAGAATTTCTTCCCAATGTCTAATCTAAACCCACCCTCTGTCAGTTTGAAGCCTCAGAATGAAGCAGTTTCTCAGTATTTCTCCCAGGCTCCCTGTCATTACATCTTGCTCTTTTCAGAGCACTTAATACAGTTCAAGAGGCATCAGTCATCATTATCTTTCTTTTTTTTTCCTTTCTGAAGGACACCAAGCCGTTTCCCTGAACTACAAAATTCTTACTTCAGGTAGCTGCTGGTATTCCTGAGTATGTTAAAATACCTGGGAGTGTCAAAGAACCTCTCTGCCTTAATGTCCATGAGAGGATGTAATGAATGTTCCTCAGAATCCACGAATCCCTTATAGCAGACTGTCCTCAAAGGCATTTTTCTGCCTTGATGGAGTCCAAGGGGCCAGGGAGTGGCTGGAGAGCAGGGAAGGTGGCACGGACTTGGGTATAAGTCCTGAATCCTGCTGGCCAGGCAGACTCCCAAACTGAGAAGTGGCTTGCTTGTTATGTGGCCTCTCACAAGCCACTGAGGGGAAGAGCAAATTCAGCAATGTCTTTAAAGAAAAGTCCTTACACCCACTCAGGCACACTCCTTAGTAGCCTGTTCTGCGGCTGTGCATTCTAAATAGAAATATCAGTATAGTTTCAAAGAATAATTAGAAGGAGAAAATTAAAAGGCTTGAATAATCCCGGATAAAGCAATCTTTTTTAACTTCACTTAGTTCCAAACATCATAGCAGCTGCTGCAGTAGTGCAAGCAGAATTTTGACTTGTTTTTCCTAGTTGCTTTGGCACGTTTGAGCAAATGACTGAGCTGCTGCTGTTAGCCAAAACCTGTTTCCCCAAATGTTTCATTCTGCTTTCTGTGATTATTTTTAATCTGTGTTCTCTTAAGCTGCGTTATCATATGTGAATTCTGGCTGCATATTTTTTAAAATAACTTATTTACAACTGTCAGAGATACCTTATGAATAAGTTATCAACCATTCCTAAGAGCTGTAGCTGCAAACATTTTAAAAGAAGTAATACTTACAAGTCTGTGAACATTTTCTATTAATGTATTTATCAAATGAATGCACTTAGGGTTAAGAAAACAGCTCTTTTCTGTTAAAAACAACATCACATTACTTATATTTTCTTTAATGTTAACACATCAGTGGCATCTTTTGAACTGATTGAAATGATCTTTTAAGAAAACTCCAATTTAAATAAATTGTGTTTATCCTAAGAGATCTCAAGGTTCTTTGGGACCAAACCAGTGCAGCATAATTTGCCAGTGTAATGATGGAAAGCACAAAGGACAGTGAAACTGCAAATTTTCAGTTTTCCTTAGAGAGAAGCAGAATTTAGTAGCCTAATAAAAGGAAAAACTTCTTGCTGAGAGGGACACTAGATAGTCTGAACAGCAAGATTTAGGAGCTGAGTGCTGCCTTTCAAGATAGGATTGTGTTGTTTTGAGGAATGATGACCCAAAAAGACTATGGATGAAATTCCCTGACTCCAAAGAGTTGTGGGATTGGTCAGCTCATTGGCGATTCAGGCTATGGAAATAAATTTTTTTTTAAAAAAAATCATTTTTTTCAGCAAAAAATCATTAAGTAAAGAGGCTAATGACTTGTATATTATTGTAAGCAATAACAAGGATGGAGAAGGGGATTGTATTGTACCTAGGCAATATTTTAATGTCTAAGGCTTCACTAGGATGGATTTTAGGAAACAACCACGTTCCTGGGCAGTTTACTACTGTAAGAAGCAGGCAGCAAAATGTTGTGATCTCTTTTTGAGAAAAATCAATTGCTTCCTTGAGTGTGAATGGTAAAAGTATTTAAGCTTAACACCATTGAAATAAAGACCAGGAAGGACTTTCACTTGAATTTTTATTTTTGTCCTTCTCAGGAATATTGCGACTGTTCAGGGCTGGGCTGCACTGGAAAGTATAATTGTTCAAGTGTGATGTGCATGTGAATGTGTGCTTTAAAATATTTATTTGTTTAGTTGTTTAACCTGACAGTTGTACAGTTTCCATCCCTGGAGGGGCAGTTAAATAGACAGGAAGCAGATTTGGAATATTGATACTCTTTTCTTGATCATAAAGTAGGTATATCAATGTAAAGCACTTCTACGCTGTGCCCAGAGGAAGAGGCTGCACCATTTTAATGACGCTCTAAAAGTCAAAGTGATAATACTTCCTGATATTATTATATTGATAGTTATTTTATTGCCTTTGGATTCCCAGGTGATGCTACACCAGCCCTAATTTATGAAGGCTTTTTTTTTCTGGTTAGTTAATTAATGGCATTACAGTAGTATTTCTCAGCCTCGTTAAAAGGGACTTTTTTCTTCGGCTTATGTGCTCTTGTTTTGGGCTTTTTCCTTGCGTCTGAATGGGCAGTAGCTCCATCCCCAAGGCAGAGAGTTGCACTGCTGCCCTGCCTTGGAGGAGATGGATTGCTACCAAGGAAGCTGGTAAACAGTTGTTGGTAAACAGTTTTAAGGCTAGCCCAAACATTTGCTGCCAGTAATTAGTCTCTTCTTAGTGAGGCAGTTGGGGGAGGCTGAGCTGCTGCCAGCTCATGGGGAACTGCTGACTGCTGTGTCTAATGCTTTATGGCTCCCTGAGGGTTCCAGGGCACAATCTGAGAAACCAGGCCTGTGCTAAAGGTAAAAATCAGGTGTGGGGTATGTTAGATGCCTGAGATGTATGAGAAAGAAGACAGGCAGTGGGAGGGTGAAAAGGAAAAATAGAAAGGCAAGTGGAGCTGAAGTCAAGTGAGTCTGACAGTGGAAAGGAGATAAGAGCAGGAGATGACAGAATCAGGGAGAATTTGGAGAGCAAGTAAATACAGTGAACAAGGAGCTGCTAAATGAGTGGAGTGAAAATGGCATGTGTTCATTTTCATAAGCATAAGGTGGCCAAAATTTTAGGACCTGTCTCATGCGCCACTACTCTTGTGCTCTCCTGTTTTGGAAACTTCGTTGATATGATTCCATCATCTTGTGACCATACTTTAAGATTTGATATTATTTAAATAGTAACAGTTTGATTTCACATTTTTAAAAATCCTGATTATTTAGACCAGGGTCTAATACAGTTCAAGTCAATGCATAGTACTGTCTTGAATAAAAAGAGGGGAGGTGAATTTCCCCCTCCCCATTAATAATCATGAATTAGAGATCAGAGCTTTCTGCAAAGCTGGGGTTTTTTTCCCCCCTGTTTTTGATCTTCTGCCTTTGCTTCCCTCTACAGAGTTCCCGAAAATTCTAATTTAGTTTGGTAAAATATAGTCCCCAACAAGAAAGTGAGTAACTGGGAGATAGCTGCAAATAGAGTAATTGATTCTGATAAAAATACGTAACCTGTTAGTGCTCCGGAACACTTCATCGTTCATTTCATTTTGTTTTGGTTTATATATTACTGTCTTTCAGTAGTTAAACTGAAAACAAAGCCCCAAACAACAGGTGATGAGAATACTAATGTGTAAAGGGATTATTGTTAAGCGCATGCAAACAGTGGTGTATGATTCCAGAGGCAGAGAGTGTTTTGTTTCAAGTTTGTTCCCTCATGGTTATTACAGGATTAACATTTTAAAAACCAATAGGTCCATTTCACCTTTGGCTAAACGGACAAAACTCCCACTGCCATTAATAGGAACTGTGCCTTCTTTACAGCTGAAATTATTTTGGTTTGATGTGACTTATTGGAGAGGATGAACAAAGTGAAACAGATCTGGTGTCCCATTGTCATCTTTAAACATCACAGATATTTAGCAATAGGATTCTAAGTTGGGCATGAAAAGAGTTGCGTGGTTTGGACAGTTTGTAGAGTACATTTGCAGACGAGAAAACCTCTTTCCTTGGCCATGGGTTGAACAGCATTTGTATTGTCTTCCCCTCCCACCTTGTTCTGTTGGTTGGCCGGTATGAGGAGACGCAGCGAGGCAAGTCGCCTGTCGGGTGCTGAGCAGGCAGCTCCACTGAGATGCTCTCCTTGTGTCTTATCCCAGTGTACTCACGGCATAGCTGAGTGCTCTGGTGTGGGATCCGGGGGGTGTTCTGGTGGGGTGCCACGACCTCCCGAACCGACTCCAGCAGAAAGTCGCTGGGCAGGCACTGCATTCACACAGACACACACACACGCACAGCTTCTCGACAAGCCGACAGCAAAGAGGCAGGAAGGGGTCCTTGTGTGGAATTCCACAGCACAGGTTTATTTGAGCCCCATGGGCACCAGGAACCAAAAAGCCTGAATGGTGGAAAGTTCTAGGTTATATACGGGGGCGGGGAAAGCGTCAGGGATGGGGTGGGACATAGGCGGGACCTTGACATATCAGGGAAAAAGGGGCAGGGAAATCAACAGGCCAGTCAGGGAAACAGAACTGGGGTACATTGGCATAGTAGAACAGAGCATCCTGGGAGGCCTCACCCTAACCTGGGGAGATCTCTCGGGGTCTGTGCCTTTCACTGGCTCCCACACTCGGGCACAACTGATAAAAGGTATTAGCTTTTGTTGTTGCCTGTGAGTTCACAAATGCTATTTATTGCAGTAAAGAGTAATGGTGATAGCTAATTAGCTATAGGGTGTGTGAGTAATGCTGTAAAGAGAGCTCTGCACTGACAGTGAGCCCTGTTTCACTGACTGCTGAGGAGACACTTGAACCCAGTAGATTACCAGTCACTTCCCAGGCCAACCCACCCTGTAGCACACCAGTCCTTGCTGAAATCTGGAGCCCAAATGCCTCCTGTTGCAAAGTGTGAGCTGATGTAGATGGAAGCTGGTGATATGTGCATGGTAATTATGCTGTGTCAAGTCTCATTTTAGAGACCGTAAGTATACCTTTTTAAAAGAAAAACAAACTACTTCACCAGCCTAGAGAGAAACATAAATCATGTATTTTTGTCACCTCAAAAGACCACTAGAAGATGAGCTTTAATATTTCAAATGCGACAAGCAATCCATACACATGAATCACAATTTGAGTTCCATTACAGCTGAGCTGATATATACCTCTGTGTGCTTTATGGGTTTTACTCTAACAATATTAAGTAAAAACCCAAAGCTTTTTGTGATGAGCACCTAACCTTTTACAAGAGTTTGTAGAATTGTGGTCCAGAGCAACAGATTTAGTGTTGCCCTACAGGCTTTAATAAGAAAATTCTTTTGCCAGTTTTGACCTCTCAATATTATTCTCTCTAAATAAAATGCATGTATTAGTAGAAGGCTAATACTGCAAAAGTAAAAGAAAATCTGAAATGATGAAAGGGTTTATGGAAAATGTAACCCTTAAAGATTGCAAAGACCGTTAAATAAATGAACAAAGTTTGAAGAGACAGAGCTTTTTTTTTTTACTTCTGCTTCCTTTGTTATGCCCAGGCTTTTTCTTCCTGGGCTCTGGAACTTCTGCAGCAACCCAGTGCCAGTTTTTCTCAAGTCTTCTATTTATAGTCAAGTCATCATTTGAAGTCCTTAGTCTCCTTTTGAGATATTCTCTCATGGCAGTATTTTCATATAGGTTGTGAATTTTCCTTTTTTCTCTGGGAATTCTCATACTTCTTTGTTACAGCAATCTGGGCCTTGTTTGCAATGAATCAAAGTTCAAATTCCTTCACCTTTGAGACTTTTAATCCTCTCACTTCCCCGTGGGGGAAGAAAGAGAAGTGTAGTGAGGGAGGTGTAGATGAAGGGTAGTGCATAAGGTTAATTTTCAGGTGAATTGGTTGCTGTTTTGACAGTCTTGCTTTCTTTGCAGACATCTTTTCATTCCTTTTCCTTTTATGCTAGAAAATTATTAGATATGCAAGAGCAAAACCCCTCAAAGCTATGCTCCAAAAGCCCATTAAAAATAGTCTGCAAGCAGATCAGTGTGAACACACATCAACACCTGAGTGTTTCCCAAGTGGCTCGAGCACTCAGTGGTGTGATAAGAAGACGTGGGAGGATTTTTCCTGGCTTTTATCTTTCATATATTGATGCTCCTGACTTTTTAAAATTCATTTCATCAAGTGGCACTGCAACTGAAACAACAGAAATGCAAGAATGAGATAGTTCGAGGTGTTTGCAGTGGTATACAAAGTATTCTGCCTCCAGGCCATCATTTCTAATTCATCCCAAGTTGGCAGCAGTCAGAAATCGCTGCCAACTGACAGCTGTTTGCTGGCCAGCACGAAGAGATTTAGCTGGTAGCTCCTGCTGGACAGATGTCTGTAATGTTGAAAGAGTGAGTGTAGCTGGCATGCGTTTCATTTTCAGAGCCTGGAAAATGGGAGTGTATCTCAACTGCAGCTGCTTCAGTTTAGGAAGGTTAAACAAGAGACCTGAATTTAGGTAAGCAAGAATTCAGCATCTGCACAGTTAAACTCCCCCCCGCCCCATTCTGGGGCTGAATGCTGATATTTTGGTGCTCTTCACTTGCTGTGTTTCCATAAGGAGCAGAGGGAGAAGGGAGACTAGGTGGCTGTGCAGAGGGATGTGACAGGAGACTGCACTGCAGGGTGACCAACTCACTGGCACTCCACAAGCCAAGGAGGTTCTTCAGCTGTGTTGTCAATTGATACCTTTCTTAAATGTGAGCAGTCAATAACAAAAAGAAAGCAATAGGGGGAAGAAAACGTCTCTGATTCATCTTTCTTTGTGGTTGGACGTTTGTAACACTAGAATTAATATTTTGAAAACCGTGAATTACTTCATGTAAAATTTGTGCTGCTAAGCAGAAAATCTATCCTGCTGAGAAAAAAATAAAGAAGATTCTTCAGTATAATGTCTGGTTTTGTGGAAAGGGAACGGGGAAGATTTTACAGTTTACAATATCACAGAGCTTTGAGATATTTAAACAGGCAAGTAAATGATAGGTTTGAGTTTCACTCAAACTATTGTGAAAACAGTTTTGGATTTTGGATTTGCAGCAGCAGTAGAGATTGCTTAAGCAGAGACATGAGGTCAAGTTTTTGCTGCTCCTTAATCATGGGCTTTTTTTTTTTCTTCGATGTGATGCAAACCATAAAAGGGGCTTAGGTGACTGGTTCAGTCTTCTGCTTGTGTGACATGGGGAAGTGGCACAGAGCCCTGGCCAGTAACTCCTGCAGCAGAACCCTGTGTCAGGGACAGGGCTTTGCCGGAGCTCTTGGGTGGATCTGGAGGTGTGGAGTTGAACTCAGTGTTCAGCTGGGCAGTGGGATCTGCTCGTGCACTGTCCTGGCAAACATTGCGTGGCATATCTGACCAGCGCTGCAACTGGTACCATGCTGTCCAGAGTTACTGTGCCTTTAAGAGTTAGGATTTTCAGTGTTGCATACTTTGACACTATTTTATGTGTTTGAAAACTGCATCAGTTTTTGGTTTTTAATATTGCAAAAAACCCCCGAATGTATGTGTTACTTTTCCAGAATTAAACAAGAAATAATGTTTCACGAAGAACAGTGGGAAGGAACACATTGCTATGATACAGGAGTTTTAGATCTATTTTAAGGAATATTTTTTACTGAGTTTGCCTTGTTTTTTAGCGCTAGTGTTTAAACAGATTGCCTTTGGAGCTGTAAATGGAATTTATTTTCTGTAATGTCACGTTACTCATTTCACTAAGTCTGACTGTAACTTTCCTGGGTGGTTCTCCCCTGCAGACATTGATGAGTGTGCTGCCAAGATGCACTACTGCCACGCCAACACCGTGTGTGTTAACTTGCCCGGGTCCTACCGCTGCGACTGTGTCGCGGGATACGTCCGTGTGGATGACTTCTCCTGCACAGGTGAGCTCTCAGCTACAGCAGCAGCACTGGTACACTCTGTGTCCTGTGTGTGGTGCCTGCCTTCTGACTAGTCCCAAATGCCACACACCAGCTGGCCCTCTGCCAGCGTGGAATTTAGGCACAAGTAGGGTAGATAGAGGTGGTAGGAAGTGCCTTTTCCCCCTGTACGGGCCCTTTGGGTTTAACTTGGAAGGTGGCTGAAGAAGGCTTGTGGTGCACTCACTGAGGGCTCTTGCCAGCCAAGCCACGGTCCCTTCGTGTCCCACATCTGCCTGCTGTGCGAGGTGCAGACATCACATGTGTTGGGAGAAGAAATGGGACTTCATCAGCAGTGGATTGAAACTGGTCAGTGGGTTGAAACGTGAGAAATTGCCCAGGAGGAGAAGCTTTCTGGACAGAGCCCAGACAAATATGCAAAAGGAAAACTGAAAGATATAAAGCTCTCAAATCCAGTGATTGTTAGGTGGTTTGAAAATTGTTGTTAATGCTGAGAATTAATGTCTCAAGAACTACGACATGTTGTGTAGAAAAGGCAGCAAGTGGATAGCATTAGGCAATAAATCTAGTTGGTTTTTTTTTAAAAATATCTATCTGCAAAATGAGCTCTAAAAATTCTTAGTGGAAAGTAGGTAGGGTCTCATTTCCATTTAGGGGTTTTTGAGGGACCATCTCTGGCAGTCTCAGAAAGATGTGAGAAGCTGCTGAACTGCTCATCCCAACTCTGTCTAGCTGGATAACATCTTTCAATCACGCTCCAGAAAGTCTGATTTTGGGATTATTTTGATGGTGCACCTGTCATGCAAAGGAGGAAAATATCAGGTAGGTTTATTGAAATGGATATAAATCAGCTCGACACAATACCATGTTTAGAATGGTATTGGGTGAGCTGTTTTCTGAAGTGGAAAGATGGTGGGAATATTCAATATGAGAATGATTTCCAGCCTGGAATAACTATATTGTAATGCACATTATCCTTAGGGAAGGTCATAGGAAATGTTGACTTTCATGATGACAGCATGTCTTTTAGCTAATATTATATAATTTATAAAACTGTAGGAAAGTCCTGCCTACCTCTTGAGAGAGACTGATGCTAACAGCTGTCAGGAAGCTGATTTTTATTTTGCCCAAAGAGTCATTATTTCTGTGTAATCTGTCTCTTTTCAGTTTTTCTTGATCTTTTACGATGTGACATGACAGATTCAGACCTTAAATTCTGTGCTGTGTGAGGTATCAACCTTCACAGTGACAGGGAGAGTGATTTTGATAATCTGACTCTTGCTTTTCCGTATATGCACTACTAATTTCCTCATGCGCCTTTCTTTCCAGCAAGGCACTATCATTAGGCAAGCAAAGGGTATAAAAAGCAAGGTATTTGTGATACACTGAAAAAGTGTGAAGTAGCAAGACAACTTGCTTGGCAGTAATGGGGGAACATTCACTTAAAGTGCATGCACACAAAAAATCCAGAGCAGGTATAAAAACAAACGATAGAATGAGGGAGACAGCTATTTCTTGCTGGTTTTATTGTCTTGCAAAAACCACTTCATTTTTACCATTTTACCATTTTCATTTTTAAGAAGCAGAGCAAGTGCGTTATGTAGATCAGGAGAAACTTGGTTCATTGCCTGTTGTATCTAGAAATTATTGTTTGTTATAGTATTAAATGTAGTTAAAATAAATACTGTGCAATAGAAGCACTAATCCTGTCTTTGTATTTCGCATTATGCTTTAACAGACTTCTGGCAGTAATAGCAATGATTTAAAAAAAGAAATAATAAAAAATATCAGGCAGAAAATAAAGTAATTTCCCCTTATAGTGACAACAAATGTTTAGCAGGCACAACGGACTGTAGCTATTTCTCAGGTTTTTAAAATTGTGTTACTCTTCATTCATACAGAATAGATGAGAAATTTTCTTAGTTTTGAACCATGTATTTGTAGACAAATCTGAAAGCCTGAGATGGGTTGGTGTTCTGATTAAAACTGTGTGTGTATGGGGTAAGGCTCTGATGGGTTCAGGGGAGAGGTGAAGTTTCAGATGTGAGTGCTTAAGGCACACGCATGGCATTGCATGTATTTTGTACACTGCCGACCCTAAAGCAGAGTTATTCCATGGAGCAGGGGACGTCGTGTTTTGGGAAGCCTCAGTCTCATCAAGGTCTAAAGTCAGCTACAGTTGAGCAGATTCTTTGTGTTGCTGGGCAGGCATGTGCTTGGTGGCTGATCCCCACCTCTGGCAGCTTTCAGAAGGGGGGAAAGCAGCTGTGTGTGGAAGGTGTAAATCAGAAATAATTTTTTAAGCTGAATAAAAAGTTTCAATTTGATATTGAGGGAGCTTTATCTTTATAAAAAGAAACTGAGTGACTAGTGAAACACAATGTCAATTTGAATTGAGCAAAACGAAATTCATTCAGATATTGCTGAATTTTAAATATGCTGCTTCCAGTGTTTTCTTTAAAACACTGGATCTTAATGAAGTTAAACTAATTTGTACAGGTTTGACATTGCTGAAAGGTTTTTTCCCAAAACAGTTTTTGGATAATAGTTTCCAGCTGTGAAGTAGAAACTTCTGTGGTTACCAGTAAGAAGCTACTGTGTTGGAAGATGTGCTGATTGCATAGAAAATGCAGTCATGCGGACAGAGTGACTAAAACATTATTCTGGATGAAGTCTGCAGTTATATTAAACTTCCATCTATGGCTTAAAATTAAGTAGTGACTATTTTAATAAATAATCAGTGTTCAGTCTCACGTAAGCAGAAGACCTGGGATGATGAGGTATTCTGAGACAGATTAGTCAGCCTAGCAGTAACTCTCACCTGTGTTCCCCAAGAAAGGTACATTAGCGTTTTTCTGCTTACCTGTTCCTAGGGCTTTGTGCTCTGAATGTTAATTAAGTTGTTGAGTGAAAGACAGTTATATTAAGAAAAGTTACCCTTGAATAGGAACCTGCTTTTCAGTCTCTTCCTGTGGCACTGACAGGTTGTTTATCTGTTCTCTGGTAAATCACAGTCTTGTCCATTCCGAAACTGGCAGCAAGATTTGCTGCTCCAGATGTTCTCATTTGCTGGAATCTACTGATTTAAAGCATTTGATTGATTCCCACTGGTTTCTACCCTGGTTGCTTGTTGAAAAATTAAGTTCTCTTGGGTTGCTTTCTTCTAACACAGCAGTTTGGGAGTTTGCTTCAGAATTGCATTATTTTGTTTTATGATTTTTGAAGCATTATAAATTACGCAATAAGAATATAATACTTTTATTTTTGATGAGCTGCATCTGCTCTCTGGTATGAATTTAAAAAGTCATTTATATGACTTTCTTTAGTTTGAAACTAGAATATATGGTTTCTATATCTCACTGCCATTCAATCAAGTATGCAAATGCTTTTTCATCACAATTAGCTAAAACCTACCTGTAATGACCACATATATCTTGCTGATAGGAAGAGAAAACAGTGTGGGTAGGTTTAATCTCTTTTTGCATAATGTTGGCATTTTCTACAAACACAGTCATAATGATCACAAAAAAGATTCCTGGCCTTTAACAGCTGTGATAGTCGTTTAGGAAATAATCCCTAATTTTGCAATGTTCTCCTTGGGGCTGCGTGGAACACTGAAAACCTCCTCAAATCCTGCACTCATTCAAAGAATAAGTTAGCTCATTTTATGTAGTCACTACTGGGCTTGAACACTGTATTTTGTTTGGTGTGGGGTTTTTTTGTGTGCTAGTGTTCGTTTGTTTTTTGTTTGTTTGGTTGGTTTTTTAAAATTTCCTACAAATACTCACTGATTATGTAAAAAGTTGAAGGACCTTTTCAAATGAGCGTGCCAGGAGATTTTTCTTTCCCTATTCCCATGTGTTACTCGTGGCCATTCTTCTAAATGAAGAAGCCTACTTTGGACTTGAGAATGTCATTTTGTCCAAGGTTTATCTTTTCAAGAGGTGGTAGGGAAAGTTACCTGGCCATCCAACGTGTCAGTAGTACCCATTCTGCCAGAATAGGGTGAGGCCTATGCAAGCACCTGCCTCTTTATGCACCAAAGCTGTGCTGGCAGATGTTTTTCTCTGTGAAAATAATCCACCTCCATATTTTACTGTTCTGCATGATGTTTCAGTAGTGGACTGTGCCTTTAACCCTCTTTCAGTCCTCATTTGCTGTGATGACATTCCCAGAATTTCTTTATCCCTTGGCTTCTCAAAGCAATGAGTCACTAAAATATTTGTATGTTACTTGCAAAAAGCAAGTCTTTACCACAGAAACAGGAAGTATTTTCAAAACACATAGTATTCTAATTCTGTGAAAAAGCTGATGTTACACAGAAATATATTATTTAGAAGTCTTAGAATAGAAGTATATTACTTAGAAGAAGTCTTAGAATATAAATCTTAGTCTTGAGTTTATATTCTAATTTGATTTACAGTATGGGTAGAGAGGAGGAAGTAAGAAAACCTACTGATTTTGACAGGTTATCCTGTAAGTCCCTTCACTTCCATCCTGTGTGGTTTCTGGAGCAGCATTCAGTTTTGAATGTAGTGCACTTTTCAGAACAAGCCCTTCCTGCAGCATGTTATTAGAAAAGTTGTGCTTAAAGCATAGAAGAATATAAGAGTTCTGCGAAATCTCATTTTCAAGGGAAAAGGTCAGAAACCCTTTCTCATGCTCTTCCCTTCTTCCCCTCCCTTATCTGTGAAAGGCAAGTCAACTGCAGAAATTCCCTGCTATGGTTAGAACAAACGTTCAAATTGTTTGCTATTACTGAAATTGATGCCTTTGTATCTTTGTTGCTGGGGTTTACCTGTCAGGTTCAAGGTGGTGTAGTTGACCCCATAATAATACTAATAATGCAGCAAGTTTCACCACAGTGAAGTGGCAGTCTCAAAGGGCAGGTTGCTGGCCTCACATCCAGAATCACTGTGTGTGTTTGTAAAAGACCTGAATAGAAGCTTTCAGGCAGATGATTGATAATATGGTCGCTCTTTGAAAGATAGTGCTGTTTCTGAAATCTAATCTACTGACCTTCTTTTCCACTATTTCTTCTTGGTGAACTAAATTAGCGTTCCAGAAAGCAACATTGTTCTTTTTGGTGTGGCACTTGCACTTTTGAAATGTTGTGCAGGGTCTTGGATGTTCAGGGAGGTCAGTAAACAAATGTTACAGCTGTTCTGGCGATGGGCTGGGGTTGGTGAATTGATAGACTTGTCTGCTAGCTGGAAACAGCTAGCTGGGGCAGCAGGCAGTGAAGACAGGTCTGTGGTGGAATAGTTTCCAGGTTTGTTTTGGGCAAGAGCTCTCTTTAGATCTCGCTGTTCTAAAGGATATCATTAGGATCTTGCTGTACTGGGGTGACCCTGGCTGGACTCCTGGCACCCACCAAAGCCTCTCTATCACTTCCCTCTGCAGCTGGGCAGGGGAGAGAAAATACAACAAAGATTCATTAGTTGAGATAACAACCAGAAGAAATCACTCACCCAATACTGTCATGGGTAAAACAGACTCAAATTAGAGATATTAATTGAACTCATTGCTAACAAAATTGGAGCAGGATAGTGAGAACTAAAACAGACCATAAAAACACCTCCTCCCCATCTCTCCTTCCTTCCTGAGCTCCTCCCGCCAATGGTGCAGGGAGGTGGGAATGGGTGTTGTGGTCAGTTCATCACATGCTGCTCCTGACACTGCACAGAGAGAGGAGTCCTTCCCCTGCTCCAGCATGGGGTCCCTCCCATGGGAGACAGTGCTCCATGAAGTTCTCCAACGTGAGACCATCCCACAGGAAAGGGTTCTCCACAGAGTGCTGTAACGTGGGCCACTCTTCCATGGGGTGCAGTCCTTCAAGGACAGGCTGCCCCTGTGTGAGTTCCTCACAGGGTCACAAGTCCTACCAGGAAACCTGCTCCAGCTCCTCTCTCCACAGGTCAGCAGATGCCTGCCAGAATTCTGCCCCAGCACAGACCTCCCAAGGTTCACAGCCTCCTGTCAGGCATCCAGCTGCTCTGGTGCGGGCTCCTCCATGGGCTGCAGGTGGATCTGTGCATCCCTGTGGCCTTCCATGGGCTCAGGGACACAGCTGCCTCATGCTGGGCTGCACCATGGGCTGCAGGGGAATCTCTGCTCCAGCACCTGGAGCATCTCCTGCCCCTCCTTCTTCACTGACCTGGGTTTCTGCAGGGCTGTTCCTCTCGTATATTCTCACCCTGCTCTTTGGCTGAAATTACATCTGAGCAATAACTTTTTCTTCTTCTTAAATCTGTTATCAGAGGCATTACTATCGTTCTTGATTGGCCCAGCCTTGGCCAGCAGCGGATCCGCACCCGCTGGCTGGCCTTGGCTCTGCTGGACATGAGGGAAGCTTCTGGCAGCTTCTCACAGAAGCCTGTAGCTCCCCTGCTACCAAAACCTGGCCTCACAAATCCAATACACTTGCCTAATACTGCATAATTTTTTATAGCATCATAGAATTAGTTGGGTTCTAAAGGACCTTAAAGATCATCTAGTTTCACCTCCTCCTGCCATGGGCAGGGACACCTTCCACTAGACCAGGATGCTCAGAGCCCCATCCAACCTGGACTTGAGCACTTCCAGGGAAAAGCCAGATCTTTTCTGGGCAACCTGTGCCGGTGCCACACCATCCTCACAGTAAGGAGTTTCTTCCTAATGTCTAATCTAAAGCTTCCCTCTCTCAGTTTTAAGCTATTGCCCCTTGTTCTGTCACTATGTGCCCCTGTAAAAAGTCTCTCTCCAGCTTTCTTACAGGCCCTCTTGAGGTACTGGAAGGTGCTAGAAATTCTCCCTGGAGCCTTCTCTTGTCCAGGCTGAAAAACCTCAACTCTCTCAGCCTGTCTTCATAGGAGAGGTTCTGTAGCCTCTAAGCATCTCTGTGGCCTCTTCTGGACACTCCAGCAGGTTCATGTCCTTCTTATGTTGGGGCTCCTGGCGGGGTCTCACAAGAGCAGAGTGAAGGGACAGTCACCTCCCTCGACCTGCTGGTCGCACTGCTTTGCATGCAGCCCAAGGTGTGGTTGGCTTTCTGGGCTGCCAGCACACATTGATGGATTGTGTTGAGCTTCTCCTCCACCAACACACCTAAGTCCTCCTACTGAAGGCTGCTCTTAATCCATTCTCTGCCCAGAGAGAATGTGTTTGTTCTTGGGATTGCCCCTGACCTGGGTGCAAGACATTGCACTTGGCCTTTTTGAACTTCATGAGGTTCTGAGGTGCCCATTTCTCCAGCCTGTCAAGGTCCCCCAGGATGGCATTCCTTCCTTCTGGCGGGCACCACTCAAGCTTGGTGTCATCAGCAAACCTCCCAAACGTCTCCAGAAAAATGATGGAAATATTGATTGGGTTTGGGTGACTGTTTGTAGCTTAGGTATCAGATGTTCAGCACAATAGGTCCGGCTGGGGCTGAGGACCTCGGGTAGATCTGGACCCCCCGATTCTGCTTGGCACCAATATGTGTTCTCTTCTTTGGAATCCACTCTGTCACTACACACTGAAGACAGACCACGGTCTTTCTAGGAGCCTCATCGTGATCTGTGTGCGTGTCTTCTCACTGCACATCTTCATTTTCAAATACACTTGAAAACTGGTCGTAAGACAACCTGAGTGGATGATACTTTGCTTGTGTTAACTCCGCAGATGCAAAATATTTTTACCCTGATCTCGCCTTTCCTGAGTCCTTTAATGTCAAGTGCTATAAGGCAGGGCAGGACTTAGCTCCTGGTGTTAAGTAGGACTCCTTTGTTTGAACTGCAGTCAGCAGCAGCTCTGTTCCGGGAACTGTGAAGGGAAATGTCATTTAGTTTGAGGTGCCTTGAAATGCAGAAACATTTGTTTCAAGTCCCTCGGAGGGCTGTTGGCCAAGTTCAGCAGCAGGTAATCTATGCGCTGGTGGGCATTGCCTGCATCAGAGAGCATTTCTTTGCTCTGCAGGACAAGTCAACAGAAGACTGGAAGTGTATTAAATCAATCCAGCAAAACAAAACCCGAGCAATTCCACATCAGTTGACTGACAGTCGCACGGGTTTTGACTCAAACACCATTAACGCGGGAGAAAGCTTTCAATGGCTTTCATTTTGGCTTTAGATAAGTCCCACAGAGAGATAACTGGTGCACTATTGCCATAGGGAAGCTCTGTTTTTGGCAGTACTGAAAAGGCTGATTCTTCTGTATTGTCAGAGAATGCTGTACTAACATAGATAATGTAGCTTCTCAATGCATCCCTTGAAGCCTGATAAGTATTTAATTGCTCTTTTGGAAAAGGGAAGCTGAGGCACAGAGAGTTGGAGTATTTTGCCCAAATTCATGCAGAGACAGTGACAAGCATTGGGGAGTCTAGTAAAGGGTCAGATAAATTAGATCTGGGAAAAACACAGACTTATAGCAGCAAGAATTCAGTGAACAGTGAGGTTTATTTTTATAGATATTGACATTTTCACAAGAAACAATAGCAGTTCATTGAAGCACAGTGTGCATGAGCCCTGAGTAACCACGTGGCCTTCATGTTATAAATCTTCTCCTTCCTTTTTCCATACAGTTTTGTAACATCTTTTGTTGCTTTGGAGTTGAATTATTCCCCAGTCCTCTAATTTTAAATGCCATGTTACATTCTTTTGTTCCTGAGTTCACCTTCATTTTATGGGCTTACTGGATTTAACGGCAACATTTTTTACACTCCTTACTTTAAAAAAAATGGCATTTGAAAACTGAATATTATTTGCTCTTAAGTGCTTTCAATCTGAGGGAAAAAATACTAAAAATGCAATATTTACAATGATTTAAATTCCTCACTGGTAAATAGTTTAATTAAACATCTTTGTGCTTTCCTGTGCTCTAGGCGTGGAAGTGTTGCTAATTTGTCCAGAGCAGTTGGTAATCCTTTCAAGTCCTTTTGACACATTGATTTTCTGTAACTTTATTAATACTAAAATTAATTAAACAGCTGACCACAAATCATGCTGATGGTTGTATTTCTTGACTTAGGCATAATTAGCATTTTTACATGATTTCTTAGCTGCAGCCTTTTGTGCTGGTATATAAGCTATCACAAAAATGCAGTGTTTTAAAATGTTTTGCCTATGTATGTTCATGCTTATGCATGAACTTAAGCATTAATCTTAGGCTTAAAAAATATTACTGATTCAGTATTCAGTCAAGATTCATGAATGAAGCTGTCTATCTAAAGAAACATCAAGGACAAGCCACGTCTCCTGATCAGTGTTTGTCCTGAGCTCTCCTCTTACTGCAGGATTTCTCCTTTCTACAATAGGACTAAATCAATTTTTATGGCATAAGAATTCTTGATTCCTAAATGTAGCAATTGCTGCAGACAGTCAGTGAGGTGAGGGATAGAAAGAGAGCCACCACACTAATTTCTTAGTGGGAACGTGCTATCTCACAAACACACAGCAGCTGCAGGATGGATGCCAGTGGCTGGAAGCAAAAAGCTCTCATGTTTTAGTCATCTGCTCCCACAGTAAGTGTGAATGCCTTAAGGAGTGCAACTTGCTTTTGGGAAAGAGTTTACTCAATCAAGTTCTGATCTTTTTGGAGATCTAACAGCCAGGATTTGTCACCTCCTTTGTCCAAACAATTAAAAAATTCCCAATCTGTATTCTGTTTCTAGATACCATTTGTAACAAACTCTTTGTTCTTCAGACACAGAATTGAACTCTCCTACTAAATCAAGGAACTAACTGAATCATAGAGAAGGGCATCAGGCTCACCATTCCTTAAGGCAGGATCCATGGGCTCTGATACATCCTGTATCTTATCTGTTCCTAATAAACACAAGCAATTTCAACAAGGGAAACACTTTAATCCCCCTTTTGTGTGTGTCCGCCTTACTCAGCCATTTGGAAAGGTTTGCTTAATGGCTCCCCTAAATCTCTCTTGCCACAATTTAGGCCCCTGTCACCCCTTGTCATATTCTCAGTGAACACAGAGAATGCTTTGACCTTTCTGTTTGCACTCCATTTTAATATTTGAAATATCTTTTCATGAGTATGCTTTATTCTTCTCATCTGAAACCAAAAAGCCTGTTGTTAGTTTTGGGGCCGAGCAGTGCAGCAATACTCCAAGTGGGTTTTCTTCATAACTTCATGTCTTCTTTTGAAAAAATTCTGGGTCTTTGCCCCCAGACTTTCAGTGTCTTACAGAAGTATTTTTCACGTTGAGCTGCAAGATTGTTGTTGTGTGTCAAGGAGGATGCTCTAAAAAATGGTCCCAGGTAAGAGGAGGTGCAGTGTGTGTGAGGTTGGCAAGTCAGACAGAGAAATGGGGCATAAACCTCCCATACTGATTCTCAGAGTCCCAGACTGTGTTAATGTCTGCTTCCAGAGGCTGGTTAGCCAGGCCCAGCGCTGACCATGCTGGATAGGAGCTCTCTCTTTGCCCTGCTGTGTCCTCTTTATTTCTGTCCAAACATACTGTTCAGCTATACAAAGAAGAGCTGTCAGATGACTAATGGCCAGGTACAGAATGTCTGTAGTGTTTGCTTTCGGTGCTCGCATACATTCTATGGCTTGTCTGATTTGAGTAATAATAAGCACATGGCTGCTGGAAAATACTAGGAAAAAAGGCTCAAATGCTCCTCCAGTATGCCTGTGTGTGCCTTGCAGTGTGTGTCTCCTGCGTGACCAAAGACTGCAGAGTGTGGCACATACATACGCATTTCTTCCAAAGAAATCCCGTACAGAGGAAGAGGAGCTCATTCACATTGGATCATAGGAATGCCAAATTCCTGTGACTTCAATTTAAGGAATGGTGGAAATGCTCTGGGATGCAATCACCAGACCTCTAGAAAGGCCAAGAACTTGCAGTATAATTATTTGGATTTGACAAGTGTGTATCTCCTGAAGGGCAGTGTGTTGTGGTGGATGAAAACAGCCTGGCAAGTTAGGAGTGACATATCTGTGAAATGTGCAGCACTTTGCTGCTCTGCTATTGTATCTTTGTTTTTGCTGCTTGGATTTATGATTTCCAGAGTAAGGCTTTTACTTACGAAACAAAGGAATTCTATAAAGCTTGTTAAGCTGAACAGAAAATTTTCCATAAAGTTCATGGTGCTTATGTCTGATGGGCTTTTCTGAGAGTGAGAAATATGTGTGACAAAGGCTTTAGCATGTCTTGTTTTTTTTGCCTTTTTAAAATCTAGATCTGCATTTTATACACAATAAAACAATATTTTAACACTTCTCATTTTGCTATGGTCTCATTTTTATACCTGTGCTGAATATTTCATCGTTGTGTGCATATTGATTTTAAGAAAGCTAATACCTTATTAGGCATATTAGGCATTGATTCTTGAATGTCTGTTACTGTATACAGGTGATCAAAGGATCCCCTTCTGAGCAATCTGAGATGCTGAAAAGACCTTAGGACCCTGGTTCAATGATGGGCACCTGTAGTTTGTTTGAAGTGGCTGGGGTTTGGTGTAAGCACTGTTTAGATATGCACTGTAGGTTGTCCAACTCTCGCTTTGCTGGTTCTGCATGTTCACAGATAAGTTAAAAAAGGCTTTTTTCAGCAGAAATATGTACATTAAGGGGATGGGGCAGAGTGCCTGTGGCTCTGAAGGTGTGCAGTGTGGTTCGTCTCTTTATGGAGAGTCTAACTCTGGTTTTGGAGGATCCTTAAGTTCTGTCTTTGAGCAAGAATATTGAGATACAGTGTGGGTAATATTGCAGATGAATGTCAGTGTGTCTGATAACTAGATAACCTGGATTCCTAAACTTATTTCTGTATCTGTAAACATTAGTCAATAACCATAAATCTGGTAGTGTTGCCTTTCTGAAATATTTGTGAAATAATTTTAAAGGGTGTAGGGGAGCTGACACTGGCAAGCAGACTTGCTTGGTTCTTAAGAAATATAGCCTTTGGGAATAGCACAGGGGTGGGGGGAAGGAGAGGTGCTTTGATCTATCACTTTGTAGTTAATATTTTCATGCTTTCTACTGTAGGCTTTTTGCCTCCCAGTATGAAACTTCCCATTTAGTTACATGATTGCATGTAATAATTGCTCAAACTGGGGATTTTTATGACTCTCACAGAAATAGCTCTTATTCTTCATTGTCAGAGAAGTGGGACAGAGCTGGGCAAATGAATGACACAGTCTTGCTAATTGTGTTCCCATTAGAATAGTCTATTGCAATTTCTATGTGCTTAGATTTTTTTTTTTCTTTTCAGAGTTTACAGATAAAGTTCATTTTTAGAAAATACAGTCTGTGCTGCCAGACAGAGATAATCAGGTGTTTTGGGGAAGGCTTTCCTGCTATGCCGGATGATAGCAGAAGGGGCCAGAAAATAAGGCTGCCAAACAAAGGGTAAGGATGTCAACGGAGAGACAGCTTAATGGCCTGTGAGGGAAAAATACATTTTCCCTATTTATTTATGAAGAAGAAAAGTTTCCATGTTTTCGGGATCCTAGGGATTTGGTTTAGTCTGCTTTGTGCTTGTCATAACGGAGGGTTCTATTTCATAAAGTTTAATGAATTGAATTTTTCATACTGCGGATCTATCTATCAGCATTTGTCCTTCATGCTAGTTTTTGGCTCGTCTGTTGTTGGCCTTTTGCTTTCAAAGTAGCACAAGTGTTAAAAGTGGTTTTCTGTGGAACATCTGACACAGCAAATTCTTCTTCAAACAGTAAATTAAGAATGTGCATATTTAGGTGAACACACTCCCCAAAGGGGCAGAGGAATCCTCTGATCTTTGGAGACTTGGTTTCAGATAGATTCCTTGGTATCTATCCAGTTCCCAACTGCATCCTCTATTATAATTGGGCCACAAACACGGCTTTGCAATAAAGCAAAGACATTCAAAATGTAGTCCCATTCTAGCACAACATATAAAGTTACTCTTTTTTGAACGTGCTAATACTTCTGCTCAGTGCACTTTTACTTCACTCTGCATGCTTTTAAGAGTCCCACAAACCCTCTGATGTTCATATGAGGGTAGTTAAATGTATGTAAACCACATTCCCTTTTTCTCTGGCTGGCATGTTAAATCACTTACAAAAATCTTTTGATTGATTCGCTCCACACTTAGGAAACTGGATTTATTCCATTCCTCAGAGAAAGTTAAAAATTCACAGTCCAAGTGACTCTTCTCTCCCTGGATCTGGGCTCTCTAACTTTTACAAGATCAAGTAAGGTGTATATGGCACCTGATAATGTAGGTTCCTTTACATTTTTTCTTGCTGCTGCTGCTGGAAGCGAAACACCAGTGGGGACACTTCCAGGGATGGGGTATCCACAGATTATCTGGACAACCTGTTCCAGTGCCTCATCACCCTCACAGGAAAGAATTTCTTACTGGCACCTAATCTGAACTTGCCCTCTTTCAGCTTGAAGCCTTTCCCTGTGCCCTGTCACTCCGTGTCCTAGTCCAAAGTCTCTCTCCAGCTCTCTTGTAGCCCCTTTAGGTACTGGAAGGGAGTCCAAGGTCTCCCCAAGGCCTTCTCTTCTCCAGGCTGAACAGCCCCAATTCACTCAGCCTGTCGTCACAGGAGAGGTGCCCCAGCCCTCTGAGCATCCTTTTACTCACTCATTTGCGTGGTTCATAGTACCCACACTGCCCTTTCTGTGCTGGTGGAGTCAGCAGGAGGAAGAGTATGGAGTGCAAACTCGGTCACCTCCTGTGTGACACCTGCTGGAATGACTTTGAGTCATCCTACACTCCTGCATGAAGTGCTTCAGCTGGGCTCAGGTGAAGGCAGGAAGGGCAACTTCCCATTCTTCCTCCTTCCCACAACCAAACTGAGTGTAAGCTTGGTCTTCTATCAGCTGAACTCACGAAGAACAAATAATTAAAGTGGTGTAAGTTGGAAGGCCCGTTGTTCTAGACAGCCATGCTGGATACCCTTCTGCCCAAGATCTCTTCAGATAGCAAAGTCCATGGGTTGCTTTTCTTTCAGATAAAATGAATTGCCTTTTTATTAGAACCTGGCATCTTGACCTGCAGTTGACCTAGTATTTATTCTCTGTCAGCAAAGTTGGTTGTTTCAGAGAAAACACAGGCCTCCCTGCAACTATAATATATCATACAAGGAATCCCTTTCCTTGGTTCCATCTAATGATCATTTTGTGCGTTGTACCATAAGAATCAATAATTTCGTAATTAAATTCTAGCTGGCAAGATGATTTGTGCTATTCATGTCCATTAAGGGGCTACTATTTTGAATATTATTTGACTTAAATTCAATACCACCTCAAGTATTTTATCAGTTAGACCTATTCTGTAAAATGACTGTTTCCATCTGTCCACCCTGATTTTTTCCCCTTTAATTTCACTAAGCAAGAGAGCCTTTTTATTAATACTGGGTAAGAGTATTTTACATTCTGTTCCTCATTTTAAATACCTTTGTTGTAGCTGATATTAATTTTCTTATAAGTACTGAATAATCATAATCTGTAAAATTTTTTATTCAATTCTAAAGAAAACAAATGGGACCTTCCAAGGAAGAAAGTTAAGTAGATACATGAATATTATAGTGATCTTGAAGAAATAATAATTTTTATCACTTTCGTGCTCTACAAAGAGGAGGATAATTGCTGCTGTTTAAATCCCTCAAATTCTATTTGTTGGTATAACTTCAATTGGCCACAATACATGATTTTCAATGTCCTTGCATTTTAAGCTTAATATAAAAATGTGATTGCTTTAGAGATGATAAAAGGAAGATTGTGTCTGGAAAGGCAGTCATGTTATTATGAAGTATCTAATCTAATTAGATTAGGTGAACTTGCTGTGATTTAAACCAGTCTGTTAGATGCAACAAGGAATGTTAGAATAGTTTGGGTCGGAAAGGGCCTTCAAGATCATCTCGTTCCACCCCCGCTGCTGTGGGCAGGGACAGCTTCCACTAGGCCAGGTTGTTCAGCCTGGCCTTGAACACTTCCAGGGATCCAGGGGCAGCCACAGCTTCTCTGGGCACCCTGTGCCAGGGCCTCACCACCCTCACAGGGAGGGATTTGTTCCTAATACCTGATCCAAATCTACCCTCAGTTAAAGGAGAATAACAGTTGGAGAGGATTGAACAACACCAGCACCACCACCAATAATAATTGGATGTTCCCATTTGAATCCTTCAAGATACTTCAAGAGTATGTTGAGTATCTTAGTATTTTTGTGAATCAGTTACCTTGGTTTTACAATAGAGCACAGATAGCACACAAAAAGTTACTGTGAGGATTTTTTTCTCTAGTAAATATTTGAGAACTTCTCTCTCTCTCTTTTTTTTTCCTCCTTTCCTGTCCATAAGTGTTCAAATGATAACCCTTTAGCTGTGTGTAACTGCAGTGGGAAGGCAGGAAAGTGTAGACTTAGTGAAATATTAATTTCAGACGTCTAATGATGGCATTGCCATTTTTTCTGTAGTTTCTTGATATTTGTGATCTGATGCAGACCATGATGCCCCTGTTTCTCCTCCACCATTTAAAAGCCATCTCATCTTTTATAATAACTGGCAAGAACATGATGCATTCTTGCTTTTTTAATGTTTTTATTTAACATATGAAGCATACACTTACTTGCTTTACAGAAAATGCTGTTAAATATTATGTTCTAGCTAATCTCAGTTATTTTCAGCAGAGTTTATTCTTTCTGAGCCTCAATATTAACTCTTTAATTTTTTTTTCCAGAGATGATTTACATTTGTTTCTCCCTAGTGGGTTTTTTTTGTTCGTTTGCTTTTTCCAGAAAATCTGAAGCTATTAGCATGCTATTATGTTGTTCCATGTCTTTGTCCTCCTGTATCTTTTCTTAATGGCAAGTGAAACTAGCTTGTATCTTATTCCCCTGCTGCCTTCTCTTTCTGTGTACAACTGATAGAAATCTGAGTTACGAGTTCTTTTCCTTTGTACATGTGATTCAAGACCCCCCCATTCTCAGGTTTGGGGTTTTTTTTCCTTTATTGCTGTTCATCATCTTTTAATCCTTTTGTATTTGTATGCCTGGCCTTGTGGTTATCATACCAGCACTGAGCTAAGATGTGATGATCCCTTCCAGCCAACACAGAAAATGAGAAAGGCCTGTCCAAGATGAGGTAATAATCCTGCTGCACTTAATGACCATCTCTTGATGTAAAATAAAATAAAATAAAAACCACCAATAATAATTGTATTTTTATAAGACTACAACCTACCTTCTCAGGCCTTCTCAGGCAAGAAATGGCACTCAGTGAGCATCACAGAATAGTAAGTGTTTCCCTTTCAAAGGGTTTTGAAAACCTTACAACACAATGGCACAGGCTGCAATAACGCAGAGTAAGTATTTCATAGAGAATAAGCCTAAAATATGAACCTTCCCCATTAATTGTTCAGAAAAAGAATGAAAAATAGGATCACAAGCTAAGATTGTCACTGTTCTTTATGTTAGAAACAAAAGATGGGAGTTACTTTGGGTCTGGAGCTGGTGATTGGTTCACCCAGTCCAAATGTGCCACTTCCCCCTAGGGGCTGGTGAAGTTTTAGGGAAACACTCAAGTTTGGAAGGCACCTTGTTTGGCTGACTCCTCACTACAGGCTGCTACAGGCTTGTCTCAAGATGTCATCTGTCCTCGTTAAACACACTCCGTTTGTGAGACACATTTTCTCTCTATTACGCCGTAGTTATTTATTCACAGTTTTTGGTGAAAAGGAGAGGAGGGATCTCCCAAAGCTTATTTTCTCCTTGCATTCCCTCATTGTCATTCCTCCAGCAGAGATCTGCTGAGCTGTGCTGGGCTGTTTCCGAAGGCCCACACAATCCTTGCTGGAATTCTTACTTTCAATTATGAACAGGGATAGGAGCTCTGCATTGTAATTCAGGCCTCTCACAGGGTTAACTGCACTGAAGTTTTTTTTCCGTTCTGTGTGGCTGCTTTCCAAAAGCTCTTGGGAAATACAGCAGTTTTGCCAGGGTTGGTATGGTCACCGGTGACAAGACTTGTGACATGTCGTTCATCTTTCCCAGTGTGAATACTTTTTAGGGTGCCTTATCAATTAGAAAAGCTTTTTCTGACTGAGAAAGATCACTTTCTTCTTATTACAGGAGAGTTAAAAGAAACAATACTGCATATGTATAATTTTTCAGCCCTAAGATTATTCCTGGTTGACCTTATCTTGCCTCTTAATAAATGTTTGAAATGCATTTCTATCCTCCTAATTTTCTGAACTGCGTGTGAATCCAGCGAGGTGTGCCTCACAAGATGACTTCCTTGGGTTGCAGCAGCATGAGGTATCCCATTGAAATTCAATTTGTGGTTCCAGGCAATTGTTTTGTTACACTAATTTTATTCACCTGGCATCTTTTTCATGCTGTCACCTAGGATGCAGGGTCAAATTAGTATCAGAAGTCCTTTTTTCTCCTTCCAAATTAAACTATTAATATTTAACTATTCAAATTACTATTAATTTTTAACATATTAATTGAATGATCTCTTTCTGTGGCATTGGAGTGGTTGTGACTGTTATGCATAAAGATCCTGCTTCTGTTGCTGCAAGATGGAGATTAGATTGAGGGCTCCTAGCTGACATCCATCCCATCTGTATGCATGGGAGCTTATGGCAGGAGATTTCCTCCAGGGAATTTATCACCGTGATGCTGCAGGCTCTGTCTGTGTTCAGGTTTTCTGAGGAATAGTTGAAGCTAAAAGCTCCATAGTCTTCTATGGGAAAAGTTACTCAATTGCTCTAATGCTAATTTAGTGCTGATTTCAGCACGTGTGCAGTGTAGCTCAGGGATCTGATGGGAAGACATATTCCTCTTTTACTGTGACAGTACTTGCTGTTAGTCGCAGACATTTGTCATATGTCAAAGAAGAGACACACGAGACACCGATTGTTAATGATTGTAATTGGGTTTGAGCCCCCAAATGGAAGATGTTAAAAGGACTGAAATTACAGGCTTTATCAAAATTATGTGCAAGCCATACTCATATTACTCTCCTCCCTTTCCCTGACTGTGGGACAGGAGTAGATGGGGGACCCAGGAACCTTGTCTTTTTTTCTCTGAATAGGGGTGTTCTTCTAGAAAATAGTCAGTGAAGACACAAAATGCCTTTGCAGGGATTAGGGACAGTATCTAGAGCAGTAATATTACTTGATATGTAGAGTATGTCTTTGTTTTTCTCTCTGGTGACAAACGACAGGACCCGAGGGAATGGCCTGAAGTTTTGTTACGGAAGGTTTAGGTTAGATGTTGAAAAAAGGCTCTTCCTCCAGAGGGTGGTTGGGCACTGAAACAGGCTCCCGAGGGAACTGGTCACAGCCCCAAGCCTGGCAGAGTTCAGGAAGCATTTGGAAAACACTCTCAGGCACATGGTGTGATTCGTGGAAATGGTCCTGTGCAGGGCCAGGAGTTGGGCTTTGATGATCCTTGTTGGATCTCTTCCAGCACAGCATATTCTGTGATTCTGTGTTTAATTAGTTTGATCTTTTCATTTCTTGAAACTCTGTAATGATAATGTCTGGGCATGTACCTCCTGACACCTTCCTCCAAATAATTTTACAGTGATTGTCTGTCTGATGCTTAACCTGTGACAGTAAGTTTACATCTATCACTTTCCTAATGGGCTTTTATCAGATTTGTTTTGGCCATTCCTCGTTTGTGATTATGAGCAACCCTTTTCAAATTGTCTCTTGATTATTTTATAGTTCTTGTGCGTGCAAGGTAGCCCTGAACTGTCAGTGGTGCTCCAGCATGTCATAATGTTTACCTGTCACCCAACAGTAAAAAACAGCAGGTTTCTCGTAGATTCCAGTCTTTTGTTTCAAATGGTTCAAATACTCCAAATCCAGTCTCTTTCCCATTCTAGTCTGTTGGTAAACAGTTCCATTATATTAGATGAGCTTTCCACTGACATAACACCTTTCTGATCATTTCTTTACAAAAGTATCTCAGTCACCAAGTCATATAGTCAGTTAATGAGAGAGGGGGGTGGAATTTAGAATTGTGCCAGATGTTCTCACCCTCAGATTGTGCTTTATCCTTTGAGCATGTTCTACAGGAAGGTCTGTGCTCAGTTTAGCTGATAGAATCATTGCTCCCTTTGCTGAACTGGAATGCTCTATGTAATGCTGCTTTTCTTTCCTGGATTACATGCTGGAATTAAACTTGAAGCAGTACATTACCATGTGATATGCACAGGTACATGTGTTTTGTGGAGGTTGTTCCTTGTGAACGTGAAAATTGTTCTTTCCAAGTTCACACTTACTTGATTCTCATTTCTCATATTCTCTCTTATTTGACTTATGTCACGTTTTCTGGAGAAACATTTTAACCCCCCTCCTGGAGTTTAATGCTTCCTTTGTGATTTGTGGTCATTTAGCCCCAGTTTCTCACCTGTCCTATCTTAGCAGAGAGATTTCAGGTAGCGCTCCCAGAGTCAGTAGCACAGAGAAGGGAGCCTGGAAGTGAATGTGACTTCATGCCCTGGGGGCTCCTGCTTTGAATCTCCAGCGTATTTCTGCAGTGCTTTTGGTGGTGTTTGATGCTTTAGGTACTTCGATTTGCTGCCTCTTTATCCCTAAAATTATGTTCTAAGTTTCTTGGAGAAAATACTCCTTTCTTGCATCATCATCAGTTCTCTTGTAAAATCCTGCATTCACATTCCCTTTTCTGGTTGTACTGTGATTATCCTTTGGTAAGTGAGTTGTGAAAGCCTGTACAATGTATGGTGTATAAATTCTGTTTGGTTCATCTTTTGTCTTAGCAGTGGGATCTTCAAACTGTGCACTGTTTTGCTGATATAAGAAGGTATAGTTGCATCCAAAGGAGCTCAGGTTGTGATCTTGTCAGATCTCATAAGACAAGTATGGCCTATTGTGATCACTATTGTGGTAGAATATCTCCAAGGAAAAATATAGATGCCCTAGGAAATGATGATGCACTAGTTTCTATTTCTGCTTTCAAATAAAAATTGATTCTGTAAGTTGAGAGTATATAGATGATGCTGAATTTGCACATCTTGAGGGGTAAAGCAATTTGATTACTTACTTCCATGTTAAAGTTCCGTAGTATTTTTGTGAGGCTAAAGGAGTTAACTGAAGACTCGTACACAGGAGCGACATAAAGAACTAGGCTTACTTGTTTTGATTTTTTCTCTTTTTAAGTTGTTTTAAAGTGCTGAGAACCCTTTTCTCATAGTTAAATCCATTGGGGGAGGTTAGATTTTCAGCACTCTGAGACAATAAACCATTTATTAATTTGAATGCCTAAATACCTAAAATTAATTCTTTTCAACATCCATTTTTGAGAATGTCAGTCAGCACTCACTGGCTTTCTTGGGGTAGTTACAGCCAGGTTGTTGGTTTTTTTTTGTTTTTTTTTTTTCCCCACAAATACCCTGGCTCCAATTCNTTTTTTTTTTTTTTTCTTTTGTCAGATTCATGTATTTTCCTACAATATGATGATGTTTACCCAGGCAAGTATTTGAGTCACCCTCCTGGAGGTATTTAGGGTACCTGGGGATATGGTTTAGTGGTGGGTTTGGCAGTGCTGGGTTAATGGTTGGACTCAGTGATCTTAGGGGTCTTTTCCAGCCTAAATGATTGTATGATTTGAAATTTCCTGTTTACTTTCAGTAAGAAGCAAAATTACATCTCTCTTTAAAGCTTAAAATGTACTGGAGTTTATCCTTTAAGCAACATTTGCTTATTTAAAAAGCAGTACATAAAACATAAAGGGAAACCTAATGGCTCATTTATGTCTAACTTCGTAACCAGAAGATTGGGAGAAGTACACTAAGTCTTTTTGACTTCTACATCACCTCTTACACACACTCCAGCACTCCTAAAGCCTCTTCTTTGCACCTCTGATAGGTGCAGAGAATTAATACATGTCCTGTCCTCATTATACCTGAACTCTGCTACAGAACCCTAAGTGTGATTTTATGTGTTCTTGTATCAGCAGATTGACACATCTGTCACACGTGCGAGTTTGTTTAGGAACAGTTCCACCTTACTGTATTGCCACAGCTATAAGAGAATTTTGTGCTGGTTTGCAATGGGGTATGTATTTATTGTTGAAATTCCTTTTCATGTGGTAGTTAAAGCATCGTAGAGTGCTGGAAACTGAAGCTCTACAGAACTTTTATCACCAATATAAGTTCATGAAGCCGCGATGAAATGTTGGCTAAAAATTGCATCCAAAGGTCTATTACATACGTTTTGTGTTACTGATTTTGAGATTTCTGCAGAGTAAAGCTTTCAGGTATTGTTGAACCGAAAATACCTGAAAGATGAGATTCTGATATCAGCTTGATAGAAGTATGCAGCTTTCACAATTTTTTGGTAAAAAAGCAGCCTGTCCTGTTACATTGCTATATAAATAAAATGAAACATATTGCTTGGGGCTTTTTTCCTGATGCTGTGCAGATGCTTGGACCATATTCAGCTTTTTACAAAGCTGAACAACAAAGAAGCAAAATAAAACTGTATCTTAAGATTTAATGGTAACAAGCATCTCTCCTGAAAACTGTAAATTAGTCAGTGGCAATTGCTTGACAAAGTCTCAGTTGCTTCAGACACTGTCATCATGTGTGATTTCTTTATTTTCCAAAGTGAATGTCGTATGATTTAGAGAAACAGAACTTCATAACATTGGTGTGTTGTTCTTGTCTCTATCAATATTAATGCCATGCTGCAGTCCAGTTGGAACTGCATAGCTCCTTTCTTTCAGAGGGGTAAATCGCATGTAATTCATACTTTATTTGCTTTCTATATGAAATTACCTACTTTGTAACTATGTCAAGAAAAGCAATAACTACATAGAGAAATTTGGAATAACTAGTGGTTTATAAATACACAAATCAATATATGCAATCAAGGTACCTCATAAAAGTCCAGTGCCTTGATGCTTAACTAGTTTATGAAAAAGCAAAGGATTGTATTAGAAGTGTAACATCCCATAGTAATAATCAAGATGATCATACTGCTTAGCATGTTCCAATTGAAAACCATTGTTCTCCGTTATAATTCAGGAATGGTGAATTGTGTGAAGTAGTGTGTGTGAGGGAGAGCTCAGAACAGGATCCCAGCAGATGGACCTGTGCTCTGACTGACCATTGCACCTCAAGGTCATTCTGTGTCTTTTATGAAACCTGGAATTTCTTTGGGATTCCTTAAGTAAATAAATAAGTGAATAAGAGACTGACATGCAGACTAGGTTACTGCATATCTCTGGAAATAACAGTGCAGAAACTGGTTATTCTGGTACATAAATCCGGTAAGGAGAAAAGATTTCAACATGTTCTTATTCTTGTAGATGAGGATATATCTGTTTGCTTTTCAACACATTTCCCGTGTGTACAGTAGTACATTTTTGTTGATTTTGTGAATCATTTCCTGATCCTCTGAGGCTTTCTCTTAAAAAAGGGTTTATATTGGAGCAATAGGTTGTATACTTCCTTCACCCTGGGCAAGAATTGGAGAGATTAATTCTGAGCTGTAGGACCAGAAATGAAGCTCCTATGCACTCTATTACCATTTAATTTAGGGATTACTCGGGGTCTGTAAGATAGTCAGTGTGCAATCCTTACTAAATTTTAGTTCTGAAAAATCAGCTGGTGTTTGTGGAATTCAGCCTCGCTCCTGAAGACTCTGAGTGGTGGCGTATGCCAGCTCTTCGCTCAGTGAAGAACCGTACTTGCAGAAGAGCTCATTCCTTTAATGGTAGGACTTTGCCATCATAAAAATAACACAGGATTGATTTATTTTGGATGGTGAAGTGTGGTTTCTTCCTTAGGGAATTCTTTGTTTGCATCTCTAAATATGCAATATGCAGATCTTCAAACTCTTGTAATGAATGCTTTGTGTAGATCCTGTCTGAATTGAATTCAATGCCTGTCTCCACAATTGTGCTCAAAGTTTTCTGGCAGGTTTGAGAATTAAAGATACACATTGCTAATGACATCAATAATGTGGCTTTCAAAAATAAGTCCACAAAACTGCAGCAGAGTATCCAGTTGAATATGTCATGTAGATTGCCATTTTATTATCAGCCTCTGATAGGGATCTGCTTTGAAATTTCTGTGTATGTCAATATTACTAATATTTCACTATTGTATAGGGCATGAAAATTCAATGTAAAAGACTACCCTTTATACTGTGAATCTTCACATTAATAATCTATTAGCTGGTTTTGGTATTTTAATGTTATTTACTAATTTGACATGTCTCCTTGATTTAATTGCACTTCAAAAGACTAGAGAAATAATATTTAAATGTAAAGATAAAACAGTGTACACTTCCAGTGACTCTTGAATTTTCAGACATTGATCTAGTTAGTTCAGTGCTGGTTTTCTTTAATCTTGGTGAGCTTCTGATTGAGGTGAAATGTGTCTAAGTATAAAACACAGTTTTTCAAGATTTCACTTCTTCAGATTTTCCACTTCTTGCTTTGATTTCTTGTTTTCTTTTTTATGATTGTGTTCAGAAAACAATAAAACCAAATCTGTCTTCCCACTTCCTTACGAACATTATATAGGCCTTTAAGGTATATGTGCAGATATTTTATAGTGTGCTAGCAAGAGACCCATTTCTTTTTTCTTCTCCTCTTGCAGAAAACAAATGCAGTATTACTGTCAGCAAAGCTACCTATTATTCATCTTGATTTAGTCAAAAATAAACTTTTTCATTACAACAATTTAGAATTTCTTCACTGCTCAGTGAACTCATCTCATGGAAATTGAAATGGGTACTATTGGCAGTTGTTTTTATAAAGTAGTGAGGCAGAGCAGAGGATCAGAGTATAAAGTACCTTTCCCTTGCGGGGGAAAAAAAAAGATAGGTACATACACAAATGCTCTAAATTAGCTATTACCATTCAGAGAAGACATACTGAAAATGTCAGCTCACTGCTCAGCTGTGGTCAGAGCTGAGCAGAATAGTGAGATCCTTTGGGAAAGGCATTGAGAACAAGATGATAAATATTATTATGCTATTGTATAAATTCATGATGTTCTGGCATCTTGAATCCTGTGTGTGCTTCTGGTCTGCCCATCTCACAAACTGAGGGGATCACATGGAGAACTGCAGTGCAAGAGGGGATGTGGTAGAGCAGAACTCCTTCAGGTTGCAGAAGGTTGTTTGATTCCAAGAGGCAACTGCAGGCACATTTGGAATTTTATATTCAAATTAAATCCCACTATTTCTTCCTAATTACCCAAGAGTAGCATGTGTCTACTCTTGTAGAATGTAGTCTAAATAATTTCGTGTTTAACACCAGAAGCTGTTTGTTGTGTCATAAATTACAAAGGCATTTTAGTTTCTTACTAAAAGAATGGCAAATGGGATACTTCTGCCAGCATTTTTTATATTTAAGTGCTCATAAGGATAAAGTTCCAGCAGGAAGCAGTTGGGCTTTTCTGTTCTGCACCCTGTTCTTTCTTCCTGTTTCCTTGTGGAAATGAGTAGGGCGAGCTTGCATGCTGAAGTTTCGAACGGGCACAGATAAATTAACTTTATTAGTTTGATTCTCATGAGTAGTAAAAACACTATTTTGTTCTTTTACCTGGAGTTTTCTGGATTCACAATTAGCTATTATCATTCACCAGCTTACCATCTATCTGCAGTGTAATTTCTTGTTTGATGTGTGCATCTTGTTTCTAATTGCCCTGGTTTTCTGTGGGAGATTCTTCCCGTGTGTTCAGAATAAAGCTTCCTTTTATTCAGTCTGTTTAAAAGCTGCCCCTTTTATTTCATCACACTTTCATATGAGCTGAAATCCTGATTCCACTCAGTCCACACTTCTGCCTAAATTCAGGTTTTTTTAATATATAATTTTTAAAGCCTTAGTTATTACATAGACATCTGAATCCCAATAACATTCAACAAAGGGTTGTGGCTTTGTAAAAGTAATTGGAGAGATGGCTTTCTCCTTTCTGAGTTTTCAAAGACCATTGCTTAATGGTTGCCAGATAATTAATTTTACATTAGGCCGTGTACTCTATACAAATGGTATCTGTATTAATAAAAAATGGTGGCATCCCATGACCTTGCTGTTCTCTGTGAGCTGTCTCTCTGAGTCCCTTGGTGTGTAGAAACGCTTGCTGCATTTGTGGTTCTGCCCCCCACAAGCTGACTGTTACCTCAAAAATTTAGAGAACAACTTAGATTTCTTTTCAGCGTTATAAAAATATGAATAAATGGATAGTCAGAATCCTTGCACAGTGTATTCCAAAGATGAACGTTTTATTATTGAAGTATGAAGGCTTTGAGGAAGTAATGAAAGAGAATCCTTACAATACAAAAATTGTTTTCATCTTGTAAGCAAGTTTAAATTGGGGCCTTTTCTTGTAATAAGAAGTGAAAGTAGCTGTAGTGAAAGACCCTTCAATGGAATGTCTCCTGTAATTCCGTCCCAGTGTCCGTCTTTTTTTGAAAAGCATCTTTATTTAAAGAAAATGAAGATAAAATTTCAGCATTCTTGCTTAAAAGTAACTCCTGTGTTAAGTGTACCTTTTAGAAATTATAGGTTTGAAATCCTTTATGTGCTTTTGCACAAGGGAAGGCTATCCTGATTTTATGACTGTTGACCAAAATGTTCTTAGCTTAACTATGTATTTTTTACTATATATTTTCAATTTAGGGTTCTAATTTTCAATTAAATATTATAGACAAAGCACAAACAATACAACTTCTAGAGTTACTCCAAGCATGCACAAAAAAGAAAAAAAAAGAGCGAGAAAGCTAAAGTGTAGATCCTGCCTTCATAGCCCATACAAATCTAGTAAGTGTAACAGTGTTGTCTCTTTCAACATGGGAAAGTAGAGGCATCCTATAAATTCTGTGGTGCTTCTGGAAAACGCATTTTAAAAATATACAAACAATATATAAGCAAAGGCTATATTCCTCTTAGATAATGAATAGAAAATTATTTTATTGAAAAGATCTCTGTAGTAAGAATGTGGGTATTTATAATACCCAAAACTTCAAGAGCATAGAACTATGTTATTTTTTGACTGACGCTTCTGATATTAATTGTCAGAGCTGCCTAGAACCTTTCACAAACACTACATTTCATGTACATATGAAGGGAGAAAATTTGCATTTACCTGTAATTGTTTATATATATGTTTAGATATGCATGCATTTGCTTTTATAATTACATGACAAATCGTTTTTTTGTACCTAATGTGTGTTCTGAATTACTTTTTTTTGTGGTCGTTTTTACTTACACACAGTTTTGCCGTGTCATGTGGGTAGCTTTATGCAGAATGTATTACCTCAGGCAGGCAAAATCTTTGTCTGGCACCTTTCCTTCTGTCTCCAGTGCTTTTCCTCCTGCATTCTTCCAGTTCAGCTTAGCCCAGAACAGAAGGTATTTTTTAAGTATTAAAAGTGTTTAAAAAAAAAAGTATTTTTGTGATTCCTTCACAGAGATTAGAAAAGTGGAGGTAAGAAGGATTTGGCAGAAATATGTGTACATGAAGGTTGCTGACTTTTTTTGTCCTTGTTTGAATATTCCAATTTATACTTCACACTGAAGTGATCAGCCATCAGCAGCTGGAATGATTACTCATTCGAGGTGTGCAGGAGCTGCTACAGCCCGGTCTGGATTAACTTCCTTAGCCTAAATAGCTACTTGTGTTTTGAAGACAGCTAAAAGTTTAGTTAAAATTTAAACAAGGGGTTTCACAACTGAAACGTGGCGTGGTTGAATGTTCTGCTGCTGCTGATGGTGTAGCTAATACAGCTGTTAGAGAGCCTTGGCCTTTCACAGCAAGTCTTCTCTTGGCACTTGTGTTCTGCTCTCCTTCTGCCTCAGGTGTTACTCATTTGTTGTTTTTACACATGTACGAGGTAGGTGTTGGTGTGCTGGGCTCTTGGCTTGGCTGGTGTCCATCTCCTCGAGCACACGCAGGGGGACGCAGAGTGATCGCAGCTGTCTTGGCAGCCTGGTCTAATTGTGCCTAATTCAGCAGTTTCCTACTCATTCCGTGTCCTCATGTCCTCCATGGGAAATGGTTGTTTTCCCCCTGTGCTGTCGCTGGGGAGCTGCAGTGTGTGCTCTGGTCTCAGCGTGCTCACAGACCAGGCCATGTCCTGGTGCAAGGTGCTTTTCTGCTGTCTGTAGGAGGCACTAGGGCTTCTTATAGCTGGATGTGCAACTAACCATCTACTTAAAACTATTTTCTGGTGAATTAACTTCATTTTTTATGTGATTGTTATCTCTCTATGGCCATGTAGTATTGAAATGAATTCTGTTACTGTCAAGATAAACTTTGATTGGGCTGCTTCTGAACAAAGTAGAGGTAACTGTAAAACAACTGTGCATGTGCTGGTGTAGAACTACCCACATATAAACATTAGACCTGTGATACTGTTCGTGTGGACTTCTAAGGTGATGTACAGAATCATACAACACGTATGGTGGAGATGTGTTTTTGTAAAAGGATGATTAATTTCTTAGAAGCGATTTTGGAGGCAGATGGCCATTCTCAGGTGAAGGCTTAAGAAAGAACGAACTTCATAGTCATTTCTTCACAAGATGGCCTGACCTAGGTGTGAACTCAAAAAACTCTCAGAAGATCCCCTCTAACAGTTTGGAAAAGTTTGTGAAAGCTTTCGAAAATTTAGGCAGTTTTTGTCCAGAAAGAAAACATTAAATTTAAATGTGTATGTAGCTGGCCTTAGCAGTAGCTTGGTGGCTACGAAACAGAGCCAGGAGAGCTGAAGGGTCAGAGATGATGTGTCCTTCCATCCCTCATGTCTGCTTACAGGGAAAATAAATAAAGTAAGAAAGGAAATGAGCAGTGGGCATTTGATTCTTCCTTTTTTTGCAGTAGAAGATTGATATCCTTTAATTTTCTGTAAAATCTTCAGTATTTGAGGATTTCAGAAGAATGATAAATGCTAGGGAAAACGCAGAATCTTGTAATATCCTTGTTTCATAGATGGGGGAAAGAAAGGCTCAGTAAACTAACTGATCTTGTGGCTTTACCATAAAGCATGAAATAGATGCAACAACAATCCTGAGTAACAGAAATGCTCATGTTGAAGACAGTTCACAGAGATTTCCTAAACAAATTAACTTGCCTGTAGGAAAAGAATGGTGCTGCTGTTGTAACTGTTCATCAGCAATGGCACCTGTACTTGAAATAGCATTAATGATCCAGGTGAATGAGAGTTGGGTCAGGGAATTCTGTCCTTCTCAGTAAGCCTGCCAGTTCTTTCCATCTTTGATCGTGAGCTCATTTTGTGTATATTATATAGCAAATAGAAATCAGAGAGATGGATGAGTTCAGTGAGACTTAATGATAACAGTTCCATTCCTGAGCATGGCAGCTTATTTGTTCACATGTACATATATGTGCATATAAAAACCTAAAAATTACTTTTGTTTTTGTTTGTTGGAGTTCCCTTGTTGTGCTTCTCCTTTCCAGCTACAAGGGAGATGGTCAAAATAAGACAACTTCGGGCTTTTTGTCTTGGGTTTGCCCTCTTTGGTGCTTTGGAATGATGCTGTTTGTGACTTCTTTCACTTGCTGTGCAGGGTCCTTCTCTGCCAGTTTTGTTTGCTGTCTAGTCAGTATTTACCATAACATTAAAGGAAGATCAGGCTCTGTCTGATGAGCTTGAATGGGGATTTTTGGAAAGCACTGTGTGTAAGAAAGCCATGTTCTTTGCAAATTAATCACAATCTCCTTTGAGCTTAAACAGAGCATGAGCGCACTTTCTGTGCTCACTTCCCATTGTGAACACACAAGTGTTCCAAAGGATGAGCTCCTGTGAGGACACAGAAAACCCAGGAAAACTTACTACTGGCAGATTCTTAAGGATTTTTCATCTGGATGAAGAGTTTTGTACCTTGGCAGGAAATCAATGCTTTCCCATTCTTATTAGGTCTGTAGCAACATCAACTATAGACATCCGTACACCAGGGAAAACTTCATTTAAAGTTCCCATCATTGCAGCCATATTGCTGCTCAGAAAACTTGGGATTCCTCATGCAGATGAGGTTCCCGTAGTGCTCCTTGTGCTAGCCGCATCAGGATGTCTCATTAAGGGCAGGTTCCCATGTTCAGATTTGTTGTCAACTTTTTAAATTATATCAGCTTTGAAAAAACTGACCTCTGTTTAAAATATTACTGTGGAATAGCTGCTTTGTCAGTGCTAAATCTTTTGATATTTTCAGCACCTGTAAATTTGCAGAAATGGTAAATAATGATTTACATTGCCAGAGTCCTAGAACAACACAGCAGACTGTCCTCTCTTGTGCATTTTGGCAAAACATGTCTGGTAGCACTGGGAAATCTTTATTTGTACTTGAAGTGCTGAGGAGGTGATAGACTGATTTTGGGAATTGTTTGAGTAGGAATGTTCTTGTGTACACACGTGAGCCCATCACAAAGGCATTCTCATTATAGTTTGATTACAAACACAGGAAAGCTAATGAAATTAAGAGTAGGAAGAGGAGGAAGAGACTATGGAGAGGGTGTCTCTTTTAAAATAAAGCATAATTCAGCTTCAGCTGCTGTGAAACGCTTCCTTGGAGGGTAGCTTCATACTTTTTGTGCCTGACCCAGCAGCCTGAGCACCATGAGACCAAAGCAGCAAAGAATCAGCCTGTGGTACAGTTTCTCTAAAGATGAAGGAGACAACAGGCAGCCCTTCAAGAACCCTGGTATTCTGAGTATGTAAGGCCTCTGAAAATTGGCAAGAAGCTGAAGCTGAAGTGAATTACTAAGCAGAGCTAGGGAGCAACATAAACTAACAACTAGAAATGCGAGCCTGAGTTTATCAGCTGAAGCCAGGCACATATGAGAGTGTGTGTGAGTTTCTTGCTAAAAGCTAAGAGTGAGAGGCTGATAATATTGCTTTGATGCTATTTAAGAGAAAATAGTTGCAATCCATATAATTTTGCTGTCAAATGTATTTGAAAAATGGAAAACATGTTGGATATATGTTCTGCAAATAGTTATCAACAGTGTTCCAGAAGTATTTGGTTTAGTGGATTCCTTAGAATTCACCATTCAAATCTTATGTGTGTCTTGAGTTATCTCGAAATTGGTTGTTGTTCTGTACTGTGGCAGAGTGAGAGCACTGCAGAGGTTAATTGTAGCCTGTCAAAGCCTGTGATGCTGCTGTTCTCAGTGGAGAGACTCTTCCAAAGGGCTTAGTTTAGCCTGCAAAAATGAGTATTTTGCTCGTGTTTTAGAGGCACTGCCTCTCTGTGATCTGTAGAAGGCTAGACTTAGTCTGTAGTCCTTTGAACACTCTGATGCACTGGTAAAAAGCTTAAGCAAATCCTAAGTCCAGGAAAGCATAGCTTTTACCTCTCAGCCTGTGGGTGTCAGCCTGATGATTGCAGTTGCATAAGTGAAGGTTACAAAGAAGGGTTCCAGATTCTGATTTTTTACTGTCTGTTATCTGTTGTGTGGTTTTAAGAAAATTCATTGCATCCTTTTGATTCCACTGAAGAAAATTGTAAAGGCACCAGTGCAAAAGTGTAAAGTATTGAGGCTTTCTTTTTGCAATCCTGGTGTATGAGGGAAGCTCCTTGTAATTGCAGGAAGAAGCGGAAAGCTGTGGGGTCAGGTAGCTCGTCACCTCTAACTGATGCTTTACGAGAACAAGAGCGTAGCAGGACAGTCAAGTGCAGGAGCTGTGGCAAATTTGGCTCGGGGCAGCAGTTAAGAGTTGCTGGATGAAAGCAAAATGTGGCCTGTTTGTCTTGGAGCCTCTTTGAGGCTCGATGGTATGATTGGTGCTCTAAAAATGTGAAATGCCACTACGTGCTATTAGAGAAGGAGTCAGTTCGACATGAGTTAGAGCGAGCAGTTGTGACAACTGAACTGTGTAGTTAAAGGGCAGGCTGGTGGGGCCCCTCCTGTGTTACTTAGCTTGTATTTATGATTGTTACTGTTGGTGATGGACAGTGATGTAAAGGTTAATCTTCACAGCAGATATTTTTCCCTGATAATCTCCTCCATAGCTTTTTGTCACAGCCATACTTCGCCTCCTCTTAAATTCTTTTTTTTCTGTTTTCAAACCTAAGTAATCTACTGCTGCCATGCACATACTGAGTTTCTGAACTGAAGGAAGCCCATAGCTGACTCCCATGCCAAGCCCCCAGCACGCAGCCATTGCAGCATCCTGGTTATCCCGCTTGGTTTTCAAATGCCACATCAGCTCACTGAAAAGCTCACTGCGTCTTGTAAATTTCTTTTTTTTTTTTCTTTTTACCTCCCCCCCGCTTAGAGCATGATGAGTGTGGCAGTGGGCAGCATAACTGTGATGAGAATGCAATCTGCACTAACACTATCAGGGGACACAGCTGCACCTGCAAACCTGGGTACGTGGGCAACGGGACCATCTGCCGAGGTAAGTCTGTTACTGTAGAGACACCGTAAACTTGTCGGGCTTTATTAATATTTGCTGACAGTCACCTACATCCTGGTAACTTAGGATGGCTGGATTTTGCAGTGATTTTCTTCTGGCAAATGGACATGATGGGTATTGATTTGTGCATAACTTCTTAGGGAGAAGGAAATATTTTTGGAATGCAAGGAGGAAAGAACTTTCCATTTGCTGCACTGAGTACTGTCACTTGAGCTAGTATAATTCAGGTTTTGAGTGGTGTTCATGTTTTATAAACTGTGGATGGTATGTGCTGTCACCTTTGGCTTTTAAGTTTTAATGAGATGCATTTTAAATTAGGATAATTGCCTTTTATGCTAGCATCATGTGGTTGTTATTTGACTACTTGCATCAGAATCATGACTTTTTTTTTAACGCATAAATCTTTAAATGTGTATTTTGAAGATTTCTTAGTTATGTAAACAAGAGATAATGATAGCCAGCGATGATTTTTGTGAAGTATTCATTTATGGTGTGCCGTTTGTTTAGGACTGGTTTTATGTTTTTCTTTCGGTAGAGACAGAGAAGCAAGTATCTCATATATGGACAAAGGAGGGTTGGATTGGTGAAGGCTCTGTCTTAAAGTACTATTGAGTTGTAACTCACGCATTTATGAACTACATTTGTCTCATAAAAAGCTATTTTTTGTCTTGTCTGGGTTTTCATGCTTTCCAAACAGAATTACAGCAATAGAAAACTAAATTTTAGGGGTTTTTTTGAAATGACAACAGTTGAAACTGAGGAATGTGCTGGATAAAGCATTCTGTACAATTTGGGGCACAACAGGCTGGATATTAATTTTTCAGACTGTTGTAAATTGGCCAAACCATTCCTTAAAGGACAATGAGCTTTGATGTCATTCTTGTTTCAAGCTGAAGTCCTTCACTGAGATTGTCCTGTCAGCTGCTGAGCTAGCAGCCATCAGATGGGTGTTGATATGACTTTCTCTGGGTACTTTCCGCCCATGCCAGAACATCCCTGCACTTAAAACTAAAATGGTTTGTAAGGATTGAATAAAGCATAGAAAAGTGGACTGAAAGTGTTGGGCAAGTTAAAGTTGGCCTGTCTATTGAGGATCAGCAGGTGGTACCAGGGAGAGGCTCACTGCAGTATATTTTTGGTCTTTGAGTACAGTAAGTATGAATTGCAGCACAGACAGCTTGAGTTTCAGAGAAGTCTGAGTACTGAACAGCCTGACTGTAATATATTATTATTATTATTATTACATTAATTATATTAATTATATTTCTTTGAAACTGGGATGTTTGGATTATTTAATAAAATCTATGTTTTCACACCGGTTTTCTTCGTTTGCATACCATTAATGTGCCAGAAACTCAAAGTGAAACTCCTACTGCATATTTATTAACCTAGTAATGTTGTAGTAATGAAATTGCACTAGAGAAATGCAATAATGTTTTTACTTTCAAAGTTCTGTTGAAACCTGAGCTACTAGAATATATATTTTTATATCTAGAAATATTGCATATTGTGTATATATTTTTAGTATGCCTTGAATTGCAGATGCAATTGTAGTTATAGTTGCCTTTTTGACATAGATGTGCATGAAAATACAGGGAAATGTGTTCTTATATTGTGACTGGGAAACATAAATTGGAAAGACAACTGGAGATTATAGAAAGGGGTTTGCAGTCTAATGGTTATTGAAGTCACTAAGGACAAGAATGATCCAACACTGCATGGAATAGTCATTACTGCTAATGAGCTACTACTAGAATCATCTGCATTTTAGTAAATTATAAAACACAGTATAAAGGACTGGTTTGATTTTCTGAGCCTGTGGTTCTGTGGTTACTTGAGGTTTTCACAAGTTTGGATGCTAATTGAAGAATTGTTCCCATTTTGCTCATGGTGGCAGAAACACCACCTCTTTTTTTACCAAGTTTAACAGTGAGAGGTCATCAGTTACTTGCCGCAGAGTTTCCTTGCACAAATGCTGGGGCTAGCACAAGGAAAGAGGTGTGAGCGTGCCAGGACAACGATAAACTGCTGTTGGCTTGTAGTATTTTAGGGCTTTATCTTCAGGCAGTACAGATTGGAAAAACATAGATAAAAGTCAAGGTGATAGGTTTGCTGTAATACCATCTGAAGATGAGATAAATGTTTCTATTCTCCTTGAGACATCTGCAAGTGCTTTACAAGTGTTATATGTTATAGGTGTGTACACACACAAAACAGTGGTTCCAACTTCTGAAATAATACATCTCAGTGGTTCAGTAGGAAATCTTACTAGTATTGTTCAGCAAAACCATGAATGGAAAAATGATGATTTTATGATGAGAGGAAAGGGCTGGCTTTGTGCATGATTCTACAATCCATTTCAACACTCTATTTTAGCAGTGTTACAAAAAGTAAAATCACAGTAATGATCCTCTTTGGCTTTAGTGAATAACACATTGATAGTCTTTATAAAAAAAAACAGGATACTGTTATTTTTGTTTTAGAAGAGAAAACATATGTAGTTGAATTAAATTGTATTTTGGACTCCTGGCAAATATAACTCCCATTACTCTGGCAAGAATTTGTGCTGTTCGCAATTTTTGTGAAAAGCACAGAGAAATAAAAAGGAACAGAAATAATATGGACATGAATATAATGATTGCTGGGGATTTAGGGAAAAAAAAACCCAAACAAAACGCAAATAATGAAGAGGAAGTAGAGTATTTTTATTAAAAAACCATGTATAATCAGACTGTCAGGCATCTTGAGTAGCATAAAATCTTGTGCATAAGGAATTGCATTACTGTAAATGTAGTACACTGGGCTATGTAATTAAGGACCAGATTGTGTCAAAGATGTGGAAACTGTCACAGAGGAGGGTGGTGGAGGAAGGGCACGGACCAAGACTTGAAGGCACTTCAGCATTAAAAGAGATACTGCCATACTTTAAGTAACACAAAAATGGAAAGAGAAGTAGAGATGAATGCAGCAAAAACTTTACAAACACGTAGTTATATATATAGAGAGAGAGAGTGACAGTGAGACAATAAACTAGAGACAAGTAAGATTTCCTCTGGATACTCTCAGTTTCACTGTAAGAAGCGAACTTTAGCATCTCAGACAGACACTGAAATTTGGGTAAGAGATGAGAGCAGAATGAAGCTGAGGTGAGCTGAAATGGTAAGGCAGGACAATGCTGTGCCATCACCATCAGTAAACTGGACAGAACAATGGACCCAGAGTCAGAGAGATTGTATCTTAGGATTTCTTCAGAAAATGGTAAGTAAACCAGAGAGATCCATTCTGGAAGAAATTACAGCATCAAAAGCAGAAGACAGAGGTATAACTACTTGAATAGAGAGAGATTCTGAATCTACAGGTTTGTTAAATTGCTCTTTTCTATTGAGGAAACTTTGGAAAAAATAAAAAGAGGTAAGAGTGATTTGGGACATAGAAAATGTTATTGGTGGGTAGTAGAAGACGTGTCATGCCCTTTTACTTGAATTCTCTAAATTAATTATAGAAATCGTAGGTGAGGGTAGAATAAGGACAATTGGAGCAATTTCACTAAACCTCATGATAGGATGTAATAGTGCAGCATTAAGGCTGCACTTGGAGTGGAAGGGAAAGGTCATAAAAACTGGTTTAGCAGCTGAGTGCCCCAGTTTAAAAAAGTTGTGGTGGGCAAATGGTGGCTACTGGGTACAGCATGGTACTTTGAAGTGTGCCTGTGAGAATGGACCTTGTGGGAAATCAGTGTTTAGTGGCAATAGTTAGATGAAAGAAGTTTCAGTTTCCTAGGACAGTTTCAGTTTCCTAGGACAACCAGGTTTATGAATAACCCATCACCCATAGACAGGACTGTGTGTGTGAACATAGAACACTGTCATCTATAAAATGAGTAAAACTCACCGTCATGGCTTCATCTGAAGAACCAGGGATAGCAAATACAGAGATAAATACCATTTTTACACCTTAGAGGCTCTTGGTCCGTGTTATATTGCAGTGTGTCTGTGTGTAATCTTGACAGGGCTTGAATCTGGGAGGCTGGAAAATACATAGGGGGAAAATGTCTTTCTCTGCTTTTTGTCTTGGTAAGTTCTAGCTCCGATTTTGCTTGGCAGCCTTGCACCACATGCTGTGGAAGTGACATGCTGAAGTAATGCGTGCCATTTGTTTAAAACATAAAAGACACTGTGCCCCGCAGTCGCCTCCGCCTCAGTGAGAGGGAAGGCAGAGAACACTTGCTGTGGGGTGTACAGTCCTACAGCTTAGCAGAGTTTATTACTGAGCTTGTGCCCTGAACCACAGACTGGAGCGTAAGAACCAAGGCAGAGTGAAGCATCATAAGGTTTCTTAAAATAATTGATAGCATTTGGCATTAAATGCCTTAAATAAGCCCCCACCGATCATGTTTTACCAGGAATGATGTGCAAGTTGCCATCCAGGTTTTGTTGCAATTAGTTGTTTTCTTTTGTACAAGGAGATTTAGATGTAGTATACAAGCCTTGTCCTAACTCTTGGTATTTTGTTCCAAATGTTTGTTTTAAAGCGTAAGTTCTGCCCACAGACGTCCTTATATACCATCAGAAAGACAGAAGTGGCCTTGAACATATTCAGATGCTAAACTGGAGCAATTCTTCAGAAACATGGACAAAGTGTGTTTGCTAATCTTTCTCATGCAGCGTTGTCGTGGAGAATGAACAGAAGTCTTGCACTTAATCAAGTGCAAATACTGTTCACTGTACTTTCGTATTTTACATGTATAATCTGTCTAACAGGTATATTTAGTGTGCTATTAACATCTCATTTAGTGGTTTCTACTGAGTTGTAGATGTATTGGAATGATTAAATGAGGTGGATTTAGTTACAATCATACACCATAAAGCAAATGTGTGCAATATGACTGATGCCTGGGCAGAACAACATCAGGTATTGTGAAAGGAAAATCAAAACAGAATTTATTCTAATTAATATTTAGGCTGTATGATGGCTTATTTCTGCCGGAGGAGAGACCATGATTATTTTTCCCCTGTTACATTTTTCTGCAGCATTACACAGGAGACACTTAAGGGATTACAACTCAGTATATGGTGGAGTCTTAAAGATTAGAGCTGTTATTTCTAAGTGACTCAGTTCTGGTGTAATCTGGAAGTTTGGTTTCTTAATTGCACTGTGGGTCCTTACGTACTTTTGCTTGGGAATGTGTGTTTAGGAGTGGGCTTGTTACTGGTGGACTTACTGGTCACTTCAGGAATAAATTATTTGAACCCTTATATAAAAAGCAGCCAGATTTTGAACAGATACTGTTTTTTTTATATGGTAGTGGGGATAATCATATTTTTGTTTATTCATAATACACTTAGTGTTTCCTGACAACAAGAATGCATCTCAGGCTTAACAGTTCCTTCTGTTTGATGTCAGTCAGTAAGCTGGCCTCTTTTACACTATTTTAATCACAAATTATAATTGGGTGAACATGTTGCTTTATCCAATGGCACTCTGAAAGCTGTCTTGCACTGCTGTTTTCCTTTGTTTCAAAGCAGGTATTTTTATTATTATATTTCTTATTCTGAAATATATTTAATAATCTGAAAGATGTGTCCATGAAAGAAGTTGTATATCTTCCAATGTGTAGGCAGTCTAGTGATGGTGTAGTAAACAGATGATTAAAGATAAAGAAATTTTTGTGTGTTATGGAGTTTCTCCTGATATGAAAAATACTCAAAAGTATTTTTAGTAAGAGCTAAAGGAGAAAAAAAATCATTCTCTTCGGTTATTTCTGTACTGAATAGTCTGCTTTTTTGTGTCCCTATAACACTGATATCAGCAAAGCTAAGGTAGATTAACTTTAAATGTCAGCAATGGGAGACAGTCAGACATGCTGGTATCTTGGTATTAAAGCAAATCAGATCACTCCACGGTAACTAACTGCCACTTAGGTTTGTGGGTTTTGCCTGCATGTGTGTCTGTTGGAAGTGGAGTTGAAAGCCTTTATGAAGCATTGGAGTGAGTTATGAATAATATGTAGGCCAAGATGGAAAGAAACAAACATGACTTTCCCGTACCCTTGGAATTTTTTATGGCTGTAAGGCTTTGAAAGGTTGATATGCCTTATCATGGCTTTAATTGCTGTTTTGGCATAATATTCACCAGTCTCATGAAAGAATAAGTGAGTTTTGACTCATGCTGAGACTTTTATCTTCATTCTTCACAGTCTTGAGCTTTGTGTATTTCTTTACAGCTAATATATAGTGAATAAATCACTGCAGAAGCAGGCAAATGCATTCATGTGCACTTTGGTGTCACATGGCACGTGTGGAAAATGCCATGGCAAGCATAAGACACTGGGATAGTCACACTTTTTGGGTGAGGCAGTCTAGATATAATTGATGTAATAATTTTAAACAGTATATATTTGTACAGCAATGCAGTTCGAATTCTTGTAATTTTTTTTCCTTCTAAAACTAGCATGGCTGGACACAGACTCAAGACAGTATTATTGAAGCCACTAAATTTTCTGTAGTCCTAAAGCCATTGTACTAATAAAAATGAAAATTTGAAATTTTAAGATAAGAATCCTTGTATTTTTGTTCATGATTAAATTTTTATCGAATGTGGTATGGTTATTGTAATTGCTATGTTTGTGTTTGGATTTTGAGTTACATAAACTCACTTTGTGAATTCGCCATGTACTTTTTAAACTTCAGTTCTAGTGTTGTTCTTGGTTTGGTTTAGGACTGTAATGATTTAAAATAATTTTGATGAAATTAAGATGATTTATAATAACTTTTTCTTGCCCATCAAAGATCATTGCATAGATTTAGTTGTGTGAGATGTTGAAATTCAGATGTAATTATTTTTGTATGTGTTGGGTTTGTGTGGCCAGGCTTTGGTAGTGGCAGGGCTATTCCCCATCTGTTTGTGCTGCCAGGAAGGAGGAGGTAAAGCCTGGGAAGAAGTGAGGGGTGGGGAAAAGATTTATTAAGATTTATTTTATTTCTCATTATGCTTTGATTTTGTTAGTAATAAATTCAGTTAATATCTGCAGGTGGAGTCTGTTTTGCCCATGAAGGTAATCCAGTGAGTGATCTCTCTTTCACTCCTTACCTCAATCCATGAACCCTTGGCTCTATTTCCTCTCCCCTGTCCACATGCAGCGGGCAGTGATGGAGCAGCTCTGCTGGGTGGGTGCCTCTCAAGCCAGTACATTGTGTTGAGAGCTAAGCTCTGCACATCCACCACTGTGCAGCCCAATTTTACAGCCTCTCTGAGGGCACAGTGCTTCCTGTTCCGTGCGTGAGCTTGTTCAAGAGGATTTAGAATGCACATCGGTTATGGAAATAGCTCATGTAAAACCCATGATTCATGTAACTTGTCAGAATCCAGATCCTGATCTCTTTGTTGTCACAGATTTTCTCAGCACTGTAGATTTGTAACTAATTTAAAAGGAGTGTAGCAGTGATTTGTGCTTGCTGGAGGAGTGGTCCAGTCCAGAGAACTGTTGTATTTGTGTAAAAGGAAGGAAAAGCTGTAGGTACGTGAAATATTTTGAAACTTAATCTGACAGGTTTTTGTGCCTTGTATGAGTGAGTGCAAAGGGCTCAGCAGACCTACTCATGAGTGCTTATGAGGGTTCTTAGGTTCAGATCCTGAAGTGGAGAGTCTCTTGTTGACTCTGTTACTTCTTGTTTCCCATTGCTTTCGTTGCGTTCATTGCTTTCAGGTCACCTGTTCACTCTGGGGTCGTGGTCCTGTGCAGCATGCACAAAAGAATTGCCAGATGATGACAAGTTAACAGATATGTTTCCCACAATCTCCTGGCCAGTAAAACTGGGTTGTGTAGAAGCATGAGACTATTTCAGTATTCATTGCTTTCTCTTCTAAGAGCATAGTTAATAAAAGTAAAAATGTGAAGGTGTTACTTTATAATTAATTTCTGCTTCATACATTGTACTCATTTTCTACTCTGTGTTTGAGATCATCTTAGTCAGTAATTCCTGTTTGCAGCAGATACATCTCCTCCCAGGTCACTGTCACCAAAACATTGAGGAGCCCAATTTGGAGCCTCCTGAGGTCAGCTCTCTAATGCTACTGGAATGGTTCATTTGTGTTATACAAGCTAATACTTTCCTTTTTATTCTGTAATATTGAAATCTAAAATTGTCAATCATTAGCCCTTAAACACATCCTTTATTGAAAGAACTCGTTCTCTGTGCTTTACTGCTTTTTTGACAGTAGAGAACAGACACCATGGACAGTGGTTTGGTCAGCAGTACTGACTGCCCTAAACTTGTAATCCTTAGGAGTGAAACCCTGTCTGTTCACATCTGCAACTCTCCTGGCCTGCCCTGGGAGCTTGACATGCAGTTATTTGGAACAAAGGACTTATTCTTTGATGGTGGCTGAGAAAAATCAGTTCATTAAGAGCATCTTGAAATATATCATTGCACAAAGCCGATTGCAGCGCGGGGTTGGCTCAGCACAGCAGTTGGAGCACAATAGCAAGAGCAGCGTGGAGTTTCCTCTTTTGTGAAATCAGTTACAGTGTGCAACCATTTCAGGATTCATGTTTATGGAATAAGCACATTAAAAGGCAAGGAGATGCCAAATAACATGAAACTCTTTCTATTCCCTGTAGAACACAACCTAGCAATTTTGAAAACTGAATATAAATATCTTGCTGAAACATAAAATAAGGGCCTTGCAGTTGTTGGTTTTGGCAAGAGTTTCGGTAACACTGTGCCAGCACCCCAGTGCAGAGGAAAGTAGCTTTTCACACAGCACAGAATTAATCTGTAGAGACCTTGGTCACAGGGTGGTGAGGATTCTAGACAGAAGAACAGCCCAAACACGGAGGGCACCATATTTGGTTTGAGAAGGGTGATGGGTAACCTTTATTCACCAAATCCTTGCCCTGTTCTTCTTGATGTTTGTTTTGGGCTGTAGTTGGAGAGAGCATGCTGGGCTAATAGGCCCTCTGGAATAACCTAGTTGATTAATTTGTATGTTCTTCTGGGTGGAATTATTAGAGCAGTCTCTTTTGGGTGAGGATAACATTTGCATATGTTCTATTTGTAAAAAGGTTTTTTGGGGGGCTATTCTTTGCCATAGCAGTTGAATAGACGCCAGTCAGAAAACTCTTTTCAGCCTCCTCTTTCTAGTAATTTCCCCCACTACAATACATCAAAGTAAAGCCATGGAGTGATTTGTCAAATGCGACATTCATGATTGGTACCTGATCCAGGATTCAGACTCTGTTCCAGTCTGATAAGTCTGTTCTTAAGCCACTGGGCTGTGATTTCTCCACAGAAACTATCAAAACCATTTTAAAAATACCTAAAGAATCAAACAGAAAGACCACAAAATCAAGCACTTGTGGATATGTAAAATTTAGGTTACCTAGTCAGTGTTAAGTCACCTATCTGTTCAGTTTTAAGTCACATGCATACAGTCCTTGCTAATAAAATCACAGGTGTTGTGGGGTTTTTGTTTCCTCAGCCTCATTCAGTGCACAGTACAGACATGTAAATCAGTGAGGAAGACACAGCCCTGACAATATGTGTTCTGTGTTTATAATTTTTATTCATTGTGTGACCCTATTTCTATTAGTTACTGTCCCAGTATTTGTGCTGAATTTAAGATGTTACCAGGTCCTTCAGAAACCAGTATAAACTGTGCTTATCAGATGCTTGCAGTGGAGTGAAGATCCACTTTGTCTGCCTCCGTATGAGCTCTCTGGTGTAGAGCAGTGATTTAGTTGGTGGAGCAATTGTCCGGGTTTTCAGGCCTGTGGCTCTCACCCTCGTGTTTTTCCGTGACTTGAGGAGTACGATACTACTCTGTGGTTTTGCTGCTGGAGGAGGATGTGGGGAAAAGGGGCTCAATCCCAGGTACCCAGGTGAGTGTATTACAGTTGAGTTTCCTTTCTGCAGCTCCTGCAGTCCTCATTGTCTTCCCATTCCCTCTGCTCCCCAGCTGGATCTTTCTTCTCTTTCTTTGTCCTCTCCTGGCTCAAGCACCATTGTGAAACATGATAAATGCTGTAAGATTAATAGTGTGTGATTAAACGTTTACAAACTGAGTTTTTTCACAAACATAGCAAAAGGCATATCCTTCAAATCTCTTGTTCCAAAGTGGGGGTCCTGGGCCAGGAAAATAAACCAAAAACCGAAAACTGCCTGATACTGATACCGAGAAATACATAGATTTTTTTTTTTCTACAGTGCAGATTCTGGTAGATATCCATCAAAGGAAAAACTTAAAACAAACCATTTACTTGACCACATTACTGAAAATGGTATTTTATAGTAATAAAGCTTGGATTGCCCTGCATGTCGGTATGGCTCACTTTGTATGACACATTGGTTGGCTTGCTAGTTTCGGAGATTGCATTTATTTTTTGAACACTGGCAATGGCAAATCTGGAAGCCATGCAGGATGTTTGATGGGACAATTTGCATCTTTTTATTTGGAAAGATTCTCCAGTTCAGCTGTTTCACAGTGGTGCTGGTGTTTTAGCCTCTGCAACATGCTGAAAAGTCGAGGCACCCCTGTGTGTGTATGGAGTTCTTACCTAAAGTGTTCAACAATAAAAATAATGAATGTGGCTATGCTAAGTGAGCATATGCTGAGTACAAGACTAAGAGCAAGTTTAAACTCTATACTGAGAGCGGTACCTGAAAGAAATGTTGCAGTAAAAAACAATCTATTCTGGAACCTACTAAAAAACCAACAAATGATGCTTTGAAGATTGTATCATCAAAATGAATTATTAGGTGAATTCAGTACACAAACTACAAGAATAATGTGAATTAAAATAGCTCAGAACACATTATGTGCAGAGGGAATTAGAATTTAAAGTAAACCAAGCAGAAGTGGGAATTGAAGGTGTCCTGCTTTTAAACATAATTTAAAATTCAGTCATCCAAGAGTAAAACTGAACAATTTGTATGTCATAAAACCTAAGAGTTTTTATTTAAGTATTCCTGAAGGGCCAGAGCTCTGTGACCTGTGTTGTTATTCTGTCAATAAATACTCAAACAACTTAGTGTGTCACCTTGATGGTGCTTGCAGTTTTCCCTGCCCCCGTCCCTCCCTTCCCTTTTTCTTTTTTGGGTTGTGACCATAAAGAGGGGAATTGTCAATCTGGATTTTTGAAGCTGAACTTCAAAACTGTTTATCTATATGACTTTATTATACACGGGCACAATCAAGCAGCGTTTGAAATTTTAAAATTATGTAAAATTCAGAAACTTTCTGTTTTTCAAAAATGTGAAAGCAATACACATCCATACCTTTGTGCACATCCATCTTATCTGTCTTCCTCTCTAAGTCTGTTAATTATGTTGTAACCTTTAGGGTGTAGATTATGGGATGCATTTGCTGCCACTGATGAACAGACTGAATAACTGTTGTCAACAGTCACTTGTACTATTAAAATGTCTCCCCCCATTCCCTTGAGCATATGATTTCACAGTATCTGATAGCTTTGTGAAGGAGCTGCTACTAGTAGAAAGCCCTAGGATGGAAAAAGATGGCAGCTGGGTGTGGAGCTGCTAGAACACTTGCAGAGTTTAAGTAGGCAATATCCATTCCCCTGCGTTAATTGTAACGGTTTACTGATGCTCATTAATATGCCACTTTTATTACCGAGACACATGGTTGTACTTTTTCCTGACACCCGTTATTCCTCCCTCTGAACAGAACAAAGGAAACAGTAGTTGTCTGATACTGCCATGACATACGTTGTTTCCCAGTAAAAGATGGAGGCAATCAAATCAGTCCTGCATGCACAGCGCAGTGTTCCCTGAGCCTTCGGAGAGAGGCAAGTGAGACAGTTGTTAATGTGGTAATTTTACACCTGACTGAGCAAGGTATGTGTCTAACTAAAAGTAAGTGATTGACTCCAATGAGACTACTTACGTAATTAGGCACTTAGTTTGTTAGTTTCATGCTGAATATGCTTTGCTGTGTTTATATCATACATAGAATAAACACAAACAACAAGCATTCATCTTCTGTCGTGGGTAACAAGGGCAGGTTGAATTCATCATTTCTGAAGACAGAACTGAGTGGCCAAATCTACCTATTGCTTATCTTTGAATCCTTGGCAAATAGAGTGGGCTTAGAAGAAGATTTAGAAACTAATATTCAGTGACATCACAGGGAAGCAGTTGAAGCCAAAATAAAAATGAGTGGGAATCTATAAGTAATTGCTAATGGTTATTGCCAGGGGATTTTTAGGGCTCCATTATTTATTTCTACTTCTACTGCTGTAAAGGTCCTGAAATTCAGAAATCGCTCAGATGTTAAGGTTTCATCTACTCAATATTTGTGCCCCTTGCACTAAATGTTCATCCGATGAAAGTAAAAGAATCAAATAAGCACCTGCACACAGTTGGAGCAGAGAACAGGCAATATACTTACCATCTTATGGCCACTTGCTGTAACCACTAACCCCGAGGAAACATGATCTGTACCTCAAAGGGATTTGAATTTTGGATGAGAAGTCTGTAATGTTGAATTGTATTTATAATACTGGTTGCTGAATGACGCTGTCCCTGTATGTCATAACTGCCATGGACAGTGAGTATGGACTGCTCCAGACACAGCGATTGTGAGCTCCTGATGCAGCAACCAGCCAGCAGCACAGCAGCCCCCCTGTCCTGGAAGACATCTAGGATGGATAGAACCCACAGTCATGGACTAAATGAACTCAACAGACATCTTGGAGGGATGGCCATTGACTATAGAAATGATACCCATTCTTTTGTATATATGTGTATACATATATATATCTCTATCTAATTAGAAGGTGTAGGATACGGGTGTGACATAGACGGTATAGAGTAAGAGGTGGTTAATATCCTGATTCCAGGCAGGACAGGGTTAATTTTTACAGTGGCCAGGTGCGGGCTTGGCTAGGACATGGATGTTATTTCATACTAGCTCACATAATTTTCCAGGAATGGGGAAGGGGTCCCTTTCTGGGTTGCATAGTGGAATATTGCAGTTGGGTTTTCCGTGGGGGTGAGCACTCGCGTATGACTTATTTGTCTCTTGTACACTCTCCTATTAATATTGTTGCTGCTACTGTTAATTTTCTTACCTCATTGCTGTTTCCAGTAAATTGTTCTTATCTCAATCCATGATCTTTGCCTTTTGTGCCTCCAGTCCTCCTCTCCATCCTGCCGCAGAGGAAGGGGAGAGTGAAAGAGAAGCATGTAATTTCAGGTGTTTCAGTGGAAACACTCAATTGGGGCATACCATTCCTAAACCATGACTAAAACTAAGGAATAACATTTTTAGATGTAATTACCTAAATTCTGTCCCCATGGCACTTGAGGCATGCAGGTATTTGTTTTTTTAAATTTTCCCTCAATTGTTTTCCTTTGCATATTACTTCTGTCAGTGTTCCTATTGGTCTGGTTGTCTACTGGGGAGAATTACACCTCGTGACAAAGTAAGTTATACCTAATGTATGAAATTTGTTGCATGAAAAAAAGGGTAATTACCTGTCACTGATAAAGGTAGATGTTAGAAATTTGTAAGCAATGTTTCTTTGCACCTCGTACTTGAAACTGAAGATTGCACATTAAACAGAAATATGATAACATATCTTGAAATATGATTTCAGGTACTTCTATGATATGTTTCTAAGCTCTGAACTGCATTTTTTGTATGTGCTGCAAAGTGTTTTATATTGCTGTGTTTCAGCAGTTGGTGAGAAATATGCTAGCCTTCAGTGCAAATAAACTGCACTGTAGAATGTGGCTAAGCTTAACATTAGCAAACGTGGTTATTTTCATCTGGATATAGATATTTAATTGTTATTTAAACCTTAATGTTCTTTCTGACACCATGACCCTGATAAACCTCATAAATTGTCTCCTAGGTCATACCAGACAGGTCCAGTCAGGCTCCATCTCTTCTAGGCAGGCATGCTAGGCACATGTTAATGAGGTAATGCATGAGGACAGTCTGCTTTTGCCTCGAGAATTACATTTGACAGATAATATGTCAAACTGCTACAAGAGCTTAAGCTGTTACTTCTCATGAAATTTTGCAGGTATCCTGAGAAAAAGCCTCTTCCTCAAAAATTTGCTCATGCCACTTAAAGAATGCATGTACTCTTTTGACACTTCCCACTGTTTATTTGGAGGACACTGCAGTGCTGAAATGCTCTGCAGGACTGATTGCTCTGGAGTGCCATAGGCTGCATGCATGGGTCTTGTATTAGCAGCTTCAACATACAGCAAAAGCAACATTTATCTGTACTTAGCTGAGCCACTTAAGCACTTCTGTCATCCACAGACTGCTGCATGAGGATGAAAATTCAAGGGAAGTTATTTTAATCCTACAGCTGAAAACACACTGGTTTATAAAACACGGAGTAGATGGAGGATGCTGAGGTTGGTGCCAGTACAGGCAATCATTCACAGTTATGTGGATGGTGACATTTGTTCATGGGGACTGTTGAACACACATTCAGAGGCTTTAACGCGGCCTTTTTAGTGTGTGCAGTGATAAATGGCTGTAGATGTGGAAATGTCAGAAAAGTATGCAGTCTTATTAGAAAGGAGGAAAGTAGAAACTTTAATGCAATGGTATTTGAATTCCACTTACACTCACCAAAGAGCTGGGTTGTGAAGGCCCCTAAGGATTATCCCGTTCCAACCCCTTGGCATGGGCAGGGACACCTTCCACTAGATGAGGTTGCTCCAGGCCCCATCCAACCTGGCCCTGAACACTTTGAGGGATGGGGCAACCACAGCTTCTCTGGGCAGCCTGTGCCAGGGCCTTGCTATGATCAAAAAAAGGCTTCACTGCCTTCAGTGTCATATCCTGCTGTTAGCTCTTTGCTGCTTAAAGCAAAGGGTGATATCTGAAGGTCCATTTCTTTGCATTTAGTAACCTGCAGTCAATGTAACACTTTCTGTCATGTGGCCACTATTATTTTCTATGCAATTAAGATGCCAGTGTAATTGCCAGAATTATTGTTGAACCCAGCCTACCCGCCTTTTTGTGGAAGTCTCCCGTTAAATCATCAACTTTATTCAGTCATGTTAGGTATTTCTATTATATTAATATTATATTATTATAATACTATATTATTGATACAATTAAACCATAATAATGTGAACTCTTTTCCAGTAAGTCAGGTGAGACTTTGTCATGAATGTATGATAATTATATTGGTGATAGATCAAATAAAAGTATCTTTTGCTGCAGGGTTCTTTGCATTTCACTCGTGATGTTGAGTAGCTGACATGAAATCTCTTTTTATTGCCTTATTTCAAGGATGCAGGGAAGTGAGTACTGGGTATAAAATGACGTGAAGACAAATAGATCTTGTAAGTTTGAACCAACACAAACCTTAATGTGATTTTTGTTTTCCAAGCCCAGAGTCAGTGCAGGCATTTGGAAAGTTCAGATCTGATCCTCAGCAGATACGGATCATATTTATTAATCTCATGATGTAGTTTTGCTTTTAAACAATGCTAAAAGAAGCTTTTATTAATGTCTTCATTTTATTTTTCACTGAGGCATTTGCTATGCTTGTATAGATATGATACATTGATAACATATATCTGTGGAATTTCTGTGTTTGGACAAATTTTCCAAAACTGACACCAGCTTTTGTGGCGGTGTTTGTAGAATCATAGGATCCTTTAGGCTGGAAAATGCCCTTAAGACCCTTGAGTCCAACCATAGGTGGTTGCAGTGAGGGTGACACTGAACCTACCTGGCTTGGGAATGCAGCCATATGGACGGGCTGCCTTTGTGTTCATCCATCTTTTCCATGTTGTGTGAGGTCACCTCACGTACCTTTCATATCCGGGTTGCGTGGGTTCTGCCCTGGCACGGCGTACTGCTGAGCTGCTTGGTCCCTGTATGCTTTTGTTCAGTGTGATCAATACTGTACACAGGGAACAGAGAACTGGGCAAGTTCAGACAGACTCGGGAATCTCACCCGCGCGCCACTCTGCGATCCGAGTTGATGGGATCAGCCAGGTCAAAGCTCCGTGCTCTCCCCTGCAGGAGCCTCAGTGGGGCAGCTCAGCGCCTCTGAACACAGAATGCTTTTCCGTACGCAGAACCATTGAGACTATATTTTGTACACATCATTGTCAGTGTCTTGGAACACCAGTTAAGAAGGGCATGGGAACGAGGGTGTTACTAATGCCTGTCACTGCCTGCAGCCATCGCTGCAGCGTGAGGGCTGGTGAGAAGCAGAAGAGAGGGTGATTCAAGGAAACAATGCAACGCAATTGTCTGTTTCCCTTCTTATCTCATCTTTTCCTTTCTGATTTTCATGACGGAGCCAGTGGACAGGCTCTAGCCCTTGGGAGTTATTTTGGATTGTCTGTAACAATTTTTTTTTTCTTTTTTCTTTCATTTCTTGCTGACTTCCAAATTGCTGCCGTCATTGCTCAGGAGCCTCTGCTGAAAGGGCTGGACCTGTGGACTGTCCTGAGGGTGTCCTTTATACTGGTTGATGGAAGAGCCAGTTAACTGAGTCGTAGAGCAAGGGCTTTGAGTTTGCCACAGAATGAAGTATATTAACCGTTTTAGTGCCTTTCTTTTTAAAGAAGCATATTAAGGTCACTTTTTCTCCCAAGTCTCCCAGCTGGCAACATGAAATGTTACTTTGCCACCAGGACAGCGTTTCTTTTCCTGTCATCCGATGCTGGGGGTTAGTCATGCTTTTCAGCTGCTTGGGTAGAAGGGTACCTCAGTGTATTTGGTTTATTGATTTTTGAAAAACAGAGGCTGTGAAATTAAATGAATAGTTAAATACTAAACTGTTAGGAAGAAATGTCCCTTTAGTGTCTCTTAAATTAGAATTTATCAGGCAAAATGCTTCCAGTTTTGAATTCAGCATACCACCACACAGACTAAACAGACAATTATTTTAAAATGTTTTTTTTCCTTTGCTAGTTGATCTAGTGTGAACAAAATCTCTATTGACAGTCCTAAACGCAGAAGTCCTCAACTTGCTTTATATATAGTGTACTGCTGACAGTAAGAAGGGAAAGCGCCATTCCCTTGGCAAGGGGCAGTCTGTAAACTCCAGAAGGTGAATCTTCAATGACCAGCTGCAGACTTAGGAAATATGGTCAATTACTTTTACTGTTATTTTTTTTCAAGTTTTTTACGGGGCCAAGGAATACTGGGGTATATGGATTACTTTATTTTTGCAATCTGTTTTAGTGTTAGAATCTTTGTCTTCCAGTCTACGTGAACCTTTGTCTATCTCATGCATTTTCATCTTTGGTTCTTCACCCTCTTTCCAGACAAGAAACTTGTGAATATTCTGCTTGGAAACTTACATTCCAGAGTTCTTTGCCACAAAAATTGGTCACAGAATGTCAATTTTACACACTCAAGAAGTATATTTTTCTCTTATGCTGATTATTTCTTTTTCAACATGAGGAGCATCTCTAATTGTGAACTTTAAATAGGAGTACAAGTGTGGCCAGCTTGTACAGTGAGAAAATGTTTAATTTCCAATTAAGTATTGGGGCAGCAGTGCCTTGGGAGCAGAAAGGCAAGAGGGGAGAGGAATTTGTCAGTTGTATTTGCTGACTGGGTGATTATTAGCAATAGGAAATACTGAAACTTAATTAGAGTTTCTGATCTGGAACAGCGTATTAGGTTTAATTATGTCTGGAAGTCTAATATTTTACACTTTTTCTTTTAATTAAAATGCATGAATATAAGTAGAAAGCTTTTAAGTTTTGCAGTCTGGGAAGACCAAGAGCAAGAAATAACTACATTGTCTACATAATGCCAGATTTTAAAAATAGCAAAACCAAACATACCAGTGGTAAAAACTGAGGAAGCTGGAATAAAGGTGAGCTTAAGTTATCTGACCTGTAAGAATTGAAATGAATTTTAATAGTGTACAAAGCTAGGCTTCTTGGCAGGACTCCAGCCAGTATCTGTGTGATACAATATGTGGCAATTCATCCTAATTCTGAGTTGTCACGGGGTTACACCATGCTGTTGATTGTCCCATCTTTGATGTCAAACATGAACACTGAAGATCCAATATGGAGAACATTTGGAATCATACAAATCCTGAGTGCTATCTCTGAGTGTCCTGGGGAAATTCCAGTTGCTGTTCAGCACTGATGAGCTCCAGGGACCTATATATGTGGATGAAATTATTCCTCTGCTAGGGTTTTACAGCATGATACCAGGTTTAGCAGTGTTACGGAGTAAGATGCTGTGTGCGATAAAGCAGATGATATAAAGCGCACAAATTGAAAGTGAAAAGGAAGAAATAATGTAGGGAAATGCCCACTTAGATTGATGAAAGTTCTATTAAGGTTACTCTAATTACTCTTGATAAGAAAATACAGTAATAAAGATAACAGACACTACAGTATGAACTTAAGTGATCAGCCTCAGCATTCATTCTTACATGTTAATCTCTCCTGAAAGGAGTTTTCCACTCCAGCATGGCTGATGGTGGTGATAGATGCAGACCATCTCAGTAACTCTCTCTGTTCTGACAGCTCTACTCACTCATCTGTGACGCTCAGACCACTGGGATAGATCTCCCTGGTGTTTGTTTTGTTTCTCGGCAGATTTTCCCTCTCAACTGATGCTTTTGTTTTATGTTGTGAGAGATCATGTTTATTCCTCCTTGGAGTCTGGATGAAAACGGCACACGTAAGCCAAGTTCAGCTTGTTCTTTCTTCTGTTTCTGACCTTCAAGTGGTAGAAGGTCTATGTTTAGGACAGGTCAGAATTTTAAGTTGCATGTAGGTGCTAATACATCTTTTATTCAGAAAAACAATCCAGAAACAGAGCATGAGGTGGGATGTAAGCATTTTAGCTGCATTAATATAGCTGGTGGAGTTGGGTAGAAAACTGAAGTGTGGAGGAGGAGAGCAAATACAAGCTATCAAGAGGTAATGAGGAATGGCTGATGTGCCTGTAGGTTTTCTTCAGTTGCGGGAAACGTGGGAGAGAGCCATGCACTACTGGGGGAAACTGATAAGCCCTAACACCATGGTGTATTTTAGAGATCTCTGTGCTGCTTCTGAATCTCTGCACTATTATTTTTGTACTGTCCCTCTCCCTGGGTTCATGAAATGCCATTCTTAATTGCAAGTATGTAAGAGTCATTTCATATACTCCACAGGGGCAATATGCTGATAAAACTTGGGTTGGATTAAAAGTCTGTGTGTTCTAGGGACACGTGGGAAGAGAATAAAGGCCAGAGAACAACAATAAGATCCTTCTGGGAGTATGGAAGTAAATTAGTAGTTTTATTATGTTCAGGGTCTCTCTTTGGGTTTGGCTTGGACAGCGGCAGTCTGTGCATCTCTGGAGAGCAGGACAGGCACATGGAAACAAAAGGTGGTTGTTTGGAAGTGCAGGTATTGTTTTGTAGACATCTACTGAAAAATAAGTAGAGCAAATATTTATAAACCCCAGATTTTACTGATAGTAACATAAACTGTAACTTTAGGACCTTACTGCTTCCTGTGTTACGTTGTTTAAATTGCAGTTGAATATCACAGTACAGCAAATAGCAGTCCAGGAGTTTGTGGGGAAAAATGGTCAGGAACTCAGCAGAATTTATGGCACTTACATGTTTTTAAGGTGCAGTGGTTTTTACATCCTCCTATTACAGCAATCCCTAAAGAGTAAGGTCTTGAGGATCACCAAAATTGGACCTAGGATAAGTTTTTTAATGAGAGGCTTGCTATTGTTGAAAGTTTCTTCGTGGATCTGGGCTTTGTTTCAGATTCATTCTTGTCATCTTTACCAGTGTGGAATGTCTGTGTGCCATGTATATCTAGCAGTTGTAAATGAGGAATAACTTAGCTTGTGTTATGTAAGATAATTATGTTTCATGCACAAAATTGGTAGAAAAGCTTAACACATGGTTGTGACAGCACCACACGCTGTAGTACAAAAGATGTTTCTTTTTTTAAAACTCGATCATTGTATCCTACAATGATTTAAATGGGTTACAGCAAGGTTAAAGCTTTGTCCTTGACAAGGTCCATAACTCAAAGCTTTCTTGTAAAAGTATCATATTGCTGGAGAAATGATTCCCGTTTGTAGCATCTGAGTCTTGGACATGTTTACAGACTGTGCTCTCGTTTTCACTTTAGAAGGTCAGGTGAAGATAAAAAAGTACCTTATCTGAAGATGTCGTCAGTGAGTCAATTAGTACAATCAACATAAAGATAGATCTAGCCAGACTTACAGTGCAGGAATACATCAAGTTTATATTATTGTGGGGTTTTGTGTTGGGTTTTTTTCTCTCTTGATAAGAGGTACTGCTCAGTCTGAGCATTAGAATTACAGAATAGAATAGAATTATAGAATGGTTTGGGTTGGAAGGGACCTTAAAAGATGATCTATCTCCAACCCCCTGCCATGGACAAGGACACCTTTCACTAGACGAGATTGCTCACACCTCCATCCAGCCTGGCCTTGAACACCTCCAGGAATGAGACATTCACAACTTCTCTGGGCAACTTTTTCAAGTGCCTCACCATCCTCACAATAAAAAATTTCTTCTTAATATCTGATCTAAATACAAGCCATTTCCCCTTGTCCTGTCACTCCATGCTCTTGGAAAAAGTGTCTCTCCATCTTTCTTGTAGGCTCTGTTCAGGTGCTGGAAGGCCACAGTTAGGTCACCCCTAAGCCTTTTCTTCTCCAGGCTGACCAGTCCCAATTCTCTCAGCCTTTCCTCACAGGAGAGGTGCTGCATTACCTTGGTGTCCCTCTTCTGGACTCACTCCAACAGCTCCAAGTCCCTCCTGGGCTGGGGCTGCAGAGCTGGATGCAGCACTGCAGGTGGGAGCTCACCAGAGCAGAGGAGCAGAATCCCCTCCCTGTCTTGCTAGCCATGGTGCTTTGGGTGCAGCCCAGGACACGGGTGGCTTTCTGGGCTGCAGTTGCCCATTCCTGGCTCATGTTCAGTCTCTCACCCACCAGCACCCCCAAGTCATTCTCAGCAGGACTGCTCTTGATCTGTTCATCAGCCTGTATTAATGCCAGGGCTTGCCCTGACCCAGGTGCAGCACATTGCATTAAGTCTTTTTAGACCTCATGAGATTCCTGTGAGGGCCCAGCTGTCGAGCTTGTCCAGGTCCCTCTGGATGCCATCCCATCCTTCAGGCATGTCAGCTGCATCCTTAGCTTGGTGTCATCTGCAAACTTGCTGAGGGTGCACTCAATACCTTCATCTATGTCTTTAATGAAGATATTAAATAACACTTGCCCCTGTATGGACCCCTGAGGGACACCACTTGTCACTGATGTCATACAGACTCTGAGCCATTGACCACAACCTTCTGGATGTTACTGTAGAACCACTTTCTTATCCATCTGGCAGTCCATCCATCTAATCCATCTCTCTCCAGTTTAGGATGTTGTGGGGTACTCTGTCAAAGGCATTACAGAAGTCCAGGTAGATGGCATCTGTAGCCCTTCTCCTGTGCACTGATGCAGTCACCCCATCACAGAAGGCCACTGGGTCAGACAGGACTGGTGCTTGGTGAAGCTGTGCTGGCTGTCCCAAATCACCTCTCTGTCCCCCATGTGCCTCAGCACAGCTTCTAAGAAGATCTGTTCCATGACCTTCCCAGCACAGAGGTGAGACAGGTCAGTAATTCCCAGGGTCCTCCTTTCTATCCCTTTTAAAGATAGGTACAGTGTTTCCCATGATTTTCCAAATATTATGAAGAGTAGCTTGGCAGCTACATCAGCCAGTTCTCTCAGGATTCTGAGGGGCATCTCACTGGGTCCCACAGACTTCTGTACATTCAGGTTCCTCAGGTGCTCTTGAACCTGACCGTTACTTAGAGTGGGAAGCACTTTTCTCCTCCAGTCCCCATCCTGCTGTCCATCCACTTGCAAGGTGTGGGGACAGAGGGTGCCATTGAAGAATGAGGCAAAAACGTTGTTTCACCCTTCTCCTCATCTGGAACTTTGAACTACCTCTTTTTTCTCCCGTTTTGCAATACCTGTTTTGTTTAGTCACTCATTATCATGATTTTATGTGTTAGTAGCTGTGTTTTTTTAGATTATAAATTCCAAATAATAGAACATTTATTCAGTTTCCTATGAAGAGATTTTTGCCTTGACATTTACTTAGGTATTACTGCATGCTGATACACATGAATTGGGAAGATTGATTTTTGATAGACAGCAGCACTTTTTGTTGGTGGTATACTCTATATGGAATTGAAAAAGAGCACTAGGCTTCTGTTGTCCATCAGCAGCATGACAGTAATGTTAAAAAGTAATCTCTGTCAACAAATGATGCTGTAAGAGGGAAACTTTGTACTCAATAGGCTCCCTCATTATTGCAACTTCTGCTAAAATGAACAAGTACAGAGAGCTTCGTTGGGAAAGCTTGAGTTGCTCCTGAACTGAGGCAGGAACTTGCAGCAGAAAAGTGTGGTGCCTTGGTTTGGAGGTATGTTTGTGGCTTCCCTGAATAACACCTTGGGGACTTGGCATTAGAAAAACATACATGCTCACTATCTGCTGCTTGTATCGTAGTAGCGGGGTTGGTTCCCACCAGGTTTCACAGGCATCCTGATTTCTGACATTCCTCACCCAGTGAACAGCTCTCGTTGGGTCAAGTTCTTTACTGCAGTTTTTGGAATGACCAGGAAGCAAAGTCTGTTGAGGTCTATGAAATTATTGAAGCGGTCTCTAAATGCAAGGTGCTTCCTGGGAATGTTGATGCTCCTGTGCACCAAGATGAATAGTGCTTATTTCAGCAATGGTAACTGGGCCAAAGCCACTGCGGGCCTCGTACAAGTTCTGGAATTCAGCAGAGGCCTTTGTGGTGAATTAGTCAGGATAGATCTGTGCCTGTTGCAAGGTGTTGTTACTCAGTTAGGGGGTAGTACGGAGAACGCAGTGTGAAAGCTAGTGGATAGCATGGTAGGTCACCATTCAAAATACCAAAAAGGCCTCATTAACCTTTAACAATTTATGTATTAATGATGACTTATGGGGGGGTTGGGAGGACTTTTACCCTGAATTCTCCTCCAGGAAGAATTACGTGATCTTGTGGATTACTGTAATCATCAATTTAAATACTGTAATAGTCTAAGAACTCTTAGAAGCTGATTACAGGGAATTTTTCTGTAGAGCTGGCGCTTCTAATTTTGAAGTAACATAAAAAGTGAGGTGGGTTTGGTCTATTGCTTTAGGTGAGAGTGAGCTGCTACTGTGAACCAACTCAGTGAAAGATGAGGTACTAGAAGCCAAGAAACTTTAATATTGTACAAAAATTCATGTAAGATCTCATTGAAGATACTGTATGTAGTTCTATCATGTTTTGTTCCAGAAAGATGATTTAAAATGGGGAACATGTTCAGTGATGACTGTGAGGGTGTGTGCAGAAATGCAGAATCTATCTGATAAAAATGGATTAAAGAGAGTTGCTTTTTTTAGCATAACAGTATGAAGCTTATGAAGAGTTATTTGTACCATGTACAAATCCAGTGAGAGATAAGCATCAAGGGAGAAGAAGAAAAGTGTAAAGGACACTGTAGTTACAAGAGCAAATGATACAGAATTTTAAAGAATAAAGCAGCTTGAAAGTAAGAAGATTCCTGAGCATTCAAGGTGTAATAATGCCAGAATTTTTTAATGACTGATTCCATATACAGTTATTTAATGGACAGATCTCAAAGGGGAGAGCCTGGAGATGGTGAAGTGCAGAGATGGGATGAAAGGATGTGGTGATTTCCTATGCTGCTGGTTGTAGCTGTAGCAGCACTTGTGAGCAGAACTTGACGTGTTCTGCTTCACTGCGAGTTGTCTGTGTATGAGTGGGAGGAGGGGGATCAGCATTAAAAGTCTCTGTGGTGTTAATGAAAGATTTTTATGGGTAAGGTCTTAGTGCTTTACTACATCTGTGTGCCCCTGGAAGGGGAGTGGGACATCATCTGCATGAGGGGTGGTATCTGCTGACATCTGGCACCAAGCAGGCTCTCACAGACCCCACCACATCCTCTAGCACCATGGAGGAACTAAACCAGCTGTGGTGATGTCCTGCTGGTTGGCATCCTCGCCTGGTGGCAGGAGCTGGGGTGGTTTGGGCATGGGAATGATCTGTCCCTGTTGATAGGCACCGTGACTGGATCCACCCGTGCACATGCAAGTTCTCCATGACTCTGTGGCATGTCATATTTTCTACTTGATGACAAATCAGGTGGTGAGGTGATTGATTGGCCAGACCAAGACAGTGCCAAGTATCTGTCAGACCATGACCATGATTCCAAAACACAGGTAAGAGTTTTCTGACACTGATAAGTTATGATGTATTTACTAGGTCAAGGTCTTTCGCTAAGGAGGAGATGCAAAAGAAGTGCTTTTTAGGTAAGCTGTTCTATTTCAAGGTGTTTAAAGACATAATAAAGACATGGTTTGCATTTCAATGAAAAGGATCAAAACCAGAAAATATCTATGTGCATTTAATACTTGGATTATTGAATAAGAAATCTAACTTAGCAGTTAATGCCCTGAATCAAAAATGAGAGTGAAACTATTTAGGGGAAGCAGTAAATGAAGAGGTAAGAACATTGATACCTTATTTCAGGCAGAAGCTAGAAGTTCAGAGACACAGAGGTTTGGTTTCATGGCACAAATAACTGTGTGGATGAGGGAGCACAAGGACATGTATAACAGAACTCTGGCTCTCTCCTCAGAGAGTGCTCCATGTGTTAACTTAGATGTGATCAATGTGATGGTAGTTGTGGTTTGAGCTGCTAGTTCATTGTGCTGTTACCATTTGTGTGTCTGTGGTACACGTAGATAAATGAAAAAGGAAGGGAAAAAAATACAAGAAAATGCATGTTGTATTATTTCATTGAAAGGAAGCTCTCAATGAGAAAAGCCTTACTTATCTACTGATAAAGTCCAGCTTTATATATAGCATCTTATGCAACAACCTTGAAAGAGAGAAATGAGGACGAGTGGCCTGTGTGAGAAGAGCTTAAAAACTCAAACAAATCCCCTACACCCTGTTTGTACCTGAAATACCAATGTATGGATCAAATTGATGCTTCTCCATGGGAATGTTTATTTTGAACCATACAGAGAGAATCTAAAACCAAAATCAAAGTCAGTGACCTGACCTGAATGAGGAAAAATTAAATTCATGTGAAAAAAGTTCTGATCTCATCAGCACATATGCAAATGTTTAGAAATCTATACAGCTCAAGCCAGAGCAGTAAATAAAGTTAAGCACCACAGTCAGCTCTCGTATCATTTAAGCATCTGGTCTTCTACAGTCAATGCCAAATTAAGTTCATGTAAAATAGATGTAAATGAATGTCTGTTGCAAAAGAGACTATAAAGTGACTATCTGCTAAATGGAATATTGCTGCAGCAGAGTGACAAAAAAAAGAGACTTCAGAATTGTTGTGAAGAAATTCTAAAAGGCAACAGGGTTTTCTGCAGCTGCAGTTGGGTTAACGAACAGGATTCCATCATCTTTTGGGGGAACCTAGTCAATGTTCACAAAAATGCATTTTTGCTCTTTAAGAGACTGGATAAGCCATATCTATTGGTATAATTCCAGTCACCCTTCTAAATACACAGTTTCTCTTCCGGAGCTGCAAGCATGCAAACACAGTATCCATCTTAGAGAAAGATCTTCCTTTCTGCCTCACACAATGTCATGGCAGCTCCAACACGGACCTGGGGAGAAGGGATACGAGCACTTGAGTGCGTAGTGCTCTCTACCAGATGGACAGGCAAGCAGCAGTAAAAGCAGGGCTGAGGCAGGAGTGACAAGGAATTGGCCAGTACCTGAAAATACCATTGGAATTCCCTCTCCTCTCCTCTCCTCTCCTCTCCTCTCCTCTC
>VZRQ01007362.1:432581-633318 GCA_013397975.1 Machaerirhynchus nigripectus | reverse complement strand
AGCTGAGCCGAGCCTCTCTGACCCTGCAAAGCAGTCACAAGTTTGGAACCTTCCTAGAGTTTCTTCTTGGAACATGAGGAAAAGCCCAAGTTAAGTTTCAGATCTGGACCTGAGGGGATGACCAGCACCCTTTTCACAGTATTACTAGGAGTATTTTATGATAGGAATAGTTTCTATAGGTTAATTGTGGTTTTGTTGTTGCAGCATTTACAAGTTCAGTGGTTTGTAATATTAACCCTTGGAGTCTTTCTCTTGTGTCCGGGCAATGGGTTCATTGGAAGTTGTGTGGGAAACAGCAGATCCTGGGGATCACCTACACACTGATAGCTTCTTGTATTTCCAGGTATCACCTTCTCAAAAGATTCTAGCCTAGCCAAGGTGAGACAAACCGTGAACGCAAAATGTAAAAGTTTCCAGACACCTGTTCAGTAAGGGCACCTTGCAAAAAATAATAGAGACTCAGTGATTATACCCTCCTTTATTCCACTTACATTCCATGACAGTAAGATGGAGATTTATATCCATTTGACTGACTGTTCTTCTGTGCAATTTCTCTACCACTTTGGTAAAGAAAATGTAGCTCCCTGAGAGACTTCAGAGAAGCAAATGAGAAGGACCACTGGAAAAAAAATCAATTTTTGAAGCCCCATTTTAATAACCTTATTGATCGTCTTGGTCAGTACTTCTGCTGGGGAGATGATGCTTGTCCTGGGTATTTTGGTCATGGAGAGGAACTGAGGCATTTCATCAGTGCTTTGGCTACTTCCCAGTGACTCTTCTCATTTTCAGAGCACCTGGTAACCTCAATGGAAACACCAGTAAGATGATGTGTGCTAAATTTGTTGAAACTTCTTGAGTTAATGAATATCTCGGAGATGACCTTTCAGCCTCTCTTCAGCTCCTATCTCTTCCAGGACTGGGATCACTGCTGCTGCCAGGCTTTTAGTTCACTCTTCTGCTGACAGCATGATTGACTTGTTTGGGCAGTAGCTGTGTCCTGGAAGAAAGGAAATTCTTCTTTAAATGAGGAGAGCCCCTATTAGAAAGCCTTAACTGTTGAAGTAAGGTCAGAGTGGAAGTAGCAGAAGAGGTTCTGAGTACAGATAGACCAGACTGGTTAGAACTAGCTGAGCTGTGGTTTGTGACTGCTTTCCTGCTTCTAAAAGTTTATAGCAGCATACCAGCCTACATCCATAGCACTTTGCTTTACTCTCCTTGAGCATTTTGATCAATTTTCACTAAAGTTCATCTTTCTGTGAGAGTTGGGGGTTTTTGTTTGTTTCAGTGTGTTAGGGACTAAGAATTTGCTGCTGTTTAATTCCTCAGTTTAGTTCTTCTGAGGCTTATGTCTTTTCATGCTAGGACAGTCCCGGAGCAATCAAGGGTATCATGCTCTGTGTCCTCCTCTTTATGTGACTTTATGTGCAAGGTGGCCCCTGGTTACTGGCAGGTGTGTGGTATGTGCTGTGGCAGCCAGGGCTGGTCTAGATGTGACCTTAGAAGTCCTTAACAAGCAGGATTCTGTACAAGCCTGGTTTTCTTGCTTGTAATAATTCTTGTCTAATGGCTCAAGATTTTTTTTCTCCTCAGTTCTTTTAGGAGAGAATGAGCTGGATTGTAGATTCCTGTAGACAATAAATAGCCTTTCTCCTTTCAACTTAAACATTTTGGTGTTCATGTCTCAATTCTGACTTCTGTTAGACATTAAATGTTGTCCTTGATACATGTACTTGTCAAAGCTTCAGCAGACTTTGGGGAAAGCTGTGATGCATATTAGAATTATATGATGTTAGCTTTATTGCAGAGCTGTACCACTCAAATTGCCACCCCTTACATCTGTGGCCATCATTAAATGTGCAAAAGGCCAAGCTGTAACTAAACAGTACTGTAACTGAGTTGGGGATGTGCCAGTGGCAAAAATGGGGAAGACAACAGCATGTAATGGCCTTCTGGAGTTAAAAGCATTATGCTTTAGAATGATCTGCCAATCTCTCAGATGCTTATTTGGGAGAGCAGTCATTGGGGTTTCAGTCACTGGAGATGGTATGCTTTATTTTCACCAGACCTGCAGAATGGTCTTCTTCAGTTCTTTGCAGTGCCTTTGCACTGATGGTTCATGGAGTTCATGTACCTGTGACAGTTTTACTACAAAATATCTTGAAGAGCTGTAATCATTAGAGTGAATGATCAATTTGTGTTAGAAGTAGCAGGACAGTATCTTTACCCTTAATTTTACATGAGAAGCCTGTTCACAGTCTGTACAGTTAAGCATTATAATTATTAAACTAAATCAGGACCATGGGTTTATATTTGTTAAGGTTACCCTTTAGTAACCTTTCATCAGAATCTGTTTTAAGACTCTTACATGTATCATATGTGTAATGACACAGTGACTTTGATGCCTTTTCTGATGATAACAGCTTTTTCTTTTAATTTCTGTACAGTTTTAGGTGTTGCAAGCTAGTTCTTCCCTTTATGGGATTCTTCTGCCTTTTGAAGTCAGCAGGCACTTATCTTTTGATTTTAAAAATTTAAATATTAAAAGATGTGGCCAGGATTCCTGTGCAGCCAACATTATTCCCTTTTTCTGGTGATTGGTTGTCAATGTGATTTACAACATCTAGGGGTGCTGTTGTTTTTCCGTGTGTTTTTTCAGTTTCTCACTTCTTCCATGCTTTCACACATCCCGACTGTTTTGTTTCATTTGCTCTCTTCTTCCTCTGCTTCTTTTTACTTTCTCTGTGTTACTTCCTGGAACTTTTGGAAGAGAAAGATACAATGCATCTCTCCCTTTTCTCGCATGGAGTTTGAGCAGAGCTCCACATTTCCTGCTGGTGATTGTCCCTCCTCTTGAAGCCCAGCTGGCATTCCTTCATTCTGGCATTCTTCAGAAATAGATCAAGAGCTGTTATTCAGAGGCCCCTTGGCCACTTGTCCTTTGGAACTGGGCTGATTTATCCTCTCTCATCTCATCTAGTGTGCGCTTACCAAGCAGTGCTCTCTTCAACCCATCACCTCCCAGTGATGAGAGACCCCTTCCAGCAACAGAGAAGAAAGGTGGAATCAGTGCCTTGCTGCCAGCCAAGGACTTCCACAATCCATTTATATAGAGGAGAATCCTTCTAATGAGGATTGATTTCTTTCTGTTCATTTAGATGTGTTCTTGCTTTTATGTGCAGTAACTCCCTAGCTGCAAGATAAGCTAGCAGATTTTGTATTTGAGATAAAGGCTTGGATTGAATTTGCAGCTCACATGCTCTCATGATATTATCATTACTTAGCTGCAGTTATGGTTTTAATATGAATTGGCAGCAGCTTTTACAGACAGGCTGAATTTCATAGAAACCTGACTTAAAATGCACAGAATGAGAAAAATGCCTCTCATGAAAGGCTCCTGCTGAGCTGATAACAGTCTACAGGAAGACATCTATTTAAACAGAAATAAAGAAATATCAGAAATAGCCTTAGGTTGTTCAGATCTTATTTTCAGCTTTATTAAGCTATTTTCAGCTTTATTAATGCTGTGTTTAATTTTTTCCAGCATTTCCAACCCCCTTAATTTAGTTTGCACTGCATTTGGATCAATTAGTACACTTGATGATGCACTATTTGCCTCTGCCTATTTAAAACAAGGGAAACAACAGGATGGATTTTCAGTGTATTAAAGAAACTGGAGTTCCTCCAAAGACTCTGATCATTCCAAATGGCAAATCTCAGAGGCTGGCCAAGTGGAAACAAAAACTCCATGTTGGGTAGGTGTCCTGTGGACTTATTTTCTCACCCCAGAGACTTCTCAAACTGGTTCTTCTACTGACATCTTGGCTTCAGGATTTCTTCCCTCTCAATATGGATATTCTCATGAAGATTGTAGCCACAAGTTAATATTAATAGAGGTAGAGCCTCTATTCAAAAACAAAAACAAAAAAACAAAAACAAACCCAAAAAACCCAACTGAAAAAAAACCCACCAAAAAACCACCTCTTCAATACTGCTAGGATTTAGAGAGACTTCCTGATGTGATGTCAATGCTGTTAGAAACCAGCTGAGATCACATTCCAGCTTTCCTTTCATCACAAAGCATCTTTACATTTTTTTTCTCGGGGACTAAAACACCCAGGGATTAGGACAGTAGAGAAGGCAACCTCTCTGAGCCTGACCTGCATGATCTTACGCAGCACATAATCAAGGTGCTTATATGTTCGATTTATGCTTCATTGGATCTGTGTGCCCTTGTGTATGGCATGGTTTTTTGTTGTTTTTTTGTTGTTATTGGTGGTGGGGGGGTTTTTTTTTTAGGGAAGTATTTGCTATAATAAGCAAATGTAAAACATGAACTTTATTGCAACACTCTTCTAATACAACTGGGTATATTTAGTATTGTTTTAGGTCACTTTATCCACTGTTCCTGCCTTCTGCTCAAAACTATTGGTAGCATCAAATTTTAGTTATTAATGGAAAGCAATGTTTGCTACAGACTTATTTGGCACATACAAGTTACTGAAGCACCAAGGTTCAATATATGAATTTTATATGCTAGAGAGTAGATTAAGGTGTTTCACCTTGGAGAAAAAGGTGAAACGAACTCTCTTTATGTTTCTGTTAAAATTATTGGGGGTGCTGTTATGTTTCGTTATTTCCCTGTGAGGATTTGCTTTTTTGTGAGTGACCAGTATAATTTTGCCTCAATATTTTGACTGTATATTGTTCCCAGGGGATACCTTGTTTATTTGTCTTGCTCCTGGTCTTTCACAACTTTTTTAGTTTGACTCAGATTTCTTACAAGTTTGCACATGGCAAATCTTGTAATCTCATTTGGTTCACCAAACTTCATACACAGCTCTGAGAAACATTCCCATTTCACTGAAGTGTCTCCTTAGTGGCACAATAGAGGTAGATCTAAGTCACTGTAAAAGTTCTATTGTGATGCTGGATTTGTTGATTGATTCAACAATAACAAAATACAATAGGTGAATGACCTAAGCTGAATTCCCTTGAGTATTTAACCAATACGGAAGTATTGTATTCCTTTATGTGTCTTTTGGAAACAACAAAAATCAATTCTTTCTTAAGTATCCTCATTCAGCTTCTTAATGTCTTAAATGTGTATTTAAATACCCTGATACTGGTCAGTTGAGTAAATGGGGCTGTGGACCCTGCAAAAGCAGAGCTTTTTCATGGAAATAGCAAAATCCCAGTGTTATTTGTATCTGACACTCCTCTGTAAGAAGTGCACTGTCTTTATCTTGCCCTATAGCTTTTGATGTTCTGCCAACCCCCTGGAGCTTGAGAATTACTGTGTTGGCTAATGTGCCATATAGGCCACAATTTAAAAGGTTTATTTTAGATGGATGTAATAGTCTGTGGCAGTACACTACAGGCAGGGCAGTCTGAGGAATCTTGCCCTGTTGCTGACACGAACTATTTTGTGGTTAAATAGATGACTTTAGGCTCTGGATTACCTTTCAGAAGTACAAGCCTGTCAGGCTGTGCACTCCTGTGCAGCAGGTTTCTCTCTGTACAGCTTTGGTGTTGCTGCCCATTACTTTCTTTAAGCCCATTTGGTGGCTGTACAATTATCAGATTTCTGGTCTGATAATAAAATGTCAGCTCCTGAAATGGGGACATGTCAACTGCAGTGCACAAGACTGATACTAATTTTAACTACAAGCTTGCTTTCTGCCCAGTACATAATTTTATTTCAAGTTTTCTGTTTATACAGCAGCAGGACATACTATTCTGGTGCTACCCAGCAGCAGTAGTTTTGTTTGCTACTAGTGACAGATTATGTACACTGTAAGAGATTTATTTTCTTTTTCCTATGCACTATTATTCATAGTGTAAAACACACCTAGTAATTTTACTGAGAGGTTTTTTTGGAAATAAAAAAAGAAAACAGCAATGACATAACAGGAATGTGCATAAAGTTTCACAGAGCTCTTCAGAAAGCATCTTTTCCCTACAATTTGACTTGTTTTGTCAGTGTACATTAGAAATGACCACTTGAGTGCTGCTCAGTGAAGCCAGATACTTTTTTTTAAGGTCAAATCTTATTTAACTCAAAAAGTGTTTAACAGAAATTACTTCTGTATGTAGCCATTTATGTGAGAACACTTAAAGTTTAAGATTTCAGGACTTTTATTTTATTTTCACTGGGATGGAGAGGAAGATATTTCAGAAGTTCCTTTAGTCTGCTGGAATTTGTATTAGTAATGCAATACATTCCTTAAGTACTTGTGGTGCTTTGTTTTTATTTTCTACCTGGTATTATTAGGCATATTTTCAACTTCACACTTGTGTAGTTGGGAATAGAATCACAGAATGGACAGGATTGAAAGGGACCACATCTGTCCAACCTGCTCAAGCAGGGTCATCCCAGAGCACATGGCACAGGATTGCATCCAGGCAGTTCTTGACTCTCTCCAGTGATGGAGACTCCACACCATCTCTTGGCAGCCTGTTCCAGTAAACAGTCACCTGCACAGTGAAGTTCCTCCTCATGTTCAGGTGGAACTTCCTGTGTGTCAGTTCCTGCCCATTGCCTCTCATCTCATAGCCTGGCACCACTGAGCAGATGGAGCCTTGTCCATCCTCTGACACCTCCCTGCTCATACTGATAGACACTGATAGGTTCCCCTCTCAGTCATCTTTCCTTGGGGCTGAACAGGCCCAGCTCCCTCAGCCTTTCCTCCTGAGAGAGATGCTCCATCCCCTCATCATCTTTGTTACTGTCCACTGGACCCACTCCAGGAGCTCCATGTCTCTCCTGTGCTGAGGAGCCCAGAGCTGGACACAGAACTCCAGATGTGCCAGGGCTGAGTAGAGGAACACAATTACCTCCCTGACCTGCTGGCAAAGCTCTTCCTAATGCACCCAGGATACCACTGGCCTTCTTGGCCACAGGGTACCGCTGGCTCATGGACAGCTTGTTGTCCATCAGGATCCTCAGGTCCTTATCCACAGAGCTGCTCCAGCAGGCCAGATGAATGTCTTTGAAATAAATACGAAATGTCTTCGAAATAAACACCAATGTCTTCAAAATGAGCAAAATTGTTGTATCTGATACATGTATCTCCACAGTACACGTGTATATCTCATTCTTGGCTTGAGTAATTTGCTTTGGTGTTAAGCAAACTGTCATGAAGAGTTATGCTTAGCGTAAGCCAATTTCCAGTAAGGCACATGAAGACTAGGTACTGCGTGAGAGAATATACTACAGTGTGTTATGTTTCTGATTATTTTATTAAATCATGACACTGCATTGTTTTATTTCCTACACCTGATGAGTGACATTTTCGCATGAACAAGAGTATCAAAATAATGTGCCACTGCATTGCAAAGTACATTCTCATTTACCATAGTTTATACTTGATAGCTAAAATAAACATGGCCTGAAGCAGTTTCCTTTCTAGTCCAGATCCTGGTTGCTCATGGTGCTGAAATATTTGAGATGCCTTTGCATCAGCACTTCAGTCTAACAATTCTAATTTTGTCTTCAGATACTTCCTCTGTAGCTGTCTATGCTTGAACCTGAGTATTTCAGTTAATTCTCAGAGAAGTCACTCCTATGATTTGTGACTTGTTTCAAAGAACACGCACTTTGTGGCGCTCATTTGCTTGTTCTTTTAAGAGGATATTTGCAGATTCAGGTAATATGTTTTTGGAAACTATTTTTAGAAGATTTAGTGAAACCACCCACAGATCCAGTAAGCTGCAATGGAGGGCAGGACTGGGGGGGTTAAATTTGTTTGTGTCTTATAAAGTCAGGCACTCATCTGCCAGAGATGCTGTTACCAGATTGCAGAAAGTCTCAGTATGAGGATATTGAGAACAGAAACATGCATGTACAGAAAGAGCAGTGGTTTTCAGAAAAACCTCACTTTCCTTTGTCAAAGCCAGTCACAGCAGGCAACTGGAAAAAGCTAACAATCAAACACATCTTACCTTATTTCATATCACAGGTTATGTAGGGAAGAATTTCCACAAATCAGGTCATATAACTGTCCCTTTGTCTTCTTCCAGATCACTTCTTGGGCCTTACTGTTTGTAGGATGTCTGCAGGATCTGCAGTGGTACGACTGCTGTGTGGCTCTGCTGGGTCCCCACAGTCATTCTTCTCAACGGTGAAACAGATGCACATGGTTTTCCCTGAATTAATTAGGGAATATTGCAATTATGTTTCTCCATCCTAAAATCTTTCAACTCAGAGCAAAATCTAATTTTTTTGACAGGACATGATTAAATGGGATGTTTAACCTTGATTTGTAACCCTCTGACAAGCCAAAGGCTGAATTTCGTTTTGTGGAAAATTTCTTGATATTGCACTTTTAAAAAGTTACTTTTTGATTTTAGTTATTTTTTATCTATAAACAGTCTTGTAATTCTTACGCACTTTAAAATGCAAAGCTGGGACACTTTTTTTGCATAATCACAAAACGTATGTAAGGGTATATGTGGCATGCATGTGATCAAATCTCTTAAGAACAGTCAAAACTAAATTGGTTGTTACTCAGGGAGGCAGGATGTCAGGAGCAAATAGAAGTGTGTGCCACAACAAAGATAAATGCCATAGCTTCGCTGGTTCCCCACACAGCACTTATGGATATGAAGCAGTTCAGTCATGATATCAGGGAACCGATACATCTGTTAAGAGAAATGCATTTTATGCACCATAAAATTAAATGTTGCATTGCCAAGAAATATAGGAGGTATTCCTGTAAGTCTGTTTGTGCAAACTAAACATTGTAACGTGATATCCTAAGAAGGTGGAACTGAAAATCTGTTTTGAAATCATATTCCATTAGGAACGCACACTGTACTTTATGGAAGGATTACAGCTGTCTTTTATGGTGCTTTATTTTCTCTACACAGAGACTAAGCTGTGTACCGTTAGCAGACTAATGTGTAAGGAAGATATTTCAAATTTATGTTGAACTATATCATCCTAAATGAATCCAAAGTACTAAAAAAATCTGTGCAGCATATGTCCCCTGGTGCTCCTGAAGCGCTGTTATCAGTTTGGGAGGCAAACAAACACTATCTGGAGTGTTTTGCATGTGTTGGGAAAGACAATTTTGGCCAGACACTCCCAAGCTTTAAATACTGTGCTTCTGGAAAGTTCCAGCACCTCTGATAGAATCATAAAATCGTTAAGGTTGGAAAAGACCTACAAGATCCTTGAGTCCAACTGTTAACCCAACACTGACCATCCCACCACTAAACCATGTCCCCAAGTGCCACATCCACATGTCTTTTAAATATCTCTGGGGGTGGTAACTGCACCACTGCCCTGGGCAGCAGCCTGTTGTGATGCTTGGCAACCCTTTTCGTGAAGAAATTTGTCTCAGTATAGCCAATTTAAAGGCACACTCAAACTAGTTGTAGGGATTTGTCATAATTTCAGTTTTTTGAAGTACAAGACATTGTGGTGGAGTCTATGTGGCAAAACAGAGAGTGCACTGATGCAGAGTCATTGAAGTCAGATTGGTGACCAAGGTGTCGCTGCTCTGTAAAAAGCAACCAAGGATCTGTTTATAACTTCCCTTTTGGTTGCCATTCCCTGACGTGTTACTACTCAGTCCTCTACAGAAAATACGAATAGAGACAGGGAATAGGTGGCAAAATCAAGTCAACATTATGCATGTTTTCTAGGTATCAGCTGAAATATTTGCACGATTGCATGTGTATGCAAAGATGCAAGTCAGCAGTATGGTCTTATAAGTAGTGACAGTGATGTGCTCCTTGGAGTCCTGTAGCTCCAAGAATTTAGAGGGTAAATTCTTAGGCACTGTGTAAATTGGTATGGATTACTAATTGACACTAGCAGAGAGGGTGGCCCCTTGGGTTTCTAAAATGCTCTTGGCTCATTCAAAGATTATGCACACAAAGATTATATTTGCTTTTCTGCTCTTACTTGTTTAATGTGTTCTTTATTAAATTATATTTCTGTAGTTAACTCTGTTCTGTAGAAGTGCCTGGCAGGTTCAGGCTCTTAATGCATCTTCTTCACTGGGGGGTTGTAAGGCTTAATTGTTCATAATGTATAAAAGCTTGACATGAAAGGATTTACTTAAAAGCAACATATTACGATGATTATAAAGCTGATGGTGGTGTGTGTAACACCTGCCGTCACACCAGCCTGAGCAACAGCAATCTCTGCTTTTAGACTGAAATTTCTCTGGAATGGTGAGAACAATATCACTTTCCAGGGGTTCTTTTTTCCCTTTTTAAAAATCTAGTGTCTCTTTGAGAAGGCAAAATATTGAAGTTTAGTCTCTTTTCTAATGGATAAAACTAATTTGATAAGATTATCTCAGGTAAATCCTGGGATTGAGATGAACATGTCTTTTGCCACTGGAAAAATTAAAATAATTGTTAAAAATATACTTCTTTATTTTTTGAGAAGAATCTTCTATTGTGGTAGTATTTTAGCTGCTGAAAAGGTTTATAATTTAAAGTGCAGATAAGAACTGAGATTGTCTCCAGTTAATAGTTACTTGCATTCTCTTTTTGATCCATCAACTGCAAAAGTCAGAAGAGGTGTAGGAGTGCAAAAGTTATCCAGACCTACATAAGAGAATTCAGGATTTATTGTGGTGTGTTTTAGCACTGTGTTTCCTCTCTCTTCCTCCACCTCTCCAACCCCTCTTCATTGTTATCTTTGTTATTCTTTCTTTCCCTTATTTAACTTGATCTGAACAGACAGAATGCCCTGGGGCATTGCTTATGGGATCCAGGGCTTTTCATCTCTTGATTGCCTTCTTGGCAGCATCCTCAGTGAATGCAGACCTCTATCTGTTAGAGACTGCAAGGTAAGGTAGATTCTGTAAATTGAGATTAACTCTTAATTCTGTTCCTTAATGGGGAAATGTCTATATCTAACATGGCATCTCTCCTGATAAGGAGTGAGGGCTGGAGGGTATTGTGAGGGAGCTCTGAAAATTTCACCTACTGAAGTCCTTCCTGTTGTGTAAGCAGAGGACTCTGATCTCTGGAACTGACAATTCCCATCCTTCTGGTGTTGGTCAGTAGAATGTGATCCAGTTTTGAAAGAGGAAATTTTATTTTGAGTGGAGTGTCTTGGCAGAATGAGTGACATTTGAAAGGTGATGAAAAAGCCCATTAGAAAATGTTTTCAGAGACACCACTGTAGCTGTTACTTGCAGCATAATACTAAGACAACGAGAGAGAAAACCTGAATTTTAGTGTGCTTGTTTAAAAAGAAACAGCTCAAGGTCTCGTAATGTCTTTGTAAATTATTTGTAAATTACTTGTCTTTACACATGCCTGATCCAGACCTGAAAGTCCCATTGCCCCTTTATTTCTCATTTTCATCTAAATCCTTCCAGTAATGTCACCTTCAGATAGTTAAATGCTATCAATAATTCCTTGATTTGCTATTGCATGTTTTGTGCAGCTATCAAAACAAGGGATTTTTTTTCAGATTCAATTATGTTTGCAATGAGGTATGAGCAACCTTAAAAAAAATACTGCTGAATTTGAGACTTTAGAGGCTATTATTGCACACAGGCAACATCCTCACTTCCAGCCATGACTGAAAATGTTTTCTCAAAGTTTCTCTACAATTTCAAAAGATAGTCTTTCTCATATAGAGAATTACCATAATATGATGTTTTATTAACATTGTAGGCATTTTTATTGCAGCTTATTGAACATGCTGGTGTTTTTCATAACACACAGTTATTTGAGGGTGCTTGGATAGATTTTTATTTAGCAATATACAGTAAATCTCTCACACTGAGACAGAACGTTTCTCATTGGTAACCAGGCTCGTGTTTTATTGCTGAGGATGGCTGTCGGTGCTACAGGGCAAGGCAAGAAGAGTGAATTAAAAGTGCATACCTGTTATATTAGGGGTAATCCAGCTAGTCTTCTGCTGAATGTGTCTACAGAGTGTGCTTGTATGGATTGGAACACTGGGATGAGAGATCTGTAATATGTGTGTTGCTGGAAAATTATTTTTATGTTGTCTGAATGTTCCACATACTGTATTATGGCCAAGCAGACCTCAGATTGCATGTGCTGTTATTGAATTCAGGTTTTTTTCAGTGAGTTCAATGAGATTCGAAGCAAGGTCTTTCTAAAGTTATGATAATAGATCAGGCAAGAGAAAATGCTTCTGTTGTGCTTCTGGAATATGCTTCTTTATCCATAACTTAGGATTGATTAAGCGTTAGTGATTTCTGAAGAAACTGTGTTATGATTGTAAATATAAATTATGCTACACCCATTTGTTAAAACAAATAGGGAGTATAATAAGCACATTTACGTGATGCAGAGAAAAACTGCAGTAGTACCATGTGTCATGTCATTTCTCAAAGTAAACTTCAGTTTGGTTTTGCAGTTTAAACTGTTGACTTGAATTTTGAAATATGATGTTGGGTTGGTTTGTGGAAGAAGTATTCTGCCCTATTTTGTCATGCTTATTATTAGGTTACTAGAGAGACAGCTGCAGTTGGCTTAAAATGGTGCACTAAAAATATTGAAGAGTCTAGCCTTGAGGAAACAGAGCAGTAAAATGGCAACAAGAATATTCATTTAGCACAGAGTTATCTGGGGATGTGAGAGATGCTTTCAAAAGTGTAATATATCACAGGACAAATTTTATTGTATTGCTTTTGTCCCTTACTGCTTCTATCGATCTTTTTCAAATATATTTTTCAAAATTGTCACATATCTGCCTTCAGAGCCATAAAATAAGGTTGACATTAATAAGGGTTTCGTATATGTCATTTTACCAAGAGAGCAGAAGGGACAGATTCTGTCTATTCAATATACTTTCTGAATTAATTTAATTGAATATAGCTTGTTTGTTCATTAGAAAAGATGTTCAGTGAAAATGTATTTATCAGGGTAGGTAACTTACACATTCAAAAGTAAGCTCCATTACTGGGGTAGTACAAAGGAAATTATTAGTATTTATCACTGTGATTCATTGTACTAATTTTAAGGAGTTTAGGTTTCATTTTTCAAAATAATTCAGCATTTCCAGCCAAAAAGCACTTGAGCCCACACTGAAAGCATCCAGATGAACGGCCTGCTGCTTGCCTACAAATGGCCACAGTTTGATTACTTATCAGTCAAGCAAAACACCAAGCAACAAGAGAATTTAGCATCATGTAACAGTAAAGAAAGGGCTCAGAGTTCAGAGCCTTCTGAGAGATATGCTCAGCCTTCCAAATTCACCTAAATCTTAATTTTGCAAGTGCTGTGTGACAGAGCACTGGGAACTTAAAAAGATTCAGTGCTACATCAGCTGAAATAGCCTACTGACAGACTCTAAAATCTTAGTTCACTACTTCGATTAATATTATGTAGCATGCAAATGTATACATAGACACACAAACTAACACACAGTATGTGTGTATGCCTATTATATTTGACATCATTTCTTCCTGATGTATTTGTTATTCTTTATAATCCTGCTAGGGACTTTTCTGTTTTGCCCTTTTTTCTGTCTTTCACTCTGTGTTGCCTTCCGAATTTGAAGGAATTCCTTCATGCTTTTCTGAGTACTTTGAAAAACCCTCACATTCTAACCTAAATTGTGAGTTCATTGATCTTTATTCAAACCTAGCTCTCATACACTTATACATTTCATACTGCCAGGATTTGGAATTTTGACTACACTAGGCAGCAGTTATGCTAATTATGTTTGCAAAGTATCTTTCGTATGTGAAATTTCTAGACAAATCATTCAGGAATAATAACTTTACCATCAGCTGATAGAAGACCTGAGATTTATAGGCTCTTCCCAAACTGAATAACCCTCCTACATACCATGCTTAAAATCGGAAGCATAAATTGGGTTGGAAGTCCCAAGTGACAAAAGGGAGAGCTGCCCAGCTGAGGGTTTGTCTTCCCCTCTCAGATGTGTTTGCATCCTGACTGCCAGACTGACCCACACTCCCCTTCTTGCGCCAACATGTTGGAAGAAAATTTTCCAGTACAGTTCTTTTGCCTAAAGTTCACTCCTGCCAGATTTGTCCTTCTCTGAGTCCAGCCAGCTGTAAAAGGACTCCAGTGGCATTTGACAGACTGTGTGTGAAATAAGTCGCACCCTGTGTCCAGTGGATGTAGCTCACTGAACCAAAAAGAGTTTTGTACTTTTATAGATGATAGCGTCACACTTGAGTACAGAGAAAAAGAGCAGAGCCTCTATTGCTCCTCTATTGCTCTATTGTATTTTAGTTGTGTGCTTTCTTCTCACTTTCTCAGCTGTCCTCTAAACCCACCTGAGCAACTGGTATCGTTTGATTATTCTGGTATTTGGCTTACGTGGTTGGATTGTTACCAACTGCACCTCTGTGTGTACTTGTCTGAGTAAATCCAATTAGCTAATGAAATTGTGGTCCTTCCATCAACTGATTATAAAATTCCTTGTATAGTTACACTAGCCCATCTCTCTTCCAAAGCTGCATATTTTTGTTTACCCAGGCAGTCTGTGCCTGACCTCTTCCTTGCCTTTCCGGAATGTCCCTTTTTTCATTTCACAGGCGTTTAGTGTATGAAAAAATAATATGTATGACTTATTTGGGAAGGTGACCTTTGTATCTCTTTGGAGTCAAGTAACATTCCTTTAAATTTGTAGGGTAATTATTTGTTTTGTTGTTTTTTTTTTTTTAATTGACTAAAATAATTTTATATATTCAAGTATAAATGTTTTGTAATATCTACTGTATTACACTTGAAAGTGAGAGGTATTTGCTTGACTTGAGGGTTCCTTGCTGCAGTGTCTGATTCCTATAGTAGCCCAGTGGGGTAGTGTACTGTGCTGCCATACAAAATCCAGAATAATGCAGCTTGTGCTTGTCCAGGAGCATGGTGCTTTCATGCTGCTCACTGTGGAGCTCTGCAGTGAGACTCCCCTGCCCCTCCAACATCACCACAAAAATGACGTATCAGGAGACTTATATTTTTGGCTGTTTCTGTTCTCTGCAGATTCATCGTCAAAGAGGATGCGCATCAAAAATAAAATTCCTCCTCTGCAGGGAAATTATGTCTATTTAGGAAAGGTCTTTATATAATAAAGGCTTTTATTTTGGAGGAAAAAAATCTGTTGGCATTAGAGAGATATGTTCATTTTGGCAGAAGCCTCCTGAAATCAATAGATAGTTTCTTTTACATACAGAATACTGAATAAGCCTCTAAACAATAGAAGTTTACTTGTGTAGACTTTACCCTAATGGCATCTTCACTTAATTTTCGTGATAAAACCTTTATGGTAAATTCAGTAACCAGTCTCCTTTTTATCAAGGTTGCCAGTCTGCAAATAATATCAGAGACAGGATCTACTTATGAGAATACATCAGCTATATTCAATCCAGCCATGATTTGTCTTTCTTGTGTTAACTTTGGGTAGGAGGGACTCTACAATCAAGATTTATAACTGCTGGTTCTGTGGTGCTGGTAATTCCATCACCCCCAAATCGACCTCTGATTTTCGGGGGTCCAAACTACAGGGGAATTCTATATCCCAGAGCCCATATGACATATAACAAAGCATAAGCCCCAAAGCTAGTAGCTTCAGGAGGGCATGGGCACTCCAGTTGGTTTCCTACTCAGTCGCTGAGCTGCTCCCTGTTGGGTCCTCTTGTCCATAAGGCAGAGGTACAGAAGGGGTGTAAGGATTTTATTCAATTTCTTCTGCTAATGCTGTGACGGAAAAATCTCATTATTGGAAATGAATTAATTTTGAGAAAATGTGTTAAAAAGCTTCAGCCAGAGGCAGGACTATTAGAGTTCAAATAAGTGAAGTTTGGTAAAATTGCTAGCACTGAAACTGTATATTGAAATGTAATTGAAACCTATTATTAGAGGTATTGAGCATTTTTAGTATTCAGAGTAGTGCTATCAGTACTGCGTATAGTACTGTGAGCTCTTTTTTTAGCAGTTAAGGACAGTAGCCTTTAGTCTGATTTTTTAACTGTGTTCTGAGATCCGTGGGTTTGCTGTTCTACTTCCTGCAAGCCTACAATGCAGGAAGGGGACGGTTTGTAGAAGAACCATCTGGGAAACAGCAGGATAATGCTGGCACTCTTCCTTGGGGTTTTCTCCTCTTGCATAAAAATGTAAGAATGAACCACACCGCCCAAATCCACCAAAGGCTGAGCGACAAAGACAAGCATGGTTAGTCTGTATTGCAGAGGATCTTTCAGCATCTACAAAGATTGAAAAGGAGAGTTGAATGCTTTCCTCCTGCAGCCATTGCTCAGCTCCTTCCTTAGCTTCATCCTCCAACATCTGTGTAACAAGCTGGTGCCTGGGTAACTCCTGGGCAGGACAGAGTCCTTTCTCACAGCAACCTGTTAGTGCAGCTGTTCCTTAGGGTGTTCCAGAACAAATATTTTGATTTTGGGGTTTTTTCCCTGTAAGTTGCTAAGATGTGAGATAAAAAGGATAGTAACAGTTCAAATTACTTGACAAGTAAGTGCTAGCACATTTGAATACACATATAGGAGGGATAGTTGTAGAAAGGAATCGAAAGATAGAGTTTTGGCCCATGACTGGCATCCCAGCCTTTCTCCCAGCTGGGAATGGCACACTTGGCTGTGCCTGTGCATGTCAAGACCTGGCTGCTGCAATGACATAACACCTAAGTTCTAAGGGGAAATTCTTTTACATGACCAGCCCGCCTCGTAATCTTTCCCTGCTAGAAATCTTAAAAGAGAACAGAATAAAACACCACCTCACTCTGCTGACCTCTGGAAGAAGCAGGTATTTCGTGTTACTAAGTTGGTAGTATCCATTTTGGTGGCAAAGAAAGTGTATGAGAGCTCTGACTGAAGCCTTCTTACCTACCTATCCCTGTCAGCACTAATAACTTTCAGTGGACATGCATGATTGTTATAGACAATAAATATCATCTTCTTTTCCCCTTTATGAATTCTTTCAAGAGCCCTATGTGGTTCTTTCCCAGTGTAATATGGGGTATGTTAAGGATGAACTATTCACTTTTTTGGCCAATATTTTTCTTTATTTTTCCTTTATATCTGCTTTGCCACAAATTCTGCTTCTTTTGATGTTGTGCAGAAATGTATTAATACTTCACAAAAGTCTCTGTTTACTCAGAATTTCAAACCAGAAAACATGCAGATGTAGAATTTAACTTACACGTTCTCTAAAAATGCTGAGACTAGAGGTGAGTAAACATTCTTTCAGGACCTCTGGAAGGAATCTTCTGAGTCTCATTGTGGTTTTTATATACTTGGAGTTGTATTTCTTACCAGTACCTTCAGCTTTCTGCAGTTATACTTTCTTACAAATATTTATGTGAAAAAAAAAAAATTACTACTCTTAAACTATATTTCCCTTTTTCTCATTCAGAAATTGGCTGGTTTCAAAATAGATACATTTTAGAAGATTCCCATATGGAGTGTGTGCATTGATGAGGAGGAAGTGTGACTGTGCTTTCTCCACACCACTGCCTTGCTTCAGGGGTGCTTATAATGTTCTACTATGGTCTTCTCTATAGCACTTTAGCATTCTTCTCCATAAAACAGTAAGGCTTGCTATTAATTATATATTTACCGTAAGGCAGATGTGTCTGCCAGTTCAGTCACGAGATATGATGATGTGCTTTTTTGCCTCTAAGTGGTTAACAATTGCAAAAGATTCTTTTTAATGCCTAGAACTCTACTCACTTTATTTTTCCTTTTTGGGTGTTGGAAAATAAATCTTAAACATTTCTTCTGTTATCTAGCACTTTAAGCCTTTTCATAGCATTTGTAACATCTCTTTGCTAACACTCCATCTGTGATTTTAGCTTGAAGGAAACACTCTGCAAATCTCTTATTAGCTTAGATGCAGAGAGCTGCTGTTTAAATATTAATTATAACTTCTCTCATAAGTGCCGTCAAACCCACTCAGTCACTTGTGAAGTTCAATAAATACTGGGGGGAGGGAGCTCTTAGCTGTAGCAAGGGTCCTACTCAAGTTACCAGTGCAAGGTAGAGAAGTGCCCTGATGCTTGTGCTCTCCTCTCCTCTCTTGACCTCAGTTCCACGACTTGCACACGCACAACAAAAAGAAATAGAAAAGAGTAACTTTAAACAGTAAGCAGACTTCTTTCACACTCAGTGGACTTTCTGCCTTGGCTGTGACCAAGGGGAACATCACACAGTGCTCACAGGAAAAGATGAGATCCATCAGCTGTTTGAAATCCTAGTTACTGGTCACATACACTTCTAAAGTACTTCAGTATCGCTCCATCAGGAATCACATCTCAGTAGAGGCATTATATTGGGGTTGAACCCTTCTCATATTTTCGGTCACGATCCTCACCCTATTTAATTTCTTAATTCCACAAAACATACTTTACGCTTTAAAACAAAAATTAAGAAAGCCAAACATTACGTGTTTACACACATTTCAGTGAAGTACCTAGTAGAAGTGAGCAACACAGTATTTAACACCATCCAACCTGCCTGTTTTCTGTGGATTACCAGACCATTATAATTGTCATATGCATATTTGATATAATTGAAAGATGATCAGCCCCATTAAAATCATGTGATGTATTTTTTTCCTCTCTTCTTTCAGATGGTTGCTAATCTTTTATTGGTGAGGTGGTTTGCCTACAGTGTAATCTGGGATTTTTCCTCTTGTCATTTCAGTGAGTTACTTCTCTTTGTGTTTGCAGGTGGACTGAATTTTAATATGCTCAATTCTGTTAATTGCTTAGAATTTAGGTGGTTTTCTTATTATCCTACAAATATATAATTTAAAAAATTAGGTATTACCCACATATTCCTTTTATCTTGCAGCATTCTGTGAAGAAGGGTGCAGATACGGTGGAACTTGTGTAGCCCCTAACAAATGTCTCTGCCCTTCTGGATTCACTGGAAGTCATTGTGAGAAAGGTAAAGCTTTACTGAAAAACACCTTCTTTGTTAATGAGACGTATGATATGTGGAAGAAGGAATTACTTTCCATTCTTTCATTCTGCTTGATGTTTTCTCTCTATTGAGGAGATGACTGTTCCATTTCTGCCTTTTCTGCACTGAAAGTTTGTCTTGCCTAAAACTTTCCACGTTGAATTTTATCAGGGATGTATCTGCTTTAGCTTCCAGCATGCACTTTTAGTTAATTAGAAGGGACATTAAATGAAAAATACTTGTTCCACCAGTTTCCTGTGGTGCAAGCTCAAGGTTTCCTTCTGCTTTTCCTGAATTTGTTGTGCAAATTAGACCAGAATTTGGATGCTTGCTTTTCACTTCAGGTTGGTGAATTATTAAGATTTGATTTGTTTCTAAGTCACAGTTTTTATAGAATCACACCGTAGTCAAAGATGCCTAACTAGTCATTATTAGATTCTGCCTGTTCCCAGATTGTTGTCTTTCAAGGATTGCTTATGACAGCCTCATAATTCCACCTTCCAGTTTGTTCCACAAGGAGCTGGTTTGTCGGATCCGGGGGGTGTTATGGTGGGGTGCTGTGACCTCCTGAAACTGACTCCAGCAGAAAGTCGCTGGGCAGGCACTGCATTCACACAGACACACCCACACGCACAGCTTCTCGACAAGCTGACAGCAAAGAGGCAGGAAGGGTCCTTGTGTGGAATTCCACAGCACAGGTTTATTTCAGCTTTGCATGTGATGGGGACCAGTGACAAAAAGACCCAGAACAATGGAAGGTCCAAGGATAATACAGGGGTGGGGAAAAGCATCGGGGACCAGTGGTCTGAGGGCTGGGGGGCAGGACATAAGCGGGACCTTGACATATCAGGGAAAAAGGGGCAGGGAAATCAACAGGCCAGTCAGGGAAACAGAACTGGGGGACCTTGGCATGGTAGAACAGAGCATCCTGGGAGGCCTCACCCTAACCTGGGGAGATCTCTCGGGGTCTGCCCCTTTAGGGGACTCTCTCATTCCCTGATTGGGGTATTCACTGGCTCCCACACTGGTGCCTTGTCTACCTTAAATGAGGAGAAAGGGAGCTCACCAAACTCCATACAGGACTCTTATTATTTTCCTTATTTAGCAGATCTGGGATTTTATTTTGGTTTGTATTGATTGAGGTTATATGTCGCTTAACTAACTCTATGATGGGAGTTTTTTTTGCACTGCATGTTTGTTAATTAACTGTTTACACTTATATTTATGTTTGGATATGAAGTGGATTGTTAATGCAGGTTGTATGCTGTAGTATGGATGAGATTATAATTGGTGAATTGTTTTAGGAAGAAAAAAAAGAAAACAGAGGAATAAGTGTTACAGTTAAATTAGTGGAACCACTTGTAACCCAGAGATTGTGCAGTAATTTGTGTGTTTATTAAAGTCACTTAAGCCCAGTTGTCAATAAATCTTCTTTAAGTAGCTTCTGAAAACTGCTAAATACTTCTGTAGGTGTAGTCAAATCACTGTTTACTCAAAGCCCGTAGTTTCCAGTTGTCAGCATTGTTTATGATTATTTAGGAATGAACTAGAACATTAATATTTTCATCTCATCTAGAATAAATCTGAAAACTTAAATTTTTTCGCCTGTAGCCTTTGGCTTATTTGTTTTAAATAGAAAAAAACCTCCAAAGTCTCCTGCCATTCAGCAATATGTACTGGCAATATCACAGGGAAGTAATGCAAGACGTTCCTACCTCAGAGCCCCACCTGCCGTGGCTCCCCAGCTGCCAATGCTTCCTGCTGGTTACCCATGTATAATTTGCTCATTCCGTTCTAAAACATCTGTTACTCAGAGACATCAGTACATTCAGAGGGATGCAGGATACTAGAGATGTGTTCTGTGTGTGTGACAGTGTGGTAGTGCAAAACCAGTCCCAGCGTTGCCCTACGGTGCCCTGCCTACCCAGGACTTCGGGCCAGATTTCAGCTCCTCTGCCTGGGATTCTTTTGCCCAAGGATCTCAGAACATTCTTTTTTCTTACAGCTGTAAAGGGACTTTCGTATCTAGAGCACAGATTCTCTAAACTATTGAAGTGATGGTTTAAAATTGATAAATGGAGGACATAACCATTTTTGACTCCTATGTTTTTCATGTCTTTTGTATTGTTTTGATCTACAGTATGGGTTAGCACACCAACTAAAGGAGGCATGGCAGGTATGGTACTCTCATTATATCAAGCAATTTAGAGGTAGATGTCAGAAGGCGATAGCTTCTGTGAATAAAATCTATACAACTTGAACCAGAAGTCAGTTCATTTTTTTCTTTGAAGATGTATAGAGTTTACTAGTATGCTGCAAATCAAGATAATGATGCTAACTTTGAGAAATCTGACATACAGGCTGGTTTGAGAATGAACAGGGCTTTGTGTATGAGAATTTGTCACATTTTAGTTGTGTTGGAGGGTTTGAAAACTTCAGCAGATACATCTTATGTTATATGCACGTATCAGTGGCTAAGCCCACATCAGATCTGTGAGAACAGCTTCAGCCTTCCGAAGGTACATGTCCTGGCCAGACTAAATGTTCAGAGTAGAGAGGTGATGAACCACCTTTGAAGTGGGGTTCCTTTTGCTTCACTGATTACCCCTAAAAGATGTAGTGCTTTCAGGAACAGGAGTCAGTTAGTAAAGGCTTTCCTCATTGTCTCACTGCAGTTTGCTGCAGTTTTTAAAGGACACCTAAGTATTCTAACCCCATGTTTGTTTTTTCTCCTGTTACCTTTAACATTAGAAAGAAGCACTTTGTTTTATTTAGTATATGGTACCACTCCCTCCATCATTATGACACAGACCTAAGACAGTGAGATGGTGGGGCAACACTTCAAATCAAAGCCTAAATGTTCTTGGCAAAACCTTGTCTGGTGGAAGCTCATAGTGAAGTGAGGCATATCAGAAGTAAAGTGATGTGTTTTGGTAATGTATTCAATTTGCCACAGTGCATTTGAAAATGTCCTTCAAACTGACAGCACAGCAACTTCTTATACATTATTTGTGAGCTGAAAGGACTCGTCACCAGCTAAAAACAGTATGACCCAAATTGGCTTCAATGCCATGTAAAGGGTAAAATGAGCCAGTAATTAGAAATGTTGTTGAAAAGCAGGTGTGTTTACTTCTGAATATGAATCATATGTTACTCATCATTTCTGACTGCCTGGTTGAAATTATGATATTAGGTTAATTAAAAATTCAGAGATATTTTAGAAGGGTAGGATTTATACCAGTAATTTACTCAGGTGAAATTAAAATACACATTTAAGGCTTATGTACAGATACATAATTCAACATGCTGCTAAGAAGAATTACCTCTTGCCAGTCGCTTTGGCTGACATGAGAAATCATCATAACAATTGTGGGGCTATCTTTCCTTTTTGAAGGTGAACTGCAAATTGATATTCACAGATACTGTCAAGTAATTCCTTTCTCCATTCATTCTTTATAATGCTGTTTCTTTAAGTATGTGCTTGATGCTTCTAACTGAATTTTTGTAGTATTTAGGATCTGATCCTATCTTCAAATCACTTATTTTTTGTTCATTTTGTGGTTTTTTGGCCAGGGCTGAAATCTGTGATCTCTGTGATCATTACCATTTTATTGTATTTAACACAGTTGTGATACTTGTGTTGGAAACCTTTAATGTTGGAATTTTTAGTGACATTGCTGTGTGATTCCAGCATGATGGCTGAGCTGGAGATAGGCATCTTTAACTGTACGTAACACTGTGGGCTTGAACCTAGCTGCATCCTTGGCAGGGATCCCTGTTAAAGGCTTTTGAGAGACATTTTGGTGTGCAGAGAGGAGTACAAATACAGTACTTTGTGAGAATTGCTGGCAGCATGAACTCAAGTGCCCCAATTTTCCATCCATCTCATATTTTTGCAGCCTTTGAAACAGAAAAACTCTAGATCATTCATTGAGCTGCTCTTTTCTGTCTGTGGATGAGCCACAGGTCAGTGGAGTTTTAATGCTGGTTTTGTGGACAGGTTCACAGTTATTCTGTATTTGTGGAGTGTTAGTCACTACTACTACTACAGATGAAGTGGTGAGGATGAGATAGACAGGACAATCTGTGGTATCAAAGGTAGGAGTAAACAGATGATTGAATGCCTGGAAATTGCAGGCATTCCTTGAACACCTGCCTGCATGTGCTGGAGTCCTGTGCATGGGTCTAAGAAATACACCTGAACAGCTCTGGGATCTGCACAGTGGTGGGAGTTATTTAGGGTGTCTGTCTGTACAAATTTGGGGTGATGAGCAAGAAACAGCAGAAGGGTTTGAAGCAGTGGGTTGCCAGCTAGGGGCATGGAAAGGAAAGTGCTGTATTTTTCCAGGGGTGCAGGAGGGCTTTTGGCAATGGGAGGGCATTGCCTCCAAAACAGATTCAACACAAGCACACCACAGCTTTTCTCCCCTGTCTTGTGACAGCTGCTGTCTGAAGTGGTACACAATAAGTGGGGAATATGCTTCTGGTAGATTAGAAGGGCTTTGTGTGGGCTGGAGCTCATGGAGGTGGATATTTCTGTGGTAGCAGTACATGCATATTTAGTCTTGTAAAGCACTGGAAAATACGCTGTCACATCACATAGAATGATAGAGAGGTGTCAAAGAACTACTTGCTGATTATAAGCAGAAGCAAGGGTAAGATATGGCAGCAGAGCATCAGGATGTGATAATTACTAAGGTTGTTTTTTCATGTTGTTTTGGGTTGTGCCTGCAAAGAATTATGTAATATTGGGGTGAGAGGTCATTTTTCAGTACGTACCATGGCTGAGAAATGTGCTTTGAATCCTCTTAATTATACTGCAAGTGAGTAAGTAAATCAAGACTTGCTGTGTTGGACTAGTTATAGATGGATTCTTCAGCACCTCACTGATTTCACAGGTGTGTAATGAAATGTTGCTGTGCTTACATCTCCAGTGTGGGATGTTACATCATGGAAATGAGGAGGTCTTTAACTGATTTGTTTCATCATAGTTGGCAGTGTCTGCCGTTGTTGTCTAAGAAGCTGCATAACGTCTGTGTTCTCATCTCTTAAATTGCTTCTTCTGGAATATATTGTCTTCTGCAGTCCTTTGGGTAAAACTCCCCATAGTCTCTATTCCTGTGGACTCTGCAGTTAGAAAAATGGTGAGAATTTTATTCCTATGTGCCATTTCTTTGATTCTTAAGCTGGATCAGTCTTTAGGTGTGTATCTATCACAGACATTTCAGTCAAGGAGCCTGGTTTAAAAAATGAGCAAATAAAAACCAAAGCAAAGCAGAGAAAGAGATTTTTCCATGAGTACGGTAAGCTAAATGTCAAAACTCCCTGCCTTTCTCTGTCTATGATCCTTTGTAAAATAAGAAGTGAGGTTTATTTTGGGAAACAAACCAGCTGTGCAGCTGTGGGCACAAGGCTTTGCATGAGATTCTTTCTAAAGCCTCTAATTTCAAGGTGAGGCAAAGCCAGGATAGTGTGAGACAAGAGGGATGAAGCAAGTGGTGCTTAGCTTATTACAGGGAACAGTGGCTGTGGTTGATATGTCACTCCTGAGGGTGTGACAGACCCAGAGAAGGCAGATGTTCCAGGTGGCTGAGGTTGTCCTGCTCCATTTGCTGCCAAGCTGTTTGCAGCGTTTACCCCAGCAGTGCTTACTGCAAAATGGCAAGGGGTGATACCTTAATGTGATGGAAAAAACAAAGCTGTCATTTGTAAAGATACCAGGGAACAGATCAAAGAATATTTACTAGAAGAATCTGAGTAAGTTTGTCTCTGAGGATCAAGGGGACATCTGTCTGCAAATCAACAAGTAACTCTCCATGGAAGAAAAGAGTCGTTCTATCTCAGTGTCAGTGTCCCAGACCAAGAACAGTATTCACCACCCAGCTGGCCCTCAGCTGAGGAGACAACTCATCAGTGTTTACTCTGCCTTATATACTGTAATAGTTTGCTTTTAAAAGCCAGGAAAAAACACTAAGCAGACACTGGGTTTGGGGTGGTGGTTTTGTGGTGGTGGTGGTGGTTTGTTGGGTTTTTAATGTAATATTTTTATCTTCCTTTGTAGTTTATTTGTTATGTGCAGGTCTTTGGGTCTGTGTATTTTCCTTTGCTTCTAATTAAAGGAATATCAGCTATATTAATCTTCTATGTTACCTGACATGGTATCTTGACAAGTAACAAACAGTTCTAACATTTTAGTGTTTTATTATTTATATGACTTGTGGTCATATGTATCAGGTTTGTATGGCAAAGTTTTGGTAGGGGAGGGAGAGCAGGGAGACTTCTCTGGAGAAGCTGCCAGAAGCTTTTGCCTGTCCGAGACAGACCCAACAATGGCCAAGGCCGAGCCCATCAGTGACACTGGTGTTGCCTCTGGGATAATGTATTTAAGAAAGGCAAAATGTTACATGTTATCAGCATGCTGTGAGGAATATTGGCTATGCTAGCTGAACAGGCAAAAAAATGTTAGGACCTCTCTTTGCCATGTTCTTCGCACCTGGAAATCACCAGGGGAAAGGGAGGTTTGTTTGTTCCTGTTTTCTTTGTTCATTTTGGCTGATGCTACACAGTGTTGGATGTTTATTCATCCATAAGTTCTAATTAAGTACTACAGGAGGAACATCATGTTTAGATTAGAAGCAGCAAACTCTGAACTCTAAATATAAAAGCTCTGTGTTCCTGCTGAACTTCCTGCAGCTGTGAGCCTATATAGCCAAATTTTGGGTAAAAGCCTTGCTCAAACGGAGGCATTGGAATTGGTTCTCTGTTGGAGGCTGTGTTGCTTTGCTCCTTTCACAGAGTGCTCACTCCCTAATTTAGCATCTGTCCAGTTTATCACCAGGAACATCTCTCACAGGTTCTGTGTGCAGGCATATCTGCTTCAGGTTCCTCTTGGATTCTGAGGACCCAAGCAGTGGGATTTGTATTTGTTTCAAGTGACAGAAACACCATTGAATCTGTTTAAAGAAAACAGAGAACTACAAAACGTTCAAAATTCTGGGCAAATATTTGTATTTGAGCAAATAGAAATATTCATATGTTAATGAAATTTCCATTTTGCAACTAAGAAGTTTCCATATATGAAGCTTTCCTTGTGATGTGAGCTGTACAGAAAAGACAGTTGCTCTAAAATACCAACTTCATGGTGAATTAACTACAAATGACATCTCATTTTACTGTGATTAAAAAAACCCCAGCAATTCTGCTTTAGAGTGCAGTGAAGTAATGCTCATTTATAACTTAGTTTGCCAGGACATTGCAACCCCTTTTTTTTTAAACTTTTTTTCCCAGGCAGATGCCTACATCAGTGAGAAACAGTAATTCTACAGAGAAGTACCAGAATTAGGTAGTAGACCAGCTAAAAACTGAATAAAAACTACCTTAGGCTATCCAGCTACAGGCAGTATTTAGGGAACATTACTGGGTTTAATAAGCTCTTTGCCACCTTACTTTTTCTTATTAATAGCCAGCTCTGGACTGGAGAATCAACCATGAATATTTAAATTTGCTGATAACCTAGAAATAAAACTCCAGACTCAATAAAACTCAAGCAGGCATAGAGAGGTACTTAAAATTTTTAACACAAGAATCCTCTTGGCTTCAATGGGAATTTCACCTGAATGGAAGCCTTAGAATCTGGTACAACTGAATTAGGTGAAATGAATAATAAAGTGCTCTACTGAAATAAAAGAGCATCTAGAGTGGGGTTTTTGTGTGGAACAATCTGTGTAACTTGAAGCTACCAATGATGAATATGCCATTTTTAACTCCTTGATCTAACTAGCTAATCTAGGAGTAAGATCCTGTTCAAACTGAGTAGAGAATTCGGTCTCTTAAGAAAATTTGTACAACTCTGAGAATTTTACTGTGTGGAGCCATGTTTCTGCTGAAGTTTAAAATAGTGAATGCTAAGATATTTCATGAGTGATCTCATTGAAGTCAATGAAGGTGTAGTGAGGGAAAATGTGCCTCATTCATCAGAACCAGCATAAGAAACCAATTTCGTTTTGAGAAACACTCCAACAAGTGAAGGGAATGGAGAAAACCAACATGCCGATTTGTACAGGTTATTGTATGTTTAATTCTGAGAAAAAGTCAGTTTTCCTGCATTTTTTCTTTTTTAATTTAAGATTTTTTTTTCCCCTGAAAAAAATGTGGTACAAGAATGCTTTAAGCAAATGAAATAAATGTAACCAGCAAGCTGGCACTGGCCGTGGGAGGTCACTGGGATCCTGTGTCCTGCCCACAGGCTTTCTCCCATCTCTCCATGGGTGGCTGACACTCAGCTCATCCTTCCATGGCTGTGCAGGCCACCAGGGCCAGCAGGACCCCGATGCTCACAGCTATGGCAAGCATCCTTTCAGGACAGGCTGACCCACTCAGGGTGACAGAATCCTGTGGGAATTGGGCTCTCTGGGTGTCCTCTCTGCTTTTAGCTGTTCCCAGTGTCCTTGTCCCACAGACCCTGGCTCTGCCAAGTACCACCGGCTTCTCTGGCTGCCAAAGGGTGTCCAGTGGAGGAGGCAGAGTGGTGTGAGGGACAGTGATCTTCCATTTGGGATTGCTGGGGACAACTTGGACCTGAACAATATCCGTGAGGCTGTGGCGTTGGATGGGATTAATCCTGATATGTCCCAGCAGGAACCCCCTAAATCTACCCAAGCTCCTGAAAGCCCAAGGAGGTCCATGCTGGCTCAAGTGCTCTCCAGATGTATCTGACTTGACAGGGAGGGCTTGGACTTTCCAGGAAACTCCACCCTCCTAATCTAATCTTGATAGCAGGAAAAATGGTGGAGGAGGTCATACTTGGCACTACTGGGAAGTGATGGAAAGACAGTGCCAGCGTCAGCCATGGGCAGCATGAGATAACAGAGGGAAATTCCTGTCTGATTATCCTGCTGCCATACGGTCACCTGTCTCATGGGTGATGGGAAGGCAATGCAGGTTCTACTTCATGGACGGATTTTAAGAGTAGTGTTGATCCTGTTCCTCACAGAATCCTTGTGGAACAGGTGTCCAGGTGTGACATGAACAGGGACAGGGAATGATGGGTGAAGAACTGGCTGATGTACTGGTTTTCAATGGGATAGGATCCATTTTCTTCCCAGTAAGTGGGGCAGAGCTGGGTCTGGATTCAGGCTGGGAATGCTGTGGATAGCACATTGATGGTTTGGATGTTGCTGAGCAGGGCCTGCCCTCCTCAAGGACTTTGCAGTGTCCCACTGGACAATCCATGTCCCTGCTCTGCCAGCAAGGGGGTGACACCATCATCCTTCCCCTCCTCATCCCTGTGTCCTACTTAAGACAAGAATCTTCCACCCACTCTGCTCCAGAGGTCCCTCAAGTGCCTCACAGCCGAGGAGTCCCCGCGGCTCCCAGGTCCTCCAGGCCTCGGGCGACCCCTCGCAAGCGGCCACGTGCTCCCGCGAGCCCCCTGGACAGCCCCTGCAGCTGCGGCCCCTGTGTGACAGTGGCCCAGGAGCTGCAGGAACTGATGCTGCTGCTCTGGGCTCGCAATGGGACATCGGTGCCGCTCTACTCTGGGATGTGGCAGGCGCTGTGGAAAGAACTGGAGGAGCTGGTGAAGCGAGGCCACCTGCCCTGCTGTGGCTCGTCCAGCTCCTCCAGGAGCCTCCATCCCTTCAAGAGGCTGCTCCCAGCAAGAACCTCCATCCCTGGGAAAGCCTCCAGTATTTCAAGGATTTCGTTCCATCAGAGATCCTTCATCCATCTAAGAACATCAGGCCGTTAGAGATCTACCATCCTTCTGGGAGCTTCTATGGCCTCTGACAGCCTCCAGCCATGTGAGAAGCTCCAGCCCTCAAAGAATCTCCCTCCTTCCAAAAGCGTGCCTCCCTCTGAGAGCCTTCCGATCTTTGAGAATGTGCATCCCTCTGAAAGCCTCGACTTTCCAAGAGCTTCCATTCCCTCTGACAGCTGCCAGCCTTCTGAAAGACTCCCTCCCCCTCAAAGCCTGCCTGTTTCTGAGAACCTTCAGCCCTCAGAAAACCAGCATCTTCAAGGAGTCTCCATTCCCTCGGAGACCTTCACTCCTGAAAGCCTCCATCCCTGCCAGAGGCTCAATGAGACCTGCTGGCCTGAGGACAGTGGCAGCCCCATGGACAGGTCTCCCAGCTCCTTGGAGCCAACAATATCAATCACATGGGCGCATTCCTAAGCACTGACGTGGCCAGGGCAAGCCCAGAAGTCCAAGTGGGAGCCCAGCCCGAGCCAGGGGAGCCTTCTCAGGAGCGGGTGGCAGAGCAGCGAGTGAGCTGGAGCCAGCAGTTGCCGGCCCACAGCTCCCAGGACGCTGTGCCGGCTGTGCCAGCCAGCAACAGCCCGTGCCTGGTGGTGGAGACGGCCCTCAAGAGACCAAGGAGGATCCTCCATCTCCAGGAAGCTTCCCTGAGATGGCCACCAGGAAGGCCTTTCTGGTAGCAGGTGAGATAGATCTTCTGAGGAACAGAAGAACTGAATAAATTAGGATTTTCTCAAAGAGCTGTCTGAGTGTTTCCACTGATCTGGATTGACTGGGATAGGGTTCCTTTCTTCCCAGGAACTGGCACAGAGCTGGTTTTGGATTCAGGATGGGAATTTGGTGGATAGCACACCAATGATGGTTTCATTGTTGCTGAGCAGGCCTTGCCCTCCTCTGGACTCTAGAGTGTTGAATGGGATAATCCATGTTTTTCACTGGTAAGGGAGGGATGAGTGTTAAAGACAGAGGCAAAGAATGCATTAAATACCTGTGCTGTGTCTCTGTCCCTGTTTGTGAGGTGACCATCCACATTCCGGAAGGGGACAATGGTATTTCTACAACGTTTTTTCTATTAATATATTTAAAAACACTCTTTTTATTGTGCCCCACATTTCTGGCCACCTTCATCTCCAGCTGAGCTTTCATCACACCAAGTTTCTCCCTACAGTGGCAGGAAGCATCTCTGTATTCTTCTCTTGACCTTGCTTCCCCTGGGCACACAGTTTCCTTTTCCATCATCTTTCCCAGAGAAGATGCCTGTTCAGGCAAGCCAGTCTTCTGCCTCGCCTGCTTGGCTTCCAACACTTGGGAATCGCCTGCTCCTGTGGCCGTAGGAGGTGATGTTTCAAAAGAGACCAGCACTGATGGACTGCAGCACCTGCACAAACATTTTTCCTGGGGACCTTGCTTACCAGTTCCCTGAGCAGTCTGAAGTGTCCTCTCCTCATGCCCCGAGCTGAGCTTTTGCTGGCCCTTTTCCTCTTGTCAGAGGTTTGAAACTCGATTTATCTGTGGTCGCTGTGGCCAAGACGGCCGCCAGTCCCCACTTGGCTCAGGGCACGTGGGACTCAGACGGCGGCCTGGCTCTAGGGGGGCTGAGCTGGAGAGTGCTGGGCAGTGGGGGGCTCCCCCCTTACCTGGGAGGAGGCTCCCTGGGGAGGAAGAAGGGTCTGGCATGAGCCACAAGGCCCCTGGCCAAGGGGCGGTAGCGGGGGACGTGTCCCTAGCGGATGCTGTCCGGGAGGAGCTGTGGCAAGGAGTGGGTGTGGGGCTGGGGGTGTCCCAGAGCTCAGAGAGGGTGTTCCCCCAGCCCAGCAGGCAGAAAGCCCCCGGCACGCAGCAGGAGCCAAGTTCCAGGTCACCAGGAACAGCCACCTCCCTCACCAGTGCTCCCAGCCTCCCACAAAGGCCGGTTATGCCCATGGGTGCTGCCAAGGACCCTCCCCATGGGAACAGGGCTGGACACCCTAAAAAGGGGACTCAACACCCTAGGGGCAAAGCCAGCACAGGGGGGAATGAGTGGGATGAGTGTGAGAGGGCTGCCTCCACCCCTCACATCCCGCACCAGGCAGCAGGGACCTTCCTGGGACAGATGCAGGAGGATATTCAGGACCATCCTTGCCTGGCACAGGGGTGCCAAGGAGCCCCAGGAGGGATCAGTGTCCAGCTCTGTGTCCTGAGAGCCTCCTTTCCCACCCCGTGCTCCCTATAGGTCCAGCTTTGCAGGAAGGAGCCACAGGAGCCTCCCAGCCCTTGATGGATTTTTCTTCCAGGAATTCGCTGTGGAAATAATTTCTCTTTTTTTCCTCTTTCTGAGCTCCTGTAACCACGGCATGGAGCTGGAAGGGGCGGAAGGGAGGGAGAACACACAGCTGGGGGACTCTTGGGCAAGATCATTTCCCACGTTGATTGGAATTAATCACCACGAAAGCATCAGCCACTTGCTTTCATTGGGCTGACATTTGGAGGAAGAGATCATGTCCCCATTCTTCTAATCCTTGGAAGGTGAATAAAATGGAATAAATCACTTTCTTAGGTGACTTATGTAGATTGTAGCTTATGTAGGATAATGAGGATAACTAATCCAATTATTTTTCTTTAAGGACTCAGGGTGAAAATGTGAGTTAAACCCCCGTTGAAGGGAGTGCCATCCCCTCTTTACTGACATAGCCTCTGCAACATCCACAATTCTCTTTAATTTCAGTCCTTCAGAGTATCTGTTTTTGCAGGAGTAACACCCGTGGTTTTCAACAGTTTGCTTCAGGAAGATTTCATAAATTGTGCAGTACTACACTACAGGGAAGAAGCCACAACCAAAGGAGGTGAATCTTTGCAGAATCTGCTGAATTACATTCAGTGTGTGGAGTCAAGAAAACGAGTTTATCTTTAGGATTGTACTCACATGTATGTACAGAGAAGAAATTAAATAGAAAGTTTTGCTGATATGGAACCTTAGAAACTTTCTTTTCCCCTCCCAGGCTTTTTACTATCAAGTGAAACATTTTTATGGTCCATAGTTTCTTTGCTCGTGATGTGTCAGTTCTCTGCAGAAAGTACATGATGTACCTGAAGACTCCCCTTCACAGCAGACCTTTTCTGCATAATACAACATACCATGCCTGGTAAAAAAATAAAAATAAGTAAATGTCATCAGTAGAGTAATACCTGTTGGGTGTGAAAGAAACTTGCGAATCTGTCTCCTAGAAAGTGTGGCATTAAAGCCCATTCCAGGTTCAGTGCTCACTAAGTCACTGTGCAGATTCCTGTTCCTTTTGTTCGGCTGTTGTTCATGCCTGTAGTCCCCAGAGAAAGAATATGCAAGATGTTAAAATAATACTGTGCTTAGTGTAGGGTAGGTATGAAGCATAAAAGGAAACTCGTATGGTTCTGGTTGAATATTTCTTTCACTAGTTCCATTATGATTGAGTCAACTTTAAAATAACAGTCATACTCAACATTCAGGAACTATATGTCAAAGTTATTTTCAAAGTTTTTATAATGTTATGATAAAAATCTGTTCAGTCCTTCACATTTGCAGAAATAGAGTTCTTCCTAAATACATCAGTCATTTTCTTGCTTTTTAAAAGGAACCTCTGATTTAGCAACTTAGGCAGTTCAATAGCTGGAGTTTCCTACTACTTCAGATGTGCAACATCTGAATTATTTCTTTCAGCATGTAGTATCTACTGAGTAGATCAGTCATTTCCGAGACAAACAGAATGGTAAAGTTTATATGTGAAAGAGTGAAATTACCTTTCTTAGTTGATTTTTTTCTGAAGAGACATTCTCTGCATGTTGGCAATCTAATCTTTGGAATGGTACTCATTTATCTCTTGAATGAGACATGAAATGAAAGCCCTAAACACTTCTGGTCATCAAAGACCCAGTTGAGCCTGTATCCTATTTCAGCCTGGATAATTGAATTCTGCCTTCTTTAGCAATGTCAGTCAGAGAAATTACTTGAAATAGCTGTCTGGCTAACATGGAGTGGCACCCCTGTCTTAATGTCATAGATGGCCATGTTTCTGTGATAGGTTATGGATCCTTACAGCTTTTGATGGTAATTCCGTGGTTTTAAACAGAATGACTCTTAGGTGGAGTACAGGCACATGGGTTTGTGAGGGTGAGCTCATCCACTGTCCTTCTGATTGCACTGTCTTGGAAGCAGTGATACCTCTGATCTGAACAGCACAGTTCAGCCAGGGCCATTTACAGGCTCTTGCAGTCCTACCACACCATCTTGTTGTAAGCTGGTAGGCAGAGGTGCTCTTGGAGCTGGGAAAACTGGAAAGGCACTCACATTCTGATCCAGTTCCCATGCATCACTCCCTCATGTCTTGCAGCTACCCAGCTTCTTTCTAATAGCTGGCTGGATCGCCAACTTGGGCTGTAGGCACACTCAGTTCAAGAGAGATTAAATAGATTTTTCTCATTTTCGAGACAGTATTTCAACAAGTTGCCAGGATGGGTCTGTCCTTTCTTTTGCATTCGAGTCACTGACCTTGAAAACCAGTGGAAGTTTTCAGGCTCAGAAGTGAAATTGCTTTGTAGTCATGAAGAGTAGCTTGTTTCTTCTTTTGAGTTTTATCACAGCATTGACACTGTTTATCAGTCAGTGTATGGCCAGGATGTGTATTTTACTTGCTTATGTGACCACTTACGAGGATTGAATTCCAATCTACAGATGTTTTATGAAGATCTCCTGCATTTTCATTTGATGCTTTGGAGCACAGGTGATACTGCAGTATGGGAGAGATGTTTAGTTATTGGTAGTGGTTACGTAAGGAAAAACTTTTCTCTGGCAGTTGTTCGTGATCAGGTTTCCTGGAAGGAGACCAGGCGGTTTCTCTGGTTTTGGTTGGTTGGTTTGTTTGTTTTCTCTTTACCATAGACTGGGTAAAGAATGTCCTGTGAGCTGTGTCAGCCCCTGAAATAAGTAAGTTTAGTAGTTGTGTTGGGTTTGAGGTGTCAGGTTTTGTTAGTTGTCAAGGCTACGGGAATGGCTTCTGTGAGAAGCTGCCAGAAGCTTCCCTCATGTCCAGCAGAGCCAAGGCCACCCAGTTCCAGGATGGACCCACTGCTGGCCAAGGCTGGGCCAATCACGAATGATAGTAATGCCTCTGATAACAGATTTAAGAAGGGGGGAAGAAAGTTATTGTGCAGAAGTAATTTCAGCCAGAGAAGAGCAGGGTGAAACTACATGGGGGGAACAACTCTGCCGAAACCCAGGTCAGTGCAGAAGGAGGGGCAGGAGATGCTCCGGGTGCTGGAGCAGAGATTCCCCTGCAGCCCATGGTGCAGCCCAGGGTGAGGCAGCTGTGTCCCTGCAACCCATGGAAGGCCCCAGGGATGCACAGATCCACCTGCAGCCCATGGAGGAGCCCGCACCAGGGCAGGGGGATGCCCAAAGGAGGCTGTGAACCTGTGGGAAGCCCGTGTGGAGCAGAGTCGAAGCAGGACCTGCAGACCCGTGGAGAGGGGAGTCCGTGCTGGAGCAGGTTTCCTGGTAGGACTTGTGACCCTGTGAGGGACTGATGTTGGAGCAGGGTATACCTGAAAACACTGTACACTGTGGAAGAGTGATCCACGTTGGAGAAGTTCATGGAGAACTGTCTCCTGTGGGAATAACCCCACGCTGGAGCAGGGGCAGGACTCTTCTCCCAGAGCAGCAGCAGGAACAACCTGTGATGAACTGACCATTGCCCCCATTCCCCATCTCCCTGTGCCTCTGAGGGGGAGGAGGTAGAGCCTGGGAAGAAAGGAGAGGTTGGGGTAAGGTGGTTTTAAGGTTTATTTCACTTCTCATTATCCTGCTCTGATTTTTTAGTTGATAAATTCAATTAATATCTCTAATTCTAGTCTGTTTTGCCCATGACAGCGTTTGGTGTATGATCTCTCCCTGTCCTTATCTCAACTCATGAACTTTGGCTATATTTTCTCTCCCCTGTTCAGCTAAGAAGGGAAGTGATAGAGAGGCTTTGGTGGGTGTCTGGCATCCAGCCAGGGTCACCCACTGCAGTAGTGTGACCAGACAGGGGCTTTTTTCTCTGACACTCATTCTCTCAGGACAGCTGTGCCGGCCACCTCTTGTGACAGCCATAGCTCTGCAACGCCTATCAGTCTGTCCAAAATGAATTAAAAATGGGGGAAAAATCTCTCTGTATCACCAGAGATTCTTGTTTTGTGTCTGTTACAACCCTGGCAGGCTGTGAATTCTCAAGGTAATGGAAGCTGCTTTTTGGGATGGGACTTTAATTTTCTAGAAAAGCCTTTCTGTCCCCTACCTTTAATTGTTTTGTTTTTCACCCTTGGAATGTCCAACACAGAGTTTTTCAATTCTTTCCATTAACTGTGTGGAGAAAGTAAAGACTTTATTCATCCTTTAGAAGCCTTTTTCCATTTTCCCATCTGAAAACTTGTTCTTTTATGGACAAATCTCCAGCTTTTATAGAGGTCACAGCTGATGCCATTTGAGGTGTGTGTGCTGATAGCAGAAACAACTCCCTCAGCGATACCATTACTCATTTGCAGGTTAGGGAGTCAGATGTGGTGTGATAATGCCTGGCTCTTCCTAAGGCCTGCCTTTTGAGATGACTGAACCACGAGTTGTAGGTTTCTTTTTGAAGAGAGATTTGATTTTTATTTTTTTTCAATCTCTCCTCCCCTTATCTTTTCTCAGCAGGTTTTATTAGGTATATTCATTACTGAATTAGATGAAAGAAGGTTGCATGTGTAGATGGATGGTGGTGGGTCACTGAGAATGCAGAATCTGATCAATATTGAGCAGAATTTCTCTATACCTAATGTCTGTCTCACTGAATTGACAGTAGGGGATTTTTTCAGATCCTCTCCATGATATGTATAGTTTGCAAATGTGAAAAGAGTTAAGTACAACATTACAGAAGGAGGTTGTCCACTTCTCCCTCGTCCAGCCACTATAAAAAGACACATCTCTCTGTTAATGCTGTAGGTTGTCCTAGTTGTGCTAAAAGTTTCCTTACTGTGTGTTAAATAAATTAACTGCTGTGTTAAATGCATTATTGTATCTTCTTGCTACCATCTGCAAAATTAAATCGGTCACTTAGTCCATTTGCTGTATAGCCTCAACAGTGAACTGATTCACTGTAAAAATAAATCAAAATAGCTCCTTTGGAGGAAATTCTTCCAGGGAGAGGGAACATCCAAAGCGAGAAATGTGATATAGTTGACATTGCTACTCTGTTAACTTGTGGAAAAATGGAAGACATGTCACCTCATTGCATTTAATGTGATTTTTCATGAATGCTAAATTCAATCTAGTTAAAGAAACTTTATAGAGTATATTCACATTTCTAGATTTCATGTTTCACTCTTCTTTGCACTTCTGTATATTAAGTGCCAGACTTAAAGGGCATAGACATTTTTTCTAAGCCAAATTGAGAAGTAAAATGAGGGAAGAATTTTGTGTCAGTCAAAGCTAAAAATAACTGCCTGTATGTGCAACAACCAATTTCTGTTTTCCACTGAAGGAAAGGTAGCTTTTTTAGAGTCATTAAGAAAAGGGTCTAACCAAACCAGGGAGTAACTCCATAAATGTTTTGCTTTTCACTACTAGAATGTCTTACTTTTGAATATAAATAACAAGATGATACCTAATGGGAAGGACTGATCATATCAGCAGCGTAAGGTAAAAGTCAAAATATTTTATGAACCTGTAAAGACTCACAGGCTTTGTGGTTTCCATAAGCTTTTCATGTATTCTGTCAGTTGTACTGAAACAGGCTGAAAAGCTTGACCTATCAAATTTGGGGAAAGGGGATTTTGTGAAAAGTTAATTTATCTGACTGAGTGATAAAAAGCTTTGTCAGTCTTTACCCCACTAAGTTGTCTTCCACTATGAGTAGTCATGTGGATTTCAGTTGTCTAATAATGATGCAAAGTACAGCTCAGTGTAGTGCCAGCCAAGGAAAATTAATCCAAAAAGTACAATTAATGAAAGGAACATTAAGTGGTAATATGTATTCAGAAAACATTTTGAAAGTAACATTTGATTCAGAATATATGAGTCACTTATCTGACATTGTGAGCACCAAGCTTTGTAAATATTGGAATATAATATAAGGTTGTAATTTGTCTATTTAAAAAAAAATTGTATAACACTTAAGAATTATGGCTGGCTCCTTCCCAGGTCAGTAGATGATTCTAAATTTGTGGACTGGGGATGAAGCTGTTGTTCAGTCCTCCAGTTTCAGATTGCTCTAGTCAATGAATAAGCACTGGTGGGAACTGGAAAGATAGGAATATCTTTTTTTTGTGGCTCTGAAGATTTTTGGCTGGATGAGTTTTAATCTTCACAGGAAAAAACCCTTGTATTAGTGTACAGTGTTACCAGTTGTTTCAGGTGGATGGAACAAAGGCCACATAATGTTGGCATTCTGACATACCAGATCATGCACACACAGAAACTTTGAGGAATGTAAGCACAGAAACAAAATCTAAGAATGGAGGGTGTAATTCTAGTCTTTCTCTGTGTGTATATTATATTGGCACACGATGTGAATATTTGTACTTCTTGGGAATGCTGCCACAAGTAAGGCAGCAGAACTTGCTTAGCACAGAGCATCTTTTCTCTAGCTGTGTAGGCAAGTATACAGTCTTTGAATGTATGTAGTGTTATTAGTTTGTTTTTACAGCGTAGAAGGGGGGGAAAAACAAAAAAAGCTTGACAATCCTGAAAGTTGATTGAGGAGTTACCGTAGAATGTGTTTTATAAAGTGCATTGCATCAGACATGACTATATACTTCGTTTATAACCCGGTTTAGGGAGGATAGACAAGAAAAAATACATTGAAAATTATATAATTCAAACAAACTTTAACTGATTCCAGTTTTGAGCAGGGCAGCCATAACAATCTATCTTAATCGTCATGTTATCAATTCAAAATAGATTTTTTTTTTTTTTTTGGTGGTGCTGTATAAAATAGTACTAATATGCTAATAGCACTAATATGATGGGCAACAACAATTTGTGGACATGGAGATTGTTTCCTGATTGGAAACAACTGTTAAAGTATTTGTCATATAAAAAGAGTGGATATTATAGTTGTTTATTGACTGTAATAATCAGTTATTTTCTGAAATCTGCTGCAGCTGTTCCCCAAGACACCAGGCACACGCATTGTAAGTCAAGGGGTGAACCTGCAAGACCTGGTATAAACTCATCACAAGTCTTGGGTTCCTTTCTGTGAGTAAAGATCCTGAGAATCTGGCAAAGTCATCTCCAAGGACACAGCTGTCTTAAGACAGCCAGACAGAAGATTTTATTTCTTTGGGTTGTTAAAAGCCATGGTAAAGCCTCCTTAAAAGACGAGTTTATAAGGGAAGGATGAAGTGATTGCTCTGTTATTAAGGGCTGACTTGGCTGTATATGGTTTCTCCTACTTTTAGAAAGAAAATCACATGCAGGCCCTTTAGTTGCACCTGTATATTCTGTGGATATGTAATACAGGTATAACACAGCTTGTGTGTGCCTGAAATGATGTCTTTTAAGGACACCCAAGGAAGGAGTACCACAATTGCTTGTAAATGTTGGCAGATAATCACAGTATTCATTAATTCTCATTTTCTTTTCTTCTGTTTCCCTCTCAAAAATACCCAGGGTTGTTGTGAGCATTCTGTTACTTTCAGAAATTAATTTGAAAGTGAGATAATCTAATCTAAATTCAGCGTAACTGTAAATACTGCTAAAATATGCTTTCAGGACTAACATAGCATTATATGTGTACTGTGGGGTGTAGGTCACTGCTTGTTTTCAGAAAACAAGGATGTCTGTGTCTAAATTGTACATTACTGATTCTAAACCACAATTTGTGATTTTTATGTACACTTGCTTTATGGAGATAAGTAAGAAAAAAAAAAACAACAACAAAAAACCAGCCTTCATATTTATGCATTTTTGATGTATTTTTCTAGTGTTTTATAATAATGGATATCTGTGCTGAAACAACATATTCTAGATCTGTAGAATTATGCAGATGAGTCTGAGTAGCCCCCATGGGGAGGGATTTTTATATAGTAGTGAAGAAGTGGAACAAAAATCATATTTTCGTTATTCTAGTTCTGCTTTATAATCTGTGGTAGGCACAGTCTTGTGCACGTGTGTACATTTAGAGTGGCTTAGTTGGGAGAGGCTGCCTGGCAGAGGACATAAGGGCTGCACCATCAAGTGAAAACAAGTGAGGAAAAGAGGACTGGTGGTGTTTTCCATCTGGTCACTCTTGGTGCATTGTTGCTGGGGGCAGCACCATTGGGTGCAGTGTTCGTGTCATGGCTTTTACAAGACCTGTGGCATTTTCCCAAAATGTTGTTTCTCTAATAGCACCTCTGTAGGAGTAGAGTCAGCTCTGCAAGAAGATAACGTGCTGATATGGTGCAAAACAGTTTCTAGTTATGCATTTTACCTTCTCTCTGTGATTTGTTATTTTACAGAGACGTGGATAAATAGGATGTAAAATCCCTCTAGATGATGGCATGAATTCCTTTTCTTTGGAGCTGAGGAGGGTGTCTGATGCTTGAGGAATAGTAACCAAGTGGTGAAAATAATTGAGATGCTCTTGAATTTTTAGGGTTTTTTTCCTTTGCCTCTGGTTAGATGGATGTGGGTCATGGGTAGATAAGGTAGCATAGCTAGTTCTATCCTTGTGAAGCTTCATAGATCAAGCTTTTTATTTAATTATTAATTTTCTCTGACAGCATCACAACATTTAGATGTGACGATTTCTAAATTTATGTACTGCGAATTTGGCTTCACATTGTAAATGTATTGTAACTGTAAGAATTATCAGGTGAATAATACTATGGAAATAATTTGAGATTTTTAAACAACAAACAACACCTGTGTTGGACTTCTTACCATAATTTAAAATTCACTATAAACCTCAACTTATTAATATTTAAAAGGAGAGTATTTTCTCTAAAAATCAATGAGTAGATGTGATTATTTGTTTTAGCAAAGGGCTTTAAAAATAAAAAATCATCCACTGGTGTGAAACTGTCCTAATGCCTCTGGCTATGAATATATTATAGAGCTATATCTTTATAGAAAACACTTCCACTCTGTCATCTTCATTTAATTCAGTCATTTTCTGCTTTATTCATTTCACCTGGGTTAAATTTTGTTTACACTGTAATGCAGTTTATGTTATTGAATGTGATTCTCATAGGTCCCTCTGAGAGATGCACATAGCTCCAGCCTGCAACTAACCTTCCTGTTTGGTGTCTTCATTTCTGGAATCTGCTTGCATCAGAAGTATATAAATAACGAAGCTGGCAAGAATTTAATGTCATGGAAAATATGTCAGAAGCAAGGCTAGTCTGTGTGTGTGTATCTTTGTCTGACCTTTTAGAACCTCATGTTACACTGCCCATACTACTTTTTGCACAGAAACCAAGAGAGCAGTTTGTACTGGAGATACTTCTGCAGGGAGTGTTCAAGGTTTGACAGTTAAAAAGCGTGCATTTCCTCTGATTAGCCTTTTCTTTGACTTCAAGCTATTTTGGCAGATTTTCTTACTCCACGTAATTTGCTCTTGACATCTATTATTACTTAGTCGTGCTTTCAAACGCTATGTATTGTTTCTAATATTAAAATACAATATATAATTGACTTTCAAGACTTCTGAAAAGAATATAATTTTTCACAGAAAACAATGTAGTCTTATGACTGCATATTTTTATGAGAGAAAAAAATACTTCATTTCACATCTCTCATTTCAGGGAATGCAGACAGTTGCTTGGATTAATTTTCTTTATTCTTCAGTATTTTGGAGACCTTTGTTTTGCTCTTTCGAGTAGATCTAAGGTTTCTGACAGCAGAGTACCTGTGGAAATGGTTAGGACTGAATATAATGTACACAAGTGGCAGGTAGACATCCTGCACACGGTTCTTGTCACCTGAGCCATCAGACTTCCTTGACACCCTTTCATGCCACGTTTTGTACTTGTTGTTTTTGTCCACTGAGGACAAAACCCGGCTGTCGCTTGCCCATACATTGCTCAGTGCAACCTGTCTGGAGCAAGGCTTGAATAAATCTCTCTGCTCAAAAGGGGAGGAATTTTAAATCACCAGGCTGCAGAGAGAGGGTGGAGCAAACTGTTGGATTGCAAACGTAAAGATTTTTAACTTCTCCCCAAAAGAAAACTCTTGTGATCGTCTTGCGACCTCTTCTTTCCACCGTATCAGTAGGGAAGAGTCTTTGTTGGTTGTTCAATCACTCTGATATAACAGAGTGGATGTATATAACAGGTGGCCGAGTAACACTGCGGGGCAGTAAATTTCAGACATGTTTAATGTCACCCCTTATGTTCATCGAGGCCCATTACGATCTGTTCTGGGTTTTATGTGTGAGAGAGATGTAACAGAGATCTAAGCAGAGGAGCCTCCACCTACAGAATAGCAGTGAGAATGCTCAAGTATTTTCTTGAAATCAAAAGTGTGGGGCATACTTCTCCAAAAACATGTACTGCTTTCTAACCCTTATTTTATTGTGTGAGAGATAGATGTTAGTATCTGTTCCTATAACAGGATGCTGTGAGGAAGAAACTATAGGAAATGTATCAGTGGTTTGACTGCTGGAGGCCTGACTAAGAACAGGAAGTTTGGAACTGTTCTCACTGTCCCAGTTCTTTGAAACAAGATCACGCACCTCCATGAGTGTTATGGCAGCTACTCCTCTGAAATACTGTTTTTTCTTTGTTTTTCTTCCAATCCACAAAAACAGGCAAACAAACAGAAATGGGTTCTATAAAACCCTGTGATACGAGCATGAACTATAATTGTTCTTTCTTTTTTGCCTCTTCCTGCTTTCCTCCATGAGTATAGATGAAAAACGGTCCCACAATTGAAAGGAGACTGTGCAATTTGCTTTGTCAACAGAGGTCTCTTAACCTCTATCCCTGTTTCTTCCTACTGCAACCTCTGTGCTAGATTTTACGGACATACCTGGAAATAGAGCATCTCATAAATCTGATGGCAGCCAGGTTCTACGTGAGAGTGGTTTGTGCAACTGCGAATTGTGAATTTCTCGTCCGTTGTTCGAAATTGTTTGCTTTATTGGAAGGAAGTTGGTGGTAGAGCTAGACATGGCTTTTCATGGAACTGACAACACCACAGTCTTCATTGTGGCTCATTCTTCTGTGGGCTGTTGTCTTGGTGCAGAAAGACTGACTTGCCCAGAGAGGAGAGAAAAACAGCTGCTTTCTCCAGGTTCAGGAAAAAAGATTGAATGCATTGGTGTGTGACTGATAAAAGGAGGCTCCTCATCAGCTTTAAAGCACTCAGATTGACAGCTTTCATCTGCAGTGGAGCCTGCTTGGGGCTGCATGAAGAATGTTGTGATGATAACTCTTACTGACCTTTTTGCTTGATTTTATTTGTGCTTCATTCTTGATGAGCCAGGGCATTTGAGTTATTTTTCATTCTCTTACCCACCTCCTCTGCCCTTGACTGTTGTTGTTAATCTCTGCAGCTAAACAGTGGATTTCTTTGGCATTTGTCTTATCTTACAGAATCAACATGGAAAGGGAAAAAAGGGAGCGAGACCTTAAATATTTTTAACTTTAACAGACAGCTGAACTAGAGTCTTAGACTGTGTCAAATCCACATAATGCTCAGGGAATGCTACATGCACTTCAACAAATACTAATTAGATGTGATCCTCCATGTGGGTTTGTGTGTCTGTTCTTAAAATGCAGCGAGTAGTCTGACTGTGGAAGGGTGGAAAGAGGCTGCTTTGTGAAGACAGCTTCTTGTGTTCTGTGACTAAAATAAATAATGGCACTTTTGGGCTTGAGGTGCACATTATTTTGGTTGCTCATAGATCTCCTGCTGCTCAAGCACACTGGGAAACAAATACATTTCTTTTATAAGAAAATAAAACCCAGAGTTAGTTTTCTCAAAGCTTGTTTTGATCCTTTGATGAAGATTATTGTGTGTTTCCCTGGCTGCCCCATGGTCTCTCTTGTTTTTTCCTTATCTGGTCTGCGACTGTGTAACAGAGAAGAAAAAAGGCCATATCAAGGAGATCTGTAGGTCCTGAGTTTCATAAGTACTGTCTTCCTTGTTGATAACCATTCCAGATGAATTCCATCCTTCCAAAGAAAAGAAGGCTGTATTTTGCTGTGTCAAATTGCTCTGTCATTGTTGGTTGAATAAATTTTTTGAGGAAGGAGAATAATCTCAGATTATGGAAGGCCAAAACTTGAATCTCTTCTTTATAAAAAAACCTTACAGGTTTTTATGTGTATACTATAAGATTATGCTGATTTGGTCTTTCTATTCAAGGATATGAAACAAGAGTACTGGCTGTGCTAATCAAAAGACATATGTAATCCTCTGAATATCAGATCATTTCTCCTGCTGCCTTGAGTTAAATATTTTGGCTGCTAAAATGTTATTATTCAGTTAATACTGTTGTTCTTGCTCATGGCAGGTATGGATGGAGTTCTTTTATGTATAGTTCTCTCGCCCAGAACACACAGGGTGATTTAACCTTTTCTCTGAAACGCTGTATTTTTCTTTTTTTGGGGAGACTTTTGAGTCTAGTGAAGTCCTAAACAAACCACTTGAGCACCAGAAGAGCTAAAGAAATGGTAAAGAATGTGCTGCCTTTCCCGAGGTGGGCAGTTCTGCATTCTGTATCTTCTTTCCATCTGACCCACAGACCTGAAGGAAAGGTAGCAGGTTGCTGCTCAGTATGGGCAAACTGCTGAAGAAACAATCTGGATAGTTGTGTGTGGGGTGGGCAGATTGGTAACAGCTCAGGTTCAAACCTCATCTGCTCCAGTGCTGGAGAAATACAAACACTCCCTTGGAAAACCATGGTCAACGCAGGCAGTTCAGCTGAGTGGCAGGATATTAAGTGTGCTAATAATAGTGGAGACTTGGCAGTACATCTTGTCACTCTTTATATGTTATCTGCGTTTTCTTAGCTTGAAAATGCTACAGAATTCCAACAGAATTTTGTGCACTCTGTGCAGAATGCTCAGCCACTGACTAAACACAGTTTCATTCCCCAGCTTGCCCCGTTTCTGTTTCAGAGTGCCATTCAGGTCTGTGTGCGAGCAGGCTGGGAGTCTCTGGGTGAGCTGGACAGAAATCCAGGCCTCAGCAAGCAGCAGGGAGAGGGCAGAGCTGCTTTCTGGGCAGGTCACAAAGCTTTTGTTCCACAGGTCCGACCTGATCTGAGGCTTGGAATGTTGCACAATATTTGTATTCCTTTAATTACAAGAATTTGTGTCAGTTCTGATTTTGTGAGTATTTCAAAACCGTCTGCATTGAACAATGTGTTGACACATTTTAGATGTCAAAGATGAGCAAGGTCAAAAGTGCTGCTTCTTTACAGAAAAATGCGGTGCTGTCGTTACTGCTGTTAAAAATCAGTATCTCCACGAGGTTCCCTACATCCAATTCTGGTATCACCAGTTGCCCATGGAAACACTTCATGAAAGCTGACCTTGCCAATCCTTTGATCTTGCCAGATCTCTGGGGAAAATAAGGGCTTTTTAAACTGTGATTTAGCATTATGTATAGGCTGAAGGAAAATGTAGTTCTGTTGACAAAATCAGCATGGAGAGATATGATAGAAATTCAGCTATTAATTCATATGAGAGCACTGTTCTTGCACATAAAAAAGTTTCTTAGAAAATGTCTTGTGATTAAAAGGCAATGATTGTGTTCCAATTCAAAATACCACCTCTCAGCATGTACATTTTGACAAGGTTTATGAGTCTTGTTTCTGACAGCCTCTAATGCATAACCTTCACAGGTGATTTATGATGATTTTTAGGAGACTAAAATAACACTGTAGTACTGTAAAAGGACAAGGTGAAGAGAGAACCATATCCAATTTAGAAGTGATTAAAATAAGTCTAAGCACGAGCTTCATTTACAATATGTTCAGTTCACTTCATGAACAGTAGAAGGCATGAATGCTGGCAATATCCTGGGTTCCTGAATTGATTTTCTTGGTCCTAGTAATCTGCAGATTAGCCACCTAGTATTGCTGCCTGTGTTGCTTTTAAAATCTCAGTAAGCACCTGTGTCATAATTTGGAGTGGAAGTAGTTACAGACTGTGACTGACACTTCTATTAAAACCCTCTGGTTTTCAGGGTCCATTTCATAGCCATAAAAATCATTTGACATTCAAGGTTTCTGCCTGAGAGCTCTTTTTTCTTTCCCTGATACAAAAGTCCAAAATATGTACTTTACTATTTTTTACCTCCATAATAAAAGAAGAAAATATATTGGTTTTTTAAGGTATCACCTGCTCATATACAAACCACTGCCAAGTTGTAACCAGAAGTTTTGATGGTTCGATCATAACAGTGTTTCTTCTTTTATAGGAGCAGCCCCAGTAGCTATGCTTCAGGCTTGGCTTACACTGAATTTTCTCTCTGTTTCTTGTAAGGCCAGCCCAGCTGGAAGGTGACACCTCAGAAGGGGTGGCTTCTTGGCTCTGCAGAGAGCCACTCTGTGGGTCGGCAGCTCTTGGTGCTGTTCTGGGGAGCTGGGAGCACTCCCCCTGTTCCCCTCCCGTGAGCAGAGCTGGGGCTCCGTTGCAGTCAAGCCAAGAACCACAGCAGGAGTGGTTCTCCCCACCATTCCCCTGTGGAGAGGCAGTGGCATTTCACAGCCAAGCGAGGCATCTGTTGCCTCTCTGAGATGGGAGGGAGGGGGAAGAATTTTGAATTCCCCTCCTGGCAGTGCTTGGAAGAGACAAATAATAGTAGAGAAGCAGCAAGAGGCATTTCCTAGACCTCCTCTCAAGAAAGGCATCCTTTTCAGCCAGCCTAGGGGATGCCTGGCAGGCATAGAACGCCTTGAGTGCTTTCACTGGGAAACCATGGGATGATTTGGGTTGGAAAGGGCCTTTAAAGCTCATCCAGTCCAAACCCTCTGCAATGAGCAGGGACATCTTCAACTAGATCAGGTTGCTCAGGACCTCGTCCCATCTGACCTTGAATGTTTCCAGGGATGGGGCATCCACCACCTCTCTGGGCAACCTCTTCTAGTGTTTTGCCGTCCTCTGCATAGAAAACTTTTCTCCTATATCTAATCTAAATGGACCCTTTTTTAGTTTAAAACTATTATTCCTTGTCCTATCACAACAGGCTTCTCCCCATCTTTCTTATGGGCCCCCTGCAACTATCGAAAAGCCACAGTAAGATCTTCCAGGAGGCTTTTCTTCTCCAGGCTGAACAACCCAGCTCTCAAATGTTCCTCATAGGAGAGGTGATGAGAAAGGGCATAAACTCATGCTTAACACCACCTTTACAGGAATGCTGCACTCCAAAAACCAAGTGGCCTTCTAACAGTTGGGAAATGCAGGTGGTGGTATGGGGGATGGATTTCTTCTTTACCTTTTTCCACACTGCCTCTGTATTGGCCAGGTTTGTTGTTAAAGTTTACTCTCCTGTGTGATTTTTCTCATTCATTGCTACTCATGTACAAGAGCTTGTGTTTCTTTTCACCACAGTATTACCTTGCTAGCTAAAGTCCAAAGTATTTTTGGAAATTCACAAAAAATGCAAATGGAATATGCTTGTGTTATTTTAATTATGAAAGATGTTATCTACGAGTTAACAGACAGCCTTCCAGACAATAACAGAGCTGTCAGTTTCTTCAGTGAAAATGTCATGGAGATATCCTTCAATACCTTGTGATGTAATTTATATATTCCATTGTATGTATGTGTGGTTTGTGGCATTTGGTATTTAATACTCTTAAAATTGCTATTTACCAAATAAAAATGGGATCAAACACATTGGAATCTGTGACTTAATTTTTTCATTCGTCTATTGATGTTTCTCCTTGACACAATTAATACTTCATCTGTGAACCTGGCTGAACAAAGTGTCATCCTCTGCTCAGGAGACTTTTGAGATCCTCATTCTAGGGAGGTGGCAAACTCCAATTCTCTGAGATAGAACTCTTTAATGGGATAGCTCTTCAGCAAAATTCCAGATACCTTGTGATCCATGAGACACCTTGGGAAAACCAAGGTAAAAAGCTAAAACGGAAAAGAATCCTGCCAAGCTGGCTGTGGTACGCTACTGAGTTTTTGCCAGAAAGAGGATTAGGAAGGCTTTTACAAGTATCAAACTGTGCTTAAATTCATAGTAGAATATATAAATGTATCTCCTAGAGGGCCAGAAAGCATTTTAAACACAGTATCTGGGGCATTTGGCTCCTTTTCTTCAAGGCCGAGATCCGGATTCAGGAATTTCTATTGCTGCTTCTTCCTCCCCAGTTAGCTGCATTTACCAGAACATGAAAGTAATGAGAGATGTGGAAGGAAATCAGTATTTTCTCACTCCCTGAGTTTGCTGAAATCAGTAACAGAATAGGAACTTGAGATCTAATATCTTAAACCTGTTTTGCTGTAATTTAAGCATACTACTTCAGTTCTCTTCAAAATTAACACCTGGTTTTGTATCTTCAGTTTATATTCACCTGTATATTATTTCCCCCCCAGTATTCCCTTGAATCCATGTTTTCTAGACCTCTCATCATTCTTGCTATCCTCTCCTCTGGATCTTCAGTTGATCCACATTGCCTTTAAGCTTGTTACCTGCTCTTTGGTGGACATAATACTGTAGGTAAGACCCTCTCAGGAGTGCAAATATCATGAGAGGATACACAGTGCTTTTGTCCATTCCTTCCAAGGTGGTGATGGCTTTGATTTCACTCTTGCATGGCATCACACTCAGGCTGTGATCTGCTCCAGGTCTTGCTCTGCTGTGTAGTTCTCTGGGCATGGATGGTCAGGGAAGAGGAGCTGGGCCGGCAAAAATGTTCAAGGTAGAACAACCTGAGCACAATGACTCAACTCTATTTCATCCCTATTAATTTCCTGAAAATTGGCCTGCATTATTTACCCACTTTCTGCTAAATAAATCAGATTATTTCTGGATGACACTGCTGCTCAGCAGTCCTCTTAATGAGCATTGTGAAATGATCATTTGTAACCCTGAGCCCTGAACTTCCATTAATTTCAGTAGTCAGAGGTACCTCTGGTTAAATGAGCCGTTTCCAGGAGAATAAGTCTCCCTGCACACATAGAGAGAGTAATTGACAACACACCAAGATCTCATGTATGGCTCTTCCACATGTCTGGTGTAATTTTCTATCTGTTTGTAAGCTTAGGAGCAGCACTGGAAACCTCTGCAAGTGTTTCCCATTTTCAATGTGAAACAGCTTTTACAAGCCCTTGAAAACATTAAAATAATGCTAAAAAATAAATGAAGCATTATTTGACCTGAAGCATGGTTGTTCTAACTTTCCAATGCTGCAAACAACTAAAAAGCCTAGTTATTTTGACCCACTCTATTTAAAATGTTAATTGTGTAATATAAAGTTTAGAGATCTTCTGCCACTGCTAATCTCAGTCTTCATTTCTCTTCTTAATTGCACATTTGAACAAGAAATCGTAATGTTTTTAAATTAGCTCTTACGATCTATTGGGTCTTATGTGAAGGAGAAGGTAGTTACTTGGGGGCAATGAGGTTTATATCTAGCTGGATCTGGCTGGTTCCCAGCAACACTGCAGGAGAAGTTGCACTTGCAACAAACATTTTTGAAAAATGCGTGTTGAATCATCATTAGTTTTCGTTTCCACAGTCCTTCCTGTCTGAAAGAAGCCCATGTTTTGTATTCAAAGTGCTGTTTGGCTGGTCTGGGAAGAAGCAAGGGTTCTTGGTACGTGATGGCGATGATTTGATAACAAAGAATAAAAATATAATGGAAATCAGGCAAGTTCAGTTTAGACAGGAAAGGGAAAATGGCTCAGGGTTTGCCATGTGGTATCTGATATCATGAAGAATAAACAGCATTGTCTCCTTTAGAATTTTACTGAATATTAACAAATATTATTAATAAAATAATAAAGTCTAACATTTTATAACTGCATAAGGAGCATGCAGATGATCTAATTTAGTTCCCGTTTAATATGGGAGACTCTGTCACATAGTCCTCTTTATGGATTTGTCAGATCTGTCCTAAAAATAGCTATTTCTTTAAAAATAAAATGTTACTATCTTGCTCCTCAGCCTGCAATGATATTTCAGGCATTGCTGTCTTATGCCTGGGAGTCTTCCACTGATTTCCATTCAAGACTTACTCCTGACAGTTAATACTCACTTGTATTGGTGTTCTGCCACTTGTCATTCTTCCTCTTAAATGAAAAAAAAACCTTTTTATAACTTGTCCTAATGAGTTTACATAAAGGAATAATATCTCCTCTTGGCTTTGAATGTGCCAGGCAAAATAAGTGAGGAACACTACTTTTCATAAAATAGCTTGTCCTAGAGCCTCTCTTCAGTTCTTGCCTTTTTTCTTTGTGTTTTTTGTTTTGTTTTTTTTAATTCTTGAGCAGAGTTGGGAAAGAATTATATTGAGATAAGCATCACTGTGGCTTGTTTCATGGCATTAATAGTTTTATGTTTTTGTTACAAATGCTTCTGTTGATAAATTCCAGATAGCTTTTGCCTTTTTCAACAAAGCTAATCTTCCTTATCCTGTCATCCTCCAATTGATTTACATGGTCTTCATCCTCCCGGATAATTTCTCACTGATATTGTCTCAACTTTTAGTAGAAATGCTTGTTATTACTGTGCTCTCAAGCTGAATCACAAAGCACATTATATCATTACTTTTCATTCCATTTCTATTAGGCAAGACTTTTCTCTCAGAACGAAATTCTGGTATTTCCTGGCCTTGGCAGTGCTTTCCAAAGTTGTACCAGTCATACCGACCAAAGCTGTGCCATCTTTTTTGTGTCTTTGTTAAAAACACGAGATGAGCTCCAAGACAATTGTTTAAAGAAATTACCTTTCCCAATTCTCATTTTTTTTATCAGTAAGCTTCCGTGAACTTTCAGGGTACTGTTACTCTGTTTTTATTGCTGAGTGTACTGAGGTGGCATAGTTGGAAAAGCATGGATCTCCAAGGCAGTTTAGTCACTTGTAATGAGGCTGTGAAGAAGTAAAGTTAGATGTCCTACTGTGTAGTCCCTCATTTTTCTTTGTGTTTGTATGTCTGTGAATGCTCCTGTTTTCACAGGTAGAATGTCCTAGAGGCCATAAGTTCTGCTTCTGTATGTATCCAATTTATCTACCTTATCAGGGATGCCCAACCTGCACTTCATGCTAAAGCCATTGCAACTAAAACTCCAAAATAAGCTTTATTGGAACCCAACTAACTAGAGTGCTCCAAGAATCCTGCCCTGGAGCTGGGCTCTTGGAAATACACCCTTGTCCCAGCTGTTGCTGCTGCTTTTGGTTGGAGACGTTAGGCAGAACATTTCTGTTTGTGGTTGTACGTGGCTTACAGAGTGGCTATTAATATTTTAAATCTCAAATTTTTGATTTAGGATGACTCCCTGTGCTTGAGGTGTGGCACATCTCCCCTCCTCCCAGGGAAGGGTCTGAGGGAAGGTCCCTTTTAAGGTCTGCTGATGTTGGTGTTCCACTCTGCAGAAACCAATAGAGGTTGGTTTGCCCAGGGTGATAAACATGGACATAGATTCCTCCGAGGGTGGTTGGGTGCCTCTGCTGGCCTCCTGTAGCAATAACTGATTAATCCAGGGATGGCTACACCTCCATGGCTCTCACTGCTCATCTCTCCCTGTCTCTCATGTGCTGCCTGAGGACTGAGAGTGATGCTCCTCTCCCCATCCCCAAATAGTCTTTGCAGGATATAAATTCAAATATATGTCCGTCATTGCCAGCAGTAGGACTCGAGCACCAGAATGCTTTCCTTCTTGCTTTTTTCTTGTATTTAAAAAATTGGCAAAATATGGTGGGCTGGGGAAGTAGGGCAAGGATGTTCCTAGTTACCTCAAAGTATTGTCCTTTCTGTGTGGATGGATGAGCTTGTGGCTGTTGGAGCTGCAGGAGCGAGGCATGGAACAGCCTTTAAAGAAAGTTTTACAAGTAGGCTCATTTCAGAGTTGGAATTTGTTATTTATTAGAAGTATTGATACCTGGAAATATATCTTTATAATGATAGGCTCCTTGGGGCTGGTCTGAACTATTATCATCATTTCGCACATGCTTTTTGTAACCTCACCATTTGTTCTCATTTTCTCTTTTCTCTTTCTGGCCACCTTGCTTCCATCTCTTTGCTTCTCAAGAGATGAAAGGGCCAAAATGCTGCTCTCTAAACTTATTTCATTATACACAGAAAGTTTCACAGTATAATTATAATGCAAATAGGAAATTACTTACGTTTAGAAAAGGCAAGGCATTTAATTTAGTACCAAAAAGCAGGAATGAAAGGTACTCTCTTTTCTATCTATGAAATTGCCCAGTCTTTTCTGGATTACAAATTTTGTTCAGGCTGCTTAATAGAGTTTCAAGTTGTATATTAATTATTAAGCGTGATCCAAACTGTCACATTTACGAAGTGTTGCTGCAGTGGTGTAATTTAATGTCTACTGTCAGGAAATAAATTCATAGACTATAGATTTTAGGCCACTAACTTAAGTGACTGCAGGTTCTTCCCTCATCGCTCCAGGCTCATTTCTCTCTGTCTGTGAAATGTATATTATGGCAAGTACCTGTAACATGTTGGGTGAATGATGAGTTCTTGATGGAGCTAAGGAGTTGGAATTTACTTGCAGAGAAAATGCTAGTGTGTCAAAAGCTAAGTTTTGGTATGTTTTGGAGTATTTTGTCCTGTGAATCTGAAAATACTTCCAGAAATTCTTCAGGAATAGGAATATTAAAATTTCATCTTCGGTATTGCTGTTGGTATATTATTTCTTTCTTCTCATGTTGGCTTTTCATGGCTTAACAGTGGTACTAGTGTGCATATTAGTGTTAAGCCATTAAATTGTAGTATAAATTGGAGAAACTGTAACAAGTAGCAACAGCCTAAACTATCTTAAGAAACTGAAATTGATTAAATCCTTTATGTCTGCACCAAGACTGCATACTGTGTTAAGAGGTAATATAAAAAAAAGAAAATATGAAAGTTGAAAATCACCATAAAATAAATTTTCAGGAAGTAATGATGAGTATATGATTTATCAATTTTTTTTATGTAAGCAAAAATGGCATTTGACAACCAGTGCTTCAGAATATGGGTCAGTTATTTTCTGACATTCTTCAGATATATTTTCAATAAGCTATTGAAATAGACAACTGTTTTTTCTGTCCTTGTGCTAATGTATATCAGTAAATTGTCTCCATCTATCAATATAGTAAATGCTAAGCAATTATAAATCAATGGAGACCACAACCTATAGAGATAAGCTGTGCAGAAGTAGAGAAAAAGATAAAGTAATAGCATTATGCTGTTCAAGATGTAGAATTTTATGAGCTGTAGAACCAAAAGGGATGTTTAAAACCAGAAGAAAAATAATATGGTGTTCTGCCAAAAAGGGTAGTACAGACAAATAAGAAGGTGGTGAATAATGAGAACAATAAATAATGTCAATCTTAGCAATCCTACGGATTAATTGCATGTGAAAGTCTATTCAGTTTTCTTGGAAATGGTAAAAACTGTTTCAAGTTAGAAGGAAAAACTGTCAACTTGATCTTTGTTTCTCACCAGCTTCAGAGTGGGTCCTCTGTAGAGCTAAAACAAGAATGCACTCTGCTCTTCCTCACTTCTAGTCATGTGTTGGAACTATAAAGCAGAACTAAAAAATTAGAAGAATTATTGTGATATTGGATTTATTTTTAATAAAATTTTCAAGCCTATTAGTGTGAAGCCTGAAATTGACTTTCTAATCTTTTGCACAAAAAAGAAAAAAATGAGATTGCAAAGAGATTTGAGTGTAGTGGGTTGACCCTGGCTGGATGCCAGGCAGGTCACAGAATATTCTGAGTTGGAAGGGACCCTCAAGGTTCAGCAAGTCCAGCTGTTAAGTGAATGGCCCACACAGGGATTGAACCTATAACCATGGTGTTACCAGCAGCCTGCTCTGACCAACGGAGCTCGTCTCAGAGTCAAAGCCTCTTTCTTGCTCCCCTCCACAGACAGGGGAGAGAAAATATAATGAAGGCTTCATGAGCTGAGATAAAGACAGGGAGAGATCACTCACCGAATGCCAGCACAGGCAAAACAAGCTCTAATTAGAGAAATTAATTGAATTTATTACTGATAAAATCAGAGCAGGATCCAGCCGTGTCCATCTTGGAGCCTCCAGGGATTGGCCCTGCTGGACATGGGGGAAGCTTCTGGCAGCTTCTCACAGAAGCCACCCCTGTAGCCCCCCGCTACCAAAACCTGGCCACACAAACCCAGTACAACACGTTTGGAAACTGTTCTCCCCTGAGATCCAAGGCTGACACATGTTCAGTTGAATGTTTTGATTTCCCTTTCTGCACATCCCAGGGCAGTTGAATATGTGCCCTGTTCTAGAGTCCTGATGGACTAAATTGCCCCCCGGAGCTGGGACGGGCTGGGAAGATGTCCGGTGTCCTGGGAGGGATGTACTCTCTTCCCTTGGAGACGCAGGAGCTGCTCTTTGTGCTGGGGAGCAGAGCCAGGTCTCTGCAATCCAGTGAGGGAACTGGGGATCCCCATTCTTTAGTCAGCTCTTGGAAGTACCTCTTTTGGAACGAGATCGGGTATGATTTGATGTTAACCTGTGGAGACACAGTTTACCAGGGGTAGAAGATAGTTCTGCGGACTTGTTCTGATAGACATATCTCATCACAGGCTCCAGGCCAGTTCTTGTGCACCAGTTCTTGTCTTCTTTGATGTTTGGCTCAGCATGAGCATGTCCCTCAACTCTAATTTAATCAGAAGGCACCTGAGTGATATTCTTTAGCCCTGTCATCGTTCTCCTGCACATCATTCTCTGATGGACACACCAAATATCCCTCCACAGAAAATGTCTGCATTTCAAAAGGTTACTTTAGAGTGTGTTTCCATCTTGCCTGATAAGATGTCGGTAACAGTCATGTAATGGTTGGGGTAACTCAGTGACATATCATAGTGAGAAATTATAGTTGGGTAAACTGTTTTTAAAATATTATTGGTTACTAAGCAATTACTAAAGTGCTTTACACACACACATGCACACACATACGCAAACACAAGTACATCAAAGCATTTCTTAGTGTTGCAGTGAAACAGTTTGACACTTCAGCTTCAGTTCAGAGCCAGGAGATGCTTTGATCAAAGTGCCAAACTGCACCTTTGCAACAAACAGGACATGCTTTGATGTAGTGAAAAAAAAAAAATGGAATTTTCATTCAGAATTGAGTTTTCTATCCTGACTTTTTAAAATATTTACTTTTTCTGACATGAGATATTTGGAAGGTAGCGCTCTAGGGAATTGCATCTCCTTCCTGCAAGTGCAGTCCGTGGAGATCAAATATGGCCCTGTATCTCCACATCAGGATGGGAATTGCATCAGGGAAAACGGTACCTTTACAGCTGTTATGCAAAGGTGAATGCACAGCAGTTTGAAATTGGAAGCTGAACTGGTTTTCACCACAATATGGTCTCTGGTGTTGACACAGCCCAGGGTCTTGGACAACTTCTCTGTGGAATATTGTGCTCCTTAAAGTAATTCTCATGTTTGTGGTCAAGGTCACTTTCTCTTTGTCCATGCCTGCATAACTATGTGTCATGAAATAGCTGCTGTAGATAGCTCCAGGGCTGGCAGCAACTGGAAAAGGGATTTCTTTGTACACTCTGTATTATTTTGATGGCCTTTAATGGAGGAAGCAATTTTATTTTTTTAAATATTTTTGAAACATCACGGTGTACCTGAAAAATAATGACATAAATATTTAGTTCTTCCTAGGAAACCCAGTTCTCATTTCATATTTTTGGTATTCTAACAGGGCTAAAAGAGATGCCTTTGACTAATATCAATGAAGATAAAAATTTAAACTTTGATGAGAGATTATAAAATATGAAAGCTCTTAAAGTAGTTCAGAAGATTCTAGTCCCATCTTGGAAATGGAGGAATGTTCTGCATGTGCCTACGCCAAAAACTCTGTGACATAGGTCTTTGTAAAAAAAAAAAAAAGAGAATTCAAATGAGGTGATGAGTGATCACTGGCAGGTGCAAGAAGGCAAGAAACTTGATCAAGGTTTTGCCAGCAGAACATGTGTGGTTTGTTTGACTTTGAACGGGTAGGAGTACTTTTCTGGAATAGTCAAAGCAACCAAAAAAGAGCCAGCCTAGGACAAAGCTCAAAGCATGGTCTGTAAAAAGGCAGCATTTCTGTTGCTCAGTGTATGGAATATTGTTCCTTGTGGTAACTTTTCTTTATACTGTCACATGAACTTTTTATTCTATATAAGAAAATAAAAAGGAAGGAAGAGAACAGGAAGATATAAAAATGGATAAAAGAAAAATAAAAAGCAGGCTTACTGTAAAATATACCTCCCTTAAAGCATTGTTAGAAACTCTGTTTTCATAGCTTTTAAACTCTTTCCTCCATCCAAGGTTTCCCACTGGACCATTAAAGAGGCCAAATCAGCCCCAGTTGCTTACTTGTCTACATGCCCTGAAGATGAGCCCTTCAAATTTATGTTCAGCTTTCTGAGAAGTGGCCTCCCATGGGTGTCTGGAGCTGTTCCTCACAGCTGGTGTGCTCTGTGCAGTTGCTGCTGCTGCTCCTGCAGAAGTGCATCAGCCGAGGGCGTGACATCTCAAGGGGGGCATATCTAAACAGGGTTCCACACCTCCAGCTCTGAGCTGAGCAGCTCTGGTTTGCCCTCACGATGGGCCGTGCTGGATACAGCAGCTTGGTCCAGAGACCTCTGACACCCCAGCCAGTGTGAATTAGTCTGAGATTCTGATACGTAATTTAGATTTACAGACCCCTTTGGCACAGTTGTCACTGATTCTTTCTCCTGTAGACGCATGCTTTGCCAACTGAAATACAATTGTTCTCACCCTGTTCTAATGAGAGAGATTGTGGCTGTCTGCCTTTGAGGGAGTCAGCTAAACTTCTTGTTACAGTGAGTGGAGAGAAATAGGTGTTCCTAATGCATGATGCATCTTCTCCTCAGGAAGCATCTGAAGGAGGTGTTAGATGAATTGTAGCCTGAAAGCACCCAGCTCTCCACTGATGATATGGTTTGAACTGAAATTATTCCTGTAACTGAAAATCTGTGAGAGACCAAATTTTCAGTTACTGGAAAATAAGGTAGTTTTACTAAGAAAGTGTCCGTAAGAGGATAATAAATGACCCCATCTTAAAAAAAAAAAATACAAAATAGATATTTTGACTAGATTAAAGAAAATAAGATTTGCATCTGAAAGACTGACGAATTTTGGGGTAGTATGTTAGATAACTGAAAGATAAGTAAAGAATGCATCTACTTTTACCATATTTCATAAATTTAGATGACGGTCTGTAGGATTTCTAAGTTGGCACGTTAAGAACGAAATAATATGCATAGCTCTCATTTTGCCTTTTCTGTGTTTCACAATCTGTGAAAACCTTGTTTTAGAAAGCCAGATATTTTATATTCGGCTTTGGTGGTCCCAGGTTCCTTGCCAGTGGCATGCCACATGCTTTACTGGTATGAAGTGCTCATCTGTTTTAGAGCCACCATTGGCCTAAGTCACTGTCAGGCAATAAGCATCTTTTTTACTGACTCTCAAGTGATTTAAATCTTGCAGACTGCGACATACTAGGTGATTTCATGTGGTCCTAAGAGTAATTTCCACTGTCTGTTGCTATTTGTTAGCTGAGGTCATATTTTCTACTGTGGAACAGTTTCCCCTACCACCCTTTTCTTGCTCACGTCCCCTGATGTTCATGGCTAAGCCACCACTGCTGTTGTCCTTGTTCATGACATGAGTCACAGTTGTCACGCCAGAGTAGTTCACCCAATCTCTGATCTAATGTACAGGATGGAGACCACACTCTCTGAAGAAAGATGCATATCCAGCGCAACTAAGGAAAGAAATCTAAAGGGACGGGATAAGTGCTCTGTTTACACTGATTTTTTTCCCCCTCGAGGTTAGTCTTGTTCTTAAATGCATAAATATGCAAAGGACAGCTTTTTTTTAGAGATTTTTTTTTAATATTTTGGTATCCCCTGTGCTACAGATCAACCTAATTTCACTGATAACGAAGCTCTGAAACACAGACTGTGCATATACTTATATCCATCTATAAAATCTCTTTGTAAAATGATAGCATTTTCTGTATTCATTCTTTCATCTACATACTATCTGAAGTATTCTATAAAGAAGAATAATCTATACTATTCTTCTGAATATGAAGAGCTACTAAAGGTTTCTTTAGTATAAAAAATATTTGCTTGCAGATAAACAGAAGCACAGAGAATTTTTTTAAGATCAAACATAGGGACAGTAGTAGCACCAGTGTTAAACCCCAAGGAGCTGTTGCTTCTAATCCCGAATATACTCATCTTGGCAGATTCACCAAGTCTTTCCAACCACCCCCACAAGCACAAATATTTAGACCATGTTTGAGATCCTATAAAGTTCAAGGTGATCCTCCTAGTCCAGTAAAATCTGTGTGCCAGCTTTTGCAGATAGATTTTTTGAGGACAGTTGTATAGGTTAGTGCATTTGAAAAGAGTAAATCATATTGTAGTCTTCAAATTGTAAAATCAACTACTATGAGGAACTCCTTCCTTTGGGAATGCTAATGAAAACAATTGAATTCAACTTAGGTATAATAAAACTGTGTTAATTTAATGAAATGAAGGGCACAAAACCAATTTGGGTATATGTGTGGTTTTAGTGGAGTGGAGGTCTTATGCATGCAGCAAGCAGTGACTGTATCTTCATCATGAATAATTAAACCCCTTTCAGATAATCACATAAACAGAGGCTTTTTATGTTTTTCTTTTCTTAACGAAGTATTGTGCTATTAAGAAGTATTTTGAGATCATGGGATGAAGAACAATATAGAAGTGCGAGTTATTATTATTACTATTACTAGTTGATGAGTCCGTTGGCTTTCCTTTTAAGATTTTCTGCTTCTTTCAGTTGCACATTTTTAATTGCTTAGAGAAATGATGTAGTCATATCTCAGGGTTGGTTTAATTAGAATTATTGATGTCTTAAGCAGCACCCAGGCTTGGGAAACTGGGGTCTGATCAAAGTCACAGCTAATGGTTTAGTGAAGTTAAAAATTCAATCTGTAATTAACATTGAAAGAGAAAGCATATGCTTTCAAAAAGCACATTGTATGCTAAGGAAAAAGGCACTTCTTATTTATTTGGGAATATTCATTGCACTATTTAAAAAGAAGGGTAACAGTGATGACTGGGTTTTTCACCTGGAAGAAACACTGGATGCAACATTGTGCTTCTACAGACACTGGTATACTTTACTCTCCTTAATTAGATTTGGAAGTGCATGTGAAATAGGAAGTTCACTTTAAGAAGGGTTTTAAGGCTTCTGGAATTTTGAGTCTTTTGGGGAAAAATCTTTCTAGCTTGATTGAAAGTACATATAAATGTTTGCAATTTTTAAATGTATTATATAGGACAAATAAGTTTAACACTGGAATGAATTCTGATGTGAGGTGTTGAAGAAAACAGAAGACATTAAGCAGTCAGTATTTTAAAGTCGGTGTCTCAGCTCACTGACTCCTGACAATGCACCGGACAGTTGAGCATCTGGGATGAATCCTCACCTTCATTCTGAAGGTGTCAGTGGATATGTTGTGTTGGTTTAGCGAATTTTTGCAACACATTGACTCTGATTTTATGGTGAAGTGAAATGTGGCAGTGTCCAGGTTTAAGTGGGAAAGTGTCGCAGTTTGTAGTTCCCTGCGCTGGGTGGCATGCCACAGGCTGCCCGAAGAGCACTTTGGGGGTCTCTTAGGGAGAGCAGCCGCGCTGCATCCCGTAGCCTCTTCCGGCTGCCCCTCACTTGCTCCGGTTAGCTGTGGCTCCGCAGCAGAGATGGGAGATAAAGGAGGCGAGAAGGCTCTTCGCATGGGGGCTGGAGGTCTTCATTCCATGGCTGCCAAGAGCCTAGGGCTGGCTCATGTGCTGGCTCCCAGAGGTCGAGAGCCAGCACATGGCGTGGCCAGCCCAGGCGGAGAGAGGCTGGTGCCCCAAGGTGGAGAGGGGCTTGTGCCCCAAAGCAGAGAGTGCTGCTGCCCCAAAGCAGAGAGGAGGTCACATGGCACGGAGCCTCGGTTTGTCTGGGCACGAGGGGGGCGGAGAGAGCACATGGACTAATGGTCTCAGAGCACAGGGGTGGTACATGGGCACAGTTGGGGAAACAGAATCAATGGGAAAAACCCGAGGGAGTGGTTAGGACTAGGGGTGGGGAACTGGGAGGAGGCACATGGGAAGGGCAGGTAGTTTAGTAACAAAAGGGATGGGGAAATACAACGCCACAGGAAAGCACACTTTCTTCATATATCTCAAACTTCCTGGGTTGTGCATGGGAAATCACGACACCAAAGTGCTTTTTATGACTGTGCACATGGTGTGACAGAGTTGGGAACGTGGGTAAATTTAAATGCACTGGAGGGGGTGGTGGAGGTAACATATGGAAGGTGGTGGGGCTAGAGAAAGTTCAAGCAGACCAAAATAGAGAATGACTTCTACTTGCATGATAAACACAAGGGGATAGGCAGAGTGGTGCAAGAGTCTTGATTTCTCTTAAGCAGCCCTTTCAGTCTTCTGTTATTTGGTATCTATTAAAGGGTCTTTTTGTGCACCCTTTTTACTATCAGAAATAAATATATATATATTCCAAGGTGATTGGGGATCTTCCCTTGATGAGAACAGTTGCAATTCAGTGTGGTGTGGAAGACACACCACAGATTTCATCTTTTTATGAAACTGTGTTCATACATTCTCCAAAAGTATGCATTTTTATCATTTGCGCTTTATTGATCAGCCCTTCCTGAACCATTTTCATCCCTAATTAAGGATGCAGAGAGCTTTACATTATTCTGCTTACAATTTCAAGAGCTCATTTTATACTGCTTGTTTGGGGATTTGCTTCCTTGGGAGAATTTATTACTGTATGAATGAAAATGCTTTTCTGAAGCTGTTAATCAGTTCAAGATTTAAAAAAACTAATTGAGAATATTTTTCATTGTTATTAAATTCTCAGGGGTGCTATAGGGTGTGCACACTATTACAACCTAAACCTGTAATTTGGATTTGCTTCTTGTGCCCTTTGGCACCATGGTATACATGGGAATTTTAAGGAGAATGACTGACACTCAGTCATCCCAGCCACAGTGAAGAAAATGTGCTCTTTATTATTTTCTCATCAGCTGCTGCCTCCTGTTAGCAGTGAAATTGTTTTGACAAGTGCTTTTTTGATATACTCGTTTATAGAAGGGCTCAAACTAATCAAAAGAACTGTGGACTGTGGGGCTGCAGTACAGTCTTCCCAGTGAAGTGGGGGAGGACTCATCATGTGAGTTGTTCTAAAATTGGTTGAGGCAAATCACCGAAGAATTTATGGAAGGGAACATCTATTCTCTGTCTCGGGATGTTCTAGATAAGATAATAGTCTATTTCTATCACTCTTTGATGTTGAAGTTTAGGCATTTCAAGTGCTAGATGGAGTGATATATTGCTTATGCATTGTACCTAAAGATCGTGCATGAAGTGTGATGGCACTGGGTAATAATGCTGAGGCTCATCCATGAAGCTTTTATACACAGAGCCAGTGTCACCTGAATGATTCCTTCTGTGCAGTGCACTGGATTGCAGACAGTTGGTAAGCTGGGTAGAGAATGCTGTTTGTCAGTGTCCTCTTTTATAAGAGGTTTCATTCATCGTTTGTAGCTCTGATGAAACAATTTGCAGCCTGCAGCCCGTGTAGTTCATCCGTTTTCACTGAAGTGAGCACTCCTTCTGAGGCAGAATCAGGGAATTCAGACCCTCAGAATGGCTGAGGTTGGAGGGGACCTCTGGGAGTCACCTTGTCCAACCCCACTGCTTGGTTACGGCCACCTGGAGCCAGTTGCCCAGGACCATGTCCACATGGCTTTTGAATATCTCCAAGGATGGAGACTCCACAGCTTCCCTGGGCAGTCTGTGCTGGTGCTTGGCCAGCCTCACACTGGAGGAGTGTTTCCTGATGTTCACATGGACCCTGCTGTGTTTCAGTTTGTGCCTGTGGGCACTGCTGAGAAGAGCCTGGCTCCATCCTGTTTGCACCTTCCCTTTGGGTATTTATGTGTCTGTAAGATCCCCTCTGAGCCATCTCCTCTCCAGGCTAAACAGGCCCGTATCTCTCAGCCTTTCCTCCTGCGAGAGATGCCCCAGCCCTCACTCATCCTCGTGCCCAAAGGCTGGTCTCTCTCCGCAGCTGTTCTATCTCTCTCTTGTGCTGGGGAGGTCACAGCTGGGTCCAGCACTTCAGGTGTGGCCTCACCAGCACTGAGCAGAGGGAAGGATCACCTCCCTCACCCTGCTGGCAACACTTTATTTAATGCAGCTGAAGGCACCATCCACCGTCTTCACAGCAGTCATCTTTCTGGTTCATGTTCAACTTGGTGTCCACCAGGACCCCCAGCTCCTCTTGTGCCAAGCTGTGATCCAGCTGGCTGGCACCCATCAGCTGTTTTGGCTTAACATCTATCCCCGTTAGGCGATTCTTCTTAAATTTTGTGATCTTGGCAGAGAATGTAAAACTCTTTTAATTGCAGGATGCCAAAATCACTTGCCAAAAGTACTTTTTATTCTCACTGAGATATTAGTCTTTTTATGAGATACTTAATGTATTTTGCCATGCAGATTTTCTGAAACGTAATTCTGCAATCTATAGTAAGTTTTTAGTATAGTTTTACCAGTCATTGGAATTTCAATGAGTTTACAGCAGTTATGCTTTCAATAGGCTTAAAGCAACTGTGTACATAAAAGTACTTTGCTTTAGGAATGGGTTTCAACTTTCTTTTTAAAAAGCTGTGTAACCCTGGCTGTGTAGAAGAATACCTCTGTGTGCTGAGGGCTCCACTGATTAAAGTCCATTGACACAAGAGACCTCTCCTATTAACCTTATTTTTTCATTTTATTCTAGTGTGCGTATGTAATATTCTGAATAGTTGCTTATATATAATATATGCAGCTACAACTCCAGGATCACAATTCAATTGAATTAGAAGTCATGGATGAAGATACTGAACATTCATAAAAAATAAAACCTGTGTTCATGAATCATGAGGGTAGTGAAGGTTGGCCTTGCCTCTGCCTGGTTGCTTGAGAACATTTTTATAGGAAATAGAGAGTGGTGGCCTAAATGGCAGAGCAGTGGACTGGAATTACAAAATTGAGAAGTTTCTCACAGTTTGGCTTTGGACAACTTTGGAAAGTTCTTTGTATCTCTCTCTGCCTTATTTATCTCACGTGTTAATTGCACATTATAGCTCTCTACCAATAAATATGTATGAATATATATTATATAAATTAAGTCATGGTGGTCTATGGTTTACTAGTGGTCTGCAGTTCAGTTTCTCTGCAGAAATGCTACCAGATTGATTTACATGGGTACCTGTAGCTTGGAGACCACACACTGTTCCTAAACAGGTAGAAAAATACTAAATTTGGGGTCCTGACAAAGTGCTCCGGTATGTTTAGGAAGAGCATAACAGAAAGAGTAAGAAAGGAGATTCCTGGAGAGCTGTGGCATACTGCCAGCAGGTGCAAGGTGCTAGTAGGGAATGAGCTAAACTCCTGTCCTGAAGTTCGGTGTCATTAGTTCAGTACTGGCTGGAGTTGGCAATCAGGTTCTTTTGCACTGAGTTTCCCACGCCCATCTTCAAACCAGCTACACTGTGCATGATTGGCACTATTGTTCCAAGAGCTGGAATACATTAAATAGTGGGCTTGTAACCCTGCTGTTTTCAGGATGATGTCGTTTGAGAGACATACTGACCATAGGCCTCAAATTGGACAGAAAGTCTCTGCCCCAGTTTGAAACTTAACCTAGTAATTGTGAAGACAGCCTGTTTGTTTCTGGCTTGTGGAATGAGAATTAAAATCCTGTTTGCAATGAAAACTCAAATGCAATACTAAATATGAAATAGTTCTTTACCCTGCCAGGCTTTGTAGTGAATGTTCTGGCTCCAGTTATTTTGTGCTACATCACCCAGTAATCTTTAAATATGAGAAGAAAAAATTCTTTCAACTCCAGTCTTGTGAAGTGAGATTTATTTGAATGATCCAGGACCTTTCAGTTGCATACTCCAAGTGGGCTGCATATTTAGCATGGAAATGGATGAATATGAGGGTATGCACTAAAATCATAAAGACATCATCTTGGACTGTGTATAAATATATAAAGTACTAAAATGAATTTCAATAAATTAGATGTTATATATTAAAAGTATTAATCTTAAAAAATGCTGGTACAACTAGTCTGTGTTATTATTCTGATATCAGTTTAATTCCGTTTATTCTTGGTAAAGTCATCATTCTAAATTTGCACATGAGTTTCAAATGATTAAAAATCTTTATATCAGTCCAGAATTACACAATAAAGCATATTACAGCTGTTCTTTAATTATAGTGGGTGGTGGGCACACATTTCATCCCTGAAAGCCATTTAGTACTATTAAACTGTTTGTGTGGGTTTGATTATTCATGAATGTCAGTTTTATTCACTATCTTAACAAATTTAAAGTTTCATGGTTTACCACTGTGTCCTCAAAACAGAAAAAAGAACCAAAGCCTGTACCATTTATACGGGCAAAATTATTCCTGCCCGAGAAGGAACTGCAAAGGCCAATATAAATATAAAGCAATTTAAATCAGTCTGTGAAAACAGCCATGACTACTGAGGAGAGAGGAATATGTTATTTGGTGTTGATTGTTTGCCCAAAATCTCCTAATGAGTTAAAATGAACATAATTAAAAAGGGGGATAAATGTCAAGGAAAAATTGCCTAAGCAGTTATCCGAAGCTTGCCGCTGGCTTCAGGCAGAGGTGGGGGCAATCTTTATCACCTGAGATACTTAAAGCTGGGAAACGAAAAACTGGTGATTAAAAATGCCAATAGATAGTTCTCAGACAGATGTCTTTCCTGTCCTCTCTGTTGTCTTAAGAATGAAGTGGCCCCATGAGGCTGAGCAACAGCCACCAGTCATTATTCAAATGTAACTTAATTACAGAGTTACCTCTGTTCTCTAAGTTAGCATTTGTTTAACAGCCGAATTGCAGTACCAGCTGTATCCTTGGTATTCCAGGCACACTGGGTTGCAAACCTGTGACAAGGTCAGAGTGTCGTAGCCTCTCCTACTTTGCACTGGGAAAATCTAGCAGACTTTAAGGGTGGCTGCTGGCCCTGGATTTCTGCTTTGTATTGCATATGTTTAAAAATACAGGCAGGGCCCTCTTGTCGTGACTGTCAAAGCTAATATAGAGATTTAATAGTATAAAAAATAAGGATTAATAATAAAGGATAAAATTCAGCCTTTATATAAGTTTATGTAGAACTGTGGAGGTAGGCAGATGGGAGGGTTTGTTGGAGTTTCTTAGAGAGAAAGAGATTTTTTTCATCTGTTCTCATCCAAAGTAGTTGTCTTTGCTTTCAGGGTTTATTTGAAATAGTCGAATGAATCCTTTGCAGCAGGGACACTGTTTGCACAGTGCTGTCAGCGCATCCCTTCCTTGCTATCTCTATCTTCTGGAAGTGAGGCTTGGGCTGGAGTAGGAGATGAGAGGAGGTTGTATTTTGAATATATATAACTAATGCCTCGGTTGGCTGGGTACATTTTTCTGGTGTTTTTATGTTGAAGAAAAATACTGTAATGTGGAAAACAAAGCTGTAATGCTCTGGAAGCAATGGAGTTAGCTCCCAGGGTGCAATTTTAATTCAGGAAGCTTGAGACCTGTGTGATCCTTTCTTGTTAGTACACGCTTTTCCTCCTTACAGGTCTCCTAGTCAATTGAAATTAAAGGTAAGGAATGTGTATTTCTTGCATGAAAAAGAATACAGTAATGGTTTGATGAATAGGCACTTCATAATAAAACTCTTCTGTCTCATTGAAACTGTAGATTGCTAGCTGCTACGTGACACTGAACAGTTTTCCTTTTAGTATTATCACACAGTGACTTAAATGTGATGGGGCATTAGAAAAGATTTTACTTTTTCACAGGTTTCTGAAGCCATTGTGTTTTATTTTGAGATGAATTATCCTATTTATCTTGTCTGCATAAATACCTTTAGAATAATGCAAGAAGCTGGGATGCTAAAAGTAAAAATTACCGACCTGTCCTTAAAGGACAGGATGAAATCTTACAAGAGCTTATACTTACACCAACTGGTGCCTTTGTTCTTCAATACAAAAATGTGCCATTCTGAGCGTTGCAAAGCCACTATAGTGGATCCATTAACAATTGCCAGATCCATTAACAATTAAACTAATGGCAGTTAAATGACTGAGTGGGGTAGAAGAAGGCAACAGGATCAGAGGCAGGCAGCAGTATGAGATCTCCTTTTACATGGACCTTATAACAAGGCTTGAATGAAAAAAACTACAAAAATAGTTTCATGGTGGTAAGAGCAGCCATGTCTTAAATTGCATTAGAGCAAGAAATGAAAAATACTACCCTTAATGCAAAGGTGGTGCAGATATTTAGCCAGGGACTGCAGAGGAAAATTAAGACGATGAAATTTTTCAGTTCCCAGGGAAACATTAAATGGCAGTTTCTCACAAGCGCTCAGTTCCAGACTTCCTGGGTATTAACGCGGACATGCAGAAAGCCCATACAGAACTGCCCGTCCTGCTGCCAGGAGCGCCGAGGGGAGGCAACACCTACAGTATGGGAACACAGCCGAAAGATGCCCACCAGTTGTTTCTTCTGGCCTGTGTTAAGTGACAGAATTTCTGAATAGGTTTTAATGTGCTTCTTTGAAAAAGATTAGAATTTCGACAGTGTTTTCACTCACAGGTCAGAATTGTACACTTTCATTTCAGCTTTACATAACTTTAAGAAGAAAGTACAGATAGCACATTCTGGTAAGCATCTGCACACACAAAACACACAAAAATAGTATGTCTATAACTCAAATTCTGTAGCAAAACCCCAAACCAGATCTGGATAGAAAGACTTTTATCCTGAGGCAAGTATGCAAATATAGTGCTAGAATCTAAAGATGGAAAAGCGAAGATGAAGAGAAGTGAATTGATTCTAATTCCCTGAACTGGCTCTTACGTGTATCAATATTTTTCTGTGCAGAAGAAATCCTCAAAAAAAGTGTTTTGAAAAGACTCAGGATGTCCAGCTGGAAATGGTCTATTAAATGAACTAAATAATGTCATGGTATATGACACACCATTTTATAAAGCTGTTATTTGCTTTTCCCTCTTGGTATTCTGAACATCCTAAATCTGAATTTCTAAAACATTCACAATATTTCCCTATTCCTGCAGACCTGTGTTTATACATATGCTACAAATAATGCACAGGATCATAGGAGGAGCTTCCTGACCTCATCATGGTATTTCCAGCCCTTTCAGTGTGTATGTGCACGGTTTCAAGAAACAGTAATGTGTTAGATAAGTGGAGATGCCATTAAGGGTTTTCTTTGTTGATACTGCTCCTCATGCATATCATGTCAGATGGTGCTGCTAGTGATGTGCTGCCAAAGGAATCCCAACCTGCTGCAGAAGCAGAGGGAGAGTTGCTTCCCCATTCTCCTTCCTGCACCATCCTCCCAGCCTGTGTCAGCACCTGCATGCGGGAGAAGGCTGGGCTGCGGAGCAAGGAGGAGTGCTGAGCTTAACCTGAAGAGGAGAGGTAGTGGTAGGAAGTAGATCTTGAGTTTTTTACTAGTTGCTTCCACACCAGTGGAGTCTCTCATGGCAGATTTTCCCGAAATACCCACGTAGCTTCTCTTGTCCTTTGCCCACTGCCTCCAGCATGAGTAGGACAATGCTGGCATAGCTCCACTGGTTTAAGGAGATCAAGGAAGTAAAGGAATAACCTGTAAAACTGAAAGCAAGTCTTTTTTTTCCTAGCTCTGCTGATTGAAGAAATTGGTTAATGTCTCCCTACACATCAGGGAACAAAAGCTTTAACAGGCATGGTAATGCCACAGTAAAGTCATCTAGTCTTGAAAGAGTTCTGTGTATTGTTTTACTTTTAGACATAATGTAGAGACATCACCTAACTGCTCTTCTTCCATTGAGTAAAGTGCTGCTTAGTTTTGGCACCCTGGCAGACAGGCTTTCTGAAAAGTAACCTGCTAGTCAGTTAGTGAGCCTAAATCATACACTTTTGAAAGGGCTTAAGTTTAGAAATGAGCTTTAGGACCACTCTATTAATTTTGTAAATTAGAACTGTAAAATTGAACATATGGAAGTCCAGCACAGGACTGACAGAAGGAAGCAGTCTTTAAACAGGAACATCCTCCAATCCAGCACTGGGAAAGAAAGGAAAGTAAGAAGAAGGATTCATTTGCAATTGACCTGCAGTAGCAAAGTCATTCACTTTCCAAATAGGATTAAACTTGTTTCATCAGCCATGACATGTGAAAAGATCATGGTTATAAATTCCATTTGCTGTAATGAATTGAAAGTGTCTGAGTTTGCAAGCAGCACTCACTGTTGATGGACAGCTAGATTCGTGCAGTGTTTTAACACTAAAATTAGCTTCCGCAAAGTAAAAAGTACAGAAAAGGTGGCAGCAGTGACAGATCTTAAAGCATTTAAAAATTGACTTTATTGTTAGATGGGAGCAGCATAAAGCTAGAAATAAATAGTGTTTATGACCCTGTTATGTAGATAACTTGGTTCATGCTTGAGTGAGGGCAAGCACGAATCTTGGAAAATGGCATTTTTTAGGTTTCTCAGCCATATTTCAACAAGAATAAATATTGTTACTGAAATGAGGAAAAATCGAACTTCTCTGTGGTATTGCTTGTAAGATGTAAGAAAATGGGATTGTGTTGAAGGATACTTCATTCAAATCGATTTCCAAGTACATCAACGTGACTCCATTGCAGTCCATGAAACCATATTGGGGTATGTGTTTTTGAAACAGAGATAAAAGCTGCACTCTGTGGTTAGTTAGTAACCTTAACTCAGTCTTGCATCAGGATCATGAGACATTTTTTCTTTGATGCTTGTAGAGCTAAATATAGTTTCCAAACCTTTTTTCACCAAGTTTTTTTGTTTTGGTGTGCACAATTTTATGCACGTTTTAAGTTTGCCAAGAAAAAACCTCAGTGGGTGAAAGTGGGAATTACTTGGGAATAATTTGAGTCTCCTTTTAATTGATAAGTTACCCAGCTGAAAGCTGTCCAAAATTAAAAAAAAAACAAACTTGAGCTGAATACAGGAATGAAAATGTAATGGCTTCTTAAATTACCACAAGGTTAACATATAATTAATTTGCTAATTTTAATTACAACCCTAAAAAATGTGCTGAAAAATGCTCAGAGGGGAGAAGCAGCCAGGTGCCAGCCATGATTAGCCAAGGTTACTGGCAATTACGAGATCTCTATTAAACGTGTTACAGAAATTTGAGAAACCCCTTTTTAAAGACAGCACATTTATTGAAACTCAGCAGGGTATTCATCGTTCTGTATCTTTCCATTGCTACAGATTTGCTGTCATTTGCCTCACTCTTTTCCAGCTAAACGTTTTATTGCAGCTGAAACATGGACTGCTTTCTCTGTTTTTCACACGCTGTTACACTTGTACTAGGTATTTATTTTGATAACATAAACAAAAGAGATTAACCAGTGTTTGCAAAGTGTTCTGAGCACCTTCAGTTCCAGATACCCGCCAATATCGCAGCTGAATGCTAGAAACACAAATCCTGAAGAAAAGGCTTTTTCTTTCCAAGGTTTCCTAGCACATGCAGTTTGTAAAGCAGGAATACTGCTGAAACTGCCTTTTCAGTGGGCAGCCTGTTCTGCAACGCTTTAAATGCACAGACAGATGTAATTTCTGAGTTTAAAAAGCAAACAAAAATCCCCAACACAAACAAAAAACCAAACAAGGAACAAAAAATCTGCATGTTTGCTTTGCATTTTCAATGAATCATGGTGTAAAAGAATGTCTTGTCTGTAACAGATTACATGATGTATTACTGTTATTTTTTATTGTTGTTATGTGAGTCATGCTTTAAATGTCTGTTGTTGGGAACTGTAATAAACCTTGATCCATCTATTAAAGGAAATCTTTAAAAAAAAACTCCAAACCAATAAGATTTTTAAAAAAACAAACCTACAGTGTTGGTGTCAAAGGAAATTAATTTCCTGGCTGGCTTGTGTTTTTCTCTGAGGCAGATATTGATGAGTGTGCAGAGGGGATCATTGAGTGTCACAACCATTCACGCTGTGTTAACCTCCCAGGGTGGTACCACTGTGAGTGCAGAAGCGGTTTCCATGACAATGGAAGCTATTCTCCTTCCGGGGAGTCCTGTGTTGGTAAGCAATGATCAGCAGAGCCTTTTTCCCCCCTCCTTGTGCATGGTGTTCCCGAGGGACTGTGGGGCTGCTGTCCTGAGCAGTGATGGTGTTCCAGGCCGGAGCAGGGGGCACCCAGCGTGCGCGTGTCTGTCAGCCCTGCAGCCGCGCTGGGCCGCCGCACCTCGCAGGTCAGAGGGCTTCCCACAGGGGAGAGCCAGAGCGTCGCTTACACTGCTCCCTTTAGCAGAGCAAGTGGCTGTGAAACCTGAAGTGGAGGTGGGCTTGCTGGGGAGAATAACTGGCCACAAAAGGGGAAGAGGTGGTTTTCCAATTCCAGATTTCAAAAGAGTGATAGAAGAACTTATCCGTTGGTATGTCTGTGTTGCTTTGGTTTGCTTGTTTTCCATCTTTCAGCATCTTCATCATTTGATTTTTAGGATCATGCAAATATCATCAAATTCTCTATGCACTATATTTGCAGAATGAGGTCCCAAGAGCATGAACAGAGAGGGATTTTTAATGGGTGCAAAGGAGTTTCTCAGTTGTTTCTATGGGAGGACAAAAAGGGATGAGGCTCCATGAGGAGTTAATGCTGGCTCCTGCAATCTGTGTGCCCTCAGCTGGCTGTAGGACTCTGGGTGCCACTGCAGCAAGTAAGCAGCAATAAAACCATAGTGAAGGTGCTCGTTCTGCCTTACCCCTGCCTTACAGTTTTTCCACCTTTTCAGTTATTTGCCGTCTACATACTTTCTATGTGGTATTTTATCAGGTGAGTTTAAAACTGGTCAGAAGGGATCCTGTTTTAACTTCTGTACAGATACAGATCAGCTGGCTGACAGTGTTTTGTCCTTTTTTTGGAATCTCAGTAACTTCATCTCTAGTCAGTTACATGAGTTTTCTATAAAAGCTCTTCTCCTCCTTTTGTGTGGGCTTTTTTTTTTTAATGCTGTAAGTTTCATTTATCATTGCCATAACTTCAAAGGGTGTTTTCTGTGATTTAAAGTCTATAATTAAAATAAAAATTAAAATAACAATTTGTAACAAAAATATATAAATTTACCTGTAAAAAAACATTACTCTCTTTTATGAATTCTGGCTATTAGAAGTCCTTGGGATAAGGTAGTATAATAATTTAAAAATGCAGAGGAACAATAATGATTTTCAAAGCAATATTTTGTAGATTATCCAGCTAAATTTTTTTTACACATTGTCCCAAGCTGATGGGGAACTCAATAAAATCAGAGCAGTGAACTTCTTCAGGGGGTGGCTGTGTAAAAAATGGCAAATTTTACAGCATTTCATGGTTCCGTAGATAAAAGAGATGAAAGTCATGTATTTCTAAACAAATTCTCAAATGTTCAGAGTTCTCCTCTGGTTTATTTGAATGTTGTAAAATGAGTGATGAATGGAGCAATGTTGAAAATACCTTCTTTATGAGAATTCAAAGCAATACGACACAACCTTCAAAAGGCCCTGAGGCAACTGGGGCTAAGAGGCATTTTTAGCATTTCTGGTGCTTACTTGTACCACTTACGTGGGGAGCCCCATCCTTCCTACCTTCTGTAGCTGATTTGGGCAGCAGAAGATGAAGAGCCAAGCTGGTGTCAGGAGAAGACAGACACATAGGCAGGACTGTGGATGACCCCCAGGTAGGCCCAGCTGCTGGAAAGGTCAGTATTGCTTGCACTGAATCACTGCTGAAGGGTTGGGCACTGCAAAAAGAAGCCCCAAATGTTCTGTGTTCTGGTGGAGACTGGAGGGATAAGATTTCATGAGAACACACTGCCCTCATTTCGACCTGCACAGCGTGCTGGAAGTTTGTGAGGTGAGGTCCTCGTCTTGCCATATGCAAGTTGTAAACAGAATGTGAAATTAGCAGGGTTATTTAAATGAAATAGCTTCTCTGAACCATCTGCTGCAGGGTACCAGTAAGGATGAGAAATAAACCAGTTTGCTTCACCAGTATAATGAGATAAAATATTTAAAAATTAATTGGAAGATTCTGCTAACCCATATTGACAAATTTCAAACCATGATGTTTATTTTAAAATGCAACTAAGAATTGGTTAAAACAAGAGAGGGAGAACACTGCACATTCTAGCTAATACATCACGTTACAGAGCTTGTTTGCATGGTGGAGCATTTAGGGTCAGAACCAGTGACTTTCACTCTATTTCAGATAAAGGAGGGATCATCTGCTAAGCAACAGTATTTTCTCGTGGTGTATTTTATACTGAATTTGTAGTGTGTGCATGAGGTGGGTATGAGCTATTCTCTTCCAGTATGGTTTGAAACATTTCTTCTTTCTCCCCGAAGGACAAACTTGGAGAACAATAAATAGGCTAAAAACATAAGTAAAATAAGATTAAACCCTCCCCTACAAAATAATAACAATAACAAGAAATACTACTGCTGCTACTAATAATAAAGAAAAGAAGGTCACAAGACAGTGAGAGGGAGTACTCATCTCTGACAGATTGCCCAAATCCCAGGCAACTGGTTGCTTTTGCTGGATACATTTATGTATATATTGGTTAACCCCTTTTCCCTCCATTTTTATGTAGGTGGTCTTGGAGCTGAGCCATTGCTTGCACTGTCTCTGCAGTGCTTGCAAAACATTAAGAAAAATAGCATCTATTTGGGAAGTGTTGTGATACCTCAGCGCTCCTAAAAGCTATATTCTCATTGATGAAGAGAAAATAGTGACGTTTGTCACCCGGCAAGGGACAATTGTGTAAATCAGCAGATGTGGAGGGGAAGGTCATAATATTGCACCAGAGCTTGGGTAATAAGGATGTGTGGCTTAGCCAGGCCCCTTCAAGATAGGGAAAATTCTTTTATTGCTCAGAATATCAACCAAAGACAGCTTTTATCAAAGATGTCAGCTTCATATAGTGATGGTGAGCAGGCTCAAATTAAGAGAATGTAATTTGATTTCCCACAGTAGTGTTTTTATGAGGCTCTGGTCTTTCACAATGTGTTATTAAGAATGCTGCTTGCAGACAAAAGACAATTGCTGTGTGAAGTTGCTACCAAAGTTTGCTTGGCAATTAAAACTGTAGGCTACAGCTGCTGCATTGTTTGTTCGGTTGGGGTTTTTTTTAAATTTTGTAATAGGATCTTTGCTGCACTCTGAGATAAAGAAACAAAAATACTTCATAGAGAACGGTGAGCTGTCATGTGATACAGTATTTGTGACTATCTACTGATTAAAAATAAAAAAAAAAAAAAGCAAAGCAAATTGTACTTTTCAATCTCCATCTCTAAGTTAGATGCTTCCAGTCTGTGGAGCGATGTTCAGACCCTGGAGTGCAGATTTACTGATTCTATTTTTTTTCAAAATGATTTGTGTTTCTGGGTCCCTACACTGAGACTTGCATGTGCAGATGGAACAACCAAGGCAGCAGTGCCTGTCAGGTTTTGTTTATGTTTTTTCTTTAAGAACCACTGTGAATTTTGTAGGCAAGCTTAACATGGATCCTTCTCCCACCAAATCCCCACAGGATTCACCGTTTATTTCAGCCTTGAAGGTAGTGTAGCTAGACCTCACTGCAGGATTAGAGTTGGTGGTTTGGGGAAATGTGAGCTGGGAAAAGGTAGGACTCCAGACCTCATGAAAGAAAACTTCACAGGGATTAGTCTCCCACAAAAGCTGGGTGCAGCAGTGCTTGAGGGTCAAACCTGAATGGGCTTTAAATCGGTTCCTGAAACTTTCATACGGTGTGCTGCAGTGGTGTTTCATACAGCTTTCCATGGTGTGCTGCACTGCTGTCTCTTACCTAGAGTAGAAAGTAAGAGCAAAGGACGTTAGGTTTTGTTTATTTTTCCCCCTTTCTGTGTCACACAGAAAGGTAGACCCATGCTTTGAAAATCTTGCCATGTGCCTGAGAATTGCTTTCCTGTCTGCTGGTAGAGAAGTGCTATGTAGGCAGAAAGGTTTGCATATGGTACAGAGTATCCAAGACCAATTAGAACGTGCTATTTTACAACTTTCTTATGTTCTGCTCATAGAATTTCTTAAAGCTCACAGCATCAGAGTTAGTGTCAGTAGATTTTATCCTGTAAAATAAAGATTATCTGACTTTGCATGTAGTAAACTCTAGTTTTGTATTCTGACAGTTGTGTTACATGTCTTCAAGGTATTTGTGTTTTGTCATTTCTATATTTTTAGAAAGCCTTACTAAATTCTGTATTCAGAGTCTGATTTACTGTGCAGTGTTCTTTAATAGACGTTTATGTCTCTACAGAATAAAAGGACTACCATGAAATATTTTCTAGCTAAAAATGACTGTGTTTGGTGATACTTTTTCAAAGACAACTCCAAGTAACTTTGATTTAGAAAGAAAGCAAAAATCATTAAGTGACAAGTTGCCTGTGAAAAATGATTTGTCAAAACAGTGTTTAGCTAACTTGTACATACATTGGTTTGGGAGCCCAGCATACATTTTTCACGTTAACAATATACTGTAATGGTTTAATGTACCACAACAGTTAAAATTAGCACATTAGTAGGGTTCTTTCTTCTGCAACAGCTTATCATGATAATACAGAGCACCACACTGCATGGCTTGCTTGCACACATTTATTAAGGTGCTATGGAAAACTCTTACAATTAAAACCTGAATAGCCTTGAACACTAAAGGAAATGAAGTAGCTAGGGATTGATGTAAAATTTCAGTGAAACCAAGTTAATGAACTTGTGTTGATACGTACAGTCATGCTTGTCTTCTACCCGATTCAAATGCAGTGGCTGTGGGACCTCTCATAATATCTGAGGCAAATTACTTCTCATTACTGCCAAAAAGGATGGAAAAGGAAATTGCATCTCAAGGGATTATTTTCTTCCGTTTCGCTTCTGTTTTCTTGTCTGCCCACATTACTGAGCTATCCATGTACTTTGAGGGTGTTTTGCAAATGTGCACATCTTGGGTGCTTTGTTTTCTTTCTTTTTTCATCCACAAAATGTGACTGGTTGCTAAAATGTGTATGGTCAGGTACTTAGGGCTCTGCATTTGTTTATAGAAGCACTGACTGGAGCGTTTGAAGAGTGGAGATCTTGGTCAGCTGTATGATGGTCGGCCTGTCTTTGCCGCAATCCCTTGGCTGGCTGTACGTTGTTGATAGGAAATTGCGTCAGGCTTTGCAGCACAAGCAAGTTTCTGCTCAGTATGGGTGTTTCAACTACACCCTCACTTCTCCTTGAAAAGGAGCTGTCTGGAGAGGGGAAGGAAAGCTCTGCCACTTTTATTGGGTTGATTAGTAGTTTTTGCCACAGAGAATCTCAGTATAATGAATAAAATTGCAAAATCCTGTTTCAAGTGTGAAAATCAGAATATTTCCATAGGTTGACAGGATACATGAAAGAACTAATCCCTCCAAACGTAAAGACAGACATTTTGGTTTTGTCCTTTATATATAGGGAAAGAATACAGAGTCTCCCTGCTATTTCCAGTGTTCTTCATAGTTGCTTGATTTATAAACTGAAATTTTATCTCCGTCCTACTTAGTGATGTTGTAATGGGAAATGAGATTTGTGTGCAGTTTTGCCTTGCCCATCATTAAATGTTCCAGTTTTGGGCCTGCACCTTCTGACAACAGTTGAGGGAAAGCAAATGAAACCTGAGGAGATGTGGGGAATTGGAGCTAAGAAAGGATTTGAATACTAGAAAAATTAGCTAAATGCAGAAGTCCTTCCATAGTTTTCACATTCACTAAGTTATTGTTTTGGACAATTGAACTAGGCTAATTTTTCAGCACCTAAGTCGACACATTGATTCCAGTTAAGAGAAATTTGACACTAAATACAAGTATTTTCTTTCATGCTTTGCCTAGCCATCTACATGCTGATCTCACGCTGATATGGCCATTTGATCTCCATTAAAATGAAATACTTTCTGTACCTGAGAGCTAACAATGTGGGAGCATTTGGCTGGGGTTTTTTCCTTCCCCACCCCCCGCCCAATCTGGATTAAGGCTGAAGGAGTGACAGGGACAAAAACGGGTTATGCTTATAACTTTTTTCCATCAAGTTACCGGGAACATTGTCTGTTTGTTCTGACTTCAGTAACTGCAATCAGTGACAACAAAAAAACTGCCAAAGGGATATTCTAAGAAAATTAGTTCTGTTAAAAGTTCAGCTGAAAATGAGTGCAGTGTCCAAGCCTTTTATATCTGATTAATGACTAGAATTTTAAAATAATAAATGCCATGAAAGAATAATAAACTATTATTTGCATAAAGAACCAAAAAGCTGTGTAGCAATTAGGAATTTATGTTCACGCTTTGCTTGATTCTTTGTCAAGAATCTCCCATTTACCAGTTTGGGCTGCTCTTAATGGGGACATCCTTTTTATGTGTGCTAGACAGAGAACAGCAGCAGTGGTACATAAATAGGGGGTTCTTCCCTTCTGCATATGCATAAGAGATAAAGTTGGCTTCATGTGAACAGGTCTGTACTACTGAGAACATGAATAATGTTAGTTTCTATAATTGCTAACATCTGGCTTTTCATAAATCTGTTAAATTACATGGAAACAGAATTAGATTTCAGTGTCATAAGTAAAGCAATTAAATGCAACTCCGTAGGCAATATGGCTTTATATTCATCTGTGAAATCCTTTTAGTTTTGAACTGTGAAAGCTACCCTTCTAATCTGCACTGTTATTCTACTACATCCTATACAGATTATAGTCAAGGAGCTCTTAACGTTGTAGGGAAGACAATATTGATGATGCTTGTTGAAACCACCGAAGGCAAAGTGAATGCTTCATTTATACCTTTGTTTTCAACAAAAAATATAAGTCAAAGTCTATTGAAAGGAAAATGGGATATCTTTAAGAATGTTCTAAGTTTTAGTTTTCAAGTAGCTACTTGGATGTAACTCATCTGATACCAGTTCATTCATAGTTCTCTTCATGTTGATTTTCATGGTTTTTACTTCCTGCAGTACTCTGGCACTTGTTAAACAATGAACTACAAGTTTTAATTTCTGTTAGTGCTGCACCTTTTACACCAACAATAGTGAATATTTCAAGTACTCAGTTAGGGCTAAGGTCTGCCATGGAGCAGTAATGTTCTTTTCTGGCAATTAAGATTTTCAGGACAGCAAAATGCACCATTTTTAGGCAAGTCTGAGTGATGAGCAATTGAACCATGCTGTCAGGCCACTGGGAACATTTCTGACAAAGGACTGTCCCACAGGTTAGCCCAGGAGTGAAGCCCTGTGAAGGCAGTGAAGTTGCCTCCAGCTTCCCTTTGGATCTATAAGCACAACAGGAACAGATATTTTCTGGCAGCCCAAAGCTTTGACTCGGTTGTGCAGACTGATTTTCATATTTAATCAAATCCAAGGGCATGACCACATTTCCACTTGTTCCTGGACTATTTATGAATTGAAATCAGGAATTGCACTATCCAGACCAGACTGAGTTTAGTGATTCGATTGTTATAAAGAGTTTCCTTCACCAAAATGAGACAATTCTGAAAGTCTTTTTAAGATAGGACATTTTGATGTGAAGACTCATGAACCTGTGGCACTTGTCCGAAAAGCAGGATAACTGGCCATCACATCCCACCTAAATTAGATTTCAGATAACTTTTGTTTGTAAATTCTTTTGAATTTGTTGGTTTAGAGAGAAGTTAAAAGTACTGTTGGGTAATACTGAGGAGTTAAAATTTCTCCCTAGCAGTAAGGTCCTTTCAAATTATAAGTATGGTGGTTCTTCCTTGTAATTTCTGAATTCATCTAATACTATTCTGGAACTATCACAACAGAAATCATCACATGCTTCTAAAGGATTTTCTGTTTCAGCCTTCCTTCCACTGCTGATTACAGATTCCATTGTTCATGTTGGAACAAAAGACACCCACCAGTTTACTGGTATTTCATCTGGACAATTTGTCAATATATTGTTCAAGAAAGGTCCAAACTTATTGTCTGAAAGAAACACCTATTTTTAACAATGTACTTAAAAATCAAATAGCTTTCATTGCAAGAAAAAGAACACTGCATGAACTCCCTAGATAAATTCATATTGCATAATTATATTTTACCCTCCAAAAGCAAATTTAATGGGATGCTGTAATTTGCTTTTTCTCTGGTGTATAATGATTTTCTCTTGTCACCTATCCTTTGTGTCATTGCTAAATCATACTGCATAGCTTTAAGACTTCTTTTGTGTGTGTGTGTATCAGGTGCCTCTTTTTATTTCCTTTTTTTTTTTCCAATTCACTTGTACCTTCCAGCAATGGAAAAAGGATGCAACTGACTGCTTTTAGTATGGGGAATGTTGCTTGTGCTAGGAAACTATGAAGAATAATGCACTTCTATTTTGATGTAAAACCCAGAACAGAAAGTCACTCTGCTCGCTGGTTTCCAGTCCCTGGGAGATGAGTATGCACCCTTATCGGAAGGTTCAAGTTTGTCACTGATATATGGTTCCACTAGGTACATCAGACTCAGCATTTACAATTAAGCCTGATGGAGATAGTTTAAAAATTCTTGGTGGAATCAAAATAAATGCTGAAGAATAACCTAAAAACCATCAGTGGTTAAAGTCTACCGAGTAAATATGGAAGATATAAAAAGGGCTGCACTCTCATCTACCAGCAAGGCAGAATAAGGAATAATTACTTGATGCAGAAATAAAACTTGCCCCATGAAAAATGTGCCCAAAGCTTTTATAAATCTGCTGTTTTGCAGATATCGATGAGTGTGCCTTAAAGATCCACACCTGTTGGAATGATTCAGCCTGTGTGAACCTGGCAGGAGGGTTTGACTGCCTTTGTCCATCTGGACCATCTTGCACTGGAGACTGCCCCCATGAAGGCGGCTTCAAGCGGAACGGGCAGGTGTGGACCCTGAGAGAGGACAGATGCTCCGTTTGTTCCTGCAAGGTGAGATCCAGCTGGCCTAGGTTTCAGGAGTCCTTTAATTCTCTGGGCCCGTGTCAGAAACCCAGCATTGCAGTGCTGCTGTTGTTGGCAAAAGTATTAGCCTAAGCCCAAGGCACTGAGGCAAAAGGTAAGCTCTGCTGGGGACAGTGAAGCTGGGATGGAGATATTCTTCTGGGAAGGCATTTCTTTTCTTATTTTGCACAACCACACACATAACTGAATAATGGCTAACCCTGCTGAGCTTCTGCCATGTCACCCCACGGGCCAGAGCATTTCAGAGTGTGTCTTGAAGAGGGTCTTGCATTACCCTTTAACACAATGTGCAAGTTCCAGCACGCTTACTGGAAATGTTGAAAACTCATTTGAATTTCTCTTTCATGTGAATATGCATCTCTCAGCACTGTAGTCGGCCAGCTTCTTGTTGGCTGTGTTGCCCCGTTGCTTGGAATACATGTGAATTAACTGGGTGAGAAGAAAGGTCTGAGCATGAGTCAAAGGTTAGAAGACCCAGCAACAGGCACTTAACTTCCTCAAAGCAGAGAGGGCGAAGGCCAGCTTTTTCCTTTTCATCCCAGCTTGGCTGTGTGTCTTGGTTTGAGATAAATTAGGAGGAAATGTCCTGAGATGAACGTGTCCTCTAATGGAAGGCAGGTTTCAGCAGCCCCTCCCACACGGGTTCGAAAGGAATTTCTTCGAGGAAATTGAAAAAACCTGTTTATTTAACAAGCAGAGTGCCAGCACAGGGCACAGGAAAAATATGAGTAATGCCAGATAATAAATCTCCTCTCAGCAGAGAAAGCTGGTGGATTTAGAGTTCTGTCTGTAGCTGGCTCGGCCCCTCCTGAGGCCCAAGGCCGGGAAGTGGCGTCCCCGCAGCCTCCCTGCTGGTCTCCGAGGTCTGATGATCTGGTTCTCGGGTCACAGCTAGGCCAAACAGTCCCAGGAGAAGNGTATCATCATAAAATCACCCCAAGACACTGTGTTGGCAGCTCTCCCACTTGAGCAGTGCAGCTCTCTCTGCATGTTTGGAGAAGCCAGGTCTAGTATCAGTGGATGTATCTTAAAGAGGTAACATTTAGATCAGGGTGGGGTTTTTTTGTTGTTTTGGTTTTCTTCCCCTGGAAATTACCTTTTTTTTTTTTTCTGAGTATGGTAACCAAGTAAGAAAAACATTTGGCTCTGCTTTCTTGATTTTTACTAGTTAACAGAGGAATGCTGTCTTTGAAATTACAAGAATTTTAGAAACGCTCTGCTCTGAGAAGTGATTGGTCTTTTATGGTCACTTTGACCTGATTCATTCATAGCATGGGTAAAGCTGACCAAAGGCACAGCAGAGCACTATAGGTCCATACATGACTTCAAGTGAAATTAGGTTTTGGCCTCTGTGAAAAGCTGAAGATGGAGCATGGGAATTGGCCAATCAGTCTCCATGTCTCAGTGCTTGGGAGCCAGAGAAGCATGAGAGGGTTTGAGGGGGAACAAAGGGAAGGAGGTGTTTTGAAGTTGCAAGAAGCTGAAAGCCTCATTCTTTATGTTTTGCAATGGTGTTTCGCAAATGTGTTTTGCAAGGGAAAATTAAGACTTCAGAGTGAATGGAACCTAAAAAGTACACTGCTGGTTTGGGCTCAGTAGGGAATATGTTCTTGTTAGTTGCTATATTTTTTACTTCAAGTAGCCTCAAGCTCCCTAAAACTCCTCCTTTCAGAAGCTGAAGTGTACAACTTTACTGAATATATATCAAGCTTTTATGGTAGTCTTGGGGAACTGGCAAGCTTATGAAAGGATTCCAGTCAATAGAATAAACAGTTTAATGTATGGGAAGATGTGGTCTGCCTTTGCAGAATTATGACTATTAGTATTCACATTTTAGATTGCTTGTAATTTGTTTTATTTGCTGTTTCTCATTGCATGTATTTCTTATGTTGAATGTTGTTACTAGTATATGAAAATACAGAAATTATTAACTAGAACATAGTTTAAACTAAGCCTAACTCTGTTGTTGTAACTAGTTGTTACTACAACTTAGTTGTTGTAACTCTTACTGTGTCTCTTCCTCACTTCAGTTTTTCCCTCTGTGAATTAACATTTGCATTTAATTTCATTCCAGTAGCTGCCTGTTTCAAGAGCAAATTCTTGTCTATAGAACACGGAAAACAGGCAGATCTCCTCATCTATCACATCTTAGGCAGAATGTAAAGTCTTCACTCAGTGTTTAATGAAATACATTTTTATACATCCTGCTAGCTTCCAATACACGAGATTACTTCTCAAACCTCTCCTTTTCATGCAGTTGCACGGAGAACTGGCTCTGCTTGGTCTTTTGCAGCCTGCTCAGTTTGCAGGGAGGAAAAGAGCAGAACGTAATGAAACCATTCCTTATACTACTTACTCAAACTTTGCAATGATCCTACTTACTTTTTTTTATCCAGGAGGCAAAACAGCATTTTAGTTTTGAAATAAAACTGGCTTTTCTTTTGCTATAGTTACTCTGGCAAAAGTCAGGTGGGTATATTTTATGCATTGGCTGAAACACATAGTTACCATCTTTAAAATATTTTAACTTATAATCTGGTGAAAAGGAAATTAAATACCTTACTTAATGAACTTCATGGCTATTTGTGAAGTAGGATACTATGGAATATAGGAAATTATATTGCTTCATTTATATGATGAAGCAAAGTGTCATTATTGAAGCACAGGCTATTCCAGTGTTTCACCAGACCCAGTGTCTTAAAACCATTCTTGTTCATTCAAATGTACATAAAGTTTACGAAATTATAAATTCTAAAAGCTATAACATTGTTCCTTAAGTATATTTGACATGTTTTGTGCATAGGCATCTTTCTGAACTGTTGTGGATTTAATAGACCATCAGATTTAAGGCTGGTAGAATTTGGAGTGGGAAACTATTGTGCTCTCTCATGAAAAAAGCAAAGCCTGGCTGTGCAGGCTTTGTGTGGCTCTATCTGGACTTTTGAGTCTGTCTTCTTATTAAGACAACCCTCCCTTCCCTGTGTGAAAAAGGCCTGGGAGATACACGCAGTGCTGGGAGCAGGGGGATCTGCCAAGCTAATGGTTGTTCCTGAGGGTGAGAGCCATTTGGTGGTTTGGTTTTTGCAGGGTTTGATTTCTTTCCAAGCTGGCTTTGGGGCTCTGAAAACTTGAATCACCCTTAAAAGTGATTCTCTTGTGTATCAGTTTTTCCTTTGATAAGAACAATTTTATTTTCATAGCAGTGATGTTTTTGAAGAATGTAGAACTGATTCAGTGAGGAAGGTGAGAAGGAAGAGGTATAGTAATAAGATGTTGTATGTTAGTACTCGCCTAAAGAAAATAAGGTTTTCTATATGTATTTCTCAATTTTCTATGTATTTCTCAGGGCTGCTGCTGCGCTGCAAAGATGCACGAGATAGAGTAGCTTAAGAGGCTTTGTGTCACTGTGGTATAGGGATAAAAATGTTTTTTGAAAGGTATAGAGCTAATGAGGTTGTCCACAAAACACAGATGCTTACAGATGAAACAGAGTAGCAGTGTATTATGATTACCAACAATTCTCTGGCAAAATCATCAGGTTTTTTTCAGTGTTCTGAAATATGGAGAGTAAAGGCAACGTAAAACATGCTTAGGGAAACACAGAATTACCAGCACTGTCACCAGCCAAAAGGGGAATTTTGAAAACCGATCTTGAAAGCTTAGCAACTGAATTGGATTTAAGCAGACGGGCTGTTGTTAGCCATTATTAATCAGTGCAGAAGAGGAGAGAGGCTGCCATGGTCGAGGTTCCCTGGATTGCTGTCACAGCCCCACATGCCTGGAGCTGGTCATCCTGACAGAGCTCCTGGGCTAAGCTGGCTTTTGATGTGCATCTGGAGCTGGCCGCACCCATGGCTAAGGAAATGGGCTACTGCTGTTCTTCCTTATGATTTACTCAGACTGCTGAGTAAGGAGATAAAGCTTATTTATCCCTCCTCCCACAGCTAAAGTGCCAATCTAGCCACTAGTACAGAATACTTATCTTAGTTTGATACAACACTGAACAAAGCTTGTAGAGTAATATATGCCCTGCAGTTGGCAGAAGCAGTTCAGATCCATGTTAACCTGGCATGCTTTCAACTTTTCTCATAATTCTGTGTTGTCTTCAGCTTTGCTTGTTAGGCATAAGGAATAATTATTTTTACAATAGCAAGGAATATTCTAATCCATTCAAAACTGTGATGAAATGCAGCAGTGACACTGAACTGACATGGCACTGTGATTCCCCAATGCTGATTTTGCTCATGTTGCATTGTGGACAAGACTGGCTTTGCTTTAAAACAGGAACCAAACCCTGGTTCCTACATCAAATCGTAACCAGTCACCCCCCATGCTACATGCTGAGCAACCTGGTCTCGTGGAAGGTGTCTCTGCCCATGGCAGGGGGTTTAGAACAAGAGGAGCTTTAGAGTCCCTTCCAGCCCAAACCATTCTGTGATCCTGTGCTGTGCTTATGGCTGCTTTGTCTGTCTGTGGAAAAGACATCCTGGGCTACACTTACTCTTATTAGAAACAACTTTTTTTCAAGGATCAGAGGAAATAAATTCTCTTGCATTGAAGGGTGTTCCTATATCTGGTGCAATTAAATTTTCTTCCATACATCAGATAATAGACTCAGAACAAGGTTCTGATGAGGCTAGGAAAAACTGCAGTGAAATGAATGGAGTTGCTTTAGGAATTGTGTAGTTGTGATCCAAAGCAGCATACAGCTTTATCCAGGCTGTCTGTAATACATGTACTGAATTATAATGAATGATGGTAAGTTCTTTTATCTTTAAGGTGGTGTACTGTAGGTCCAGATGTGGGACAGACACAGAGGTCAGAATAAAGAAAAATCAGTGCTACTGTGATTGTGCTATATTTTGCTCTGATTAAGTTAAAGGGACCACCTTTATTCAACTGATTTTCTTCACAGTGGTACATTCTGTCAAAATAGTGCTAAATAAATATTATATGTATTAGACTGGCAACTGCTTGAAGAGTTTGTTGATGTAACCAATGAGATATGAAATTGCTTCACTGTATTTCACTGAGCTACTGACTGCTTTTAAATTCAGTTAGCTGGAGACAGGCAAACAGCGTTTTCAGATTCAGACAGAAATGGATCCATGCACTGACAGAAATTGGGGTAGTACTGGTATTTGTTGTATTGCGACGGGCGAGATCCAGTCCTTATTGGCATGGAATACAGTAAGAAATTAGTATTTCCTGATAAGCCAAAGATGTGCCCTTTGATGTATACACCCTGTGGCCTTGCCTGGGTTGCTGTCTGGCAGTTTGTGGTTGATGTCAGGGCAATGTGTCCTCGCAGGACGGGAGGATTTTCTGCCGGAGAACAGCCTGTGACTGCAGGAACCCCAGCGCTGACCTCTTCTGCTGCCCGGAGTGCGACACTCGTGTCACCAGCCAGTGCCTCGACCAAACTGGGCACAAGCTCTACCGCAGTGGGGACAACTGGACCTACAGCTGCCAGCAGTGCCGTTGCCTGGTACGAGTAAAGCAGTTTGGATAGGAGTAAGAATAATAAGGATTATGACTTCCAGCAAAACAGACCTGGAGGCAGGCTCATGGCTCTTTCTTCACCTGCTTTTCAGACTGGGGGTGATGATAAAGCGCTTACTGAGCCCCAGAGAACTGAAAGCTACACCATCAGTTTTCGTCTTGCTGCTGAATAAGTAGGTCTAATGAGCAAAATGAAAAGCTTGACAAAAGCTTGGAAACCTTGGCACTATACTAATTTTAGCATTAGTCTACTTTTGAGAACTTCTCTAAAGCTGTCTGATTTTTACATGACATTTTCAAACCTTTTTCGCATGTGATGGAGTTGGTTGGAGAAGTTTCAGTTTTTAATTAAGTCTGGTGGGCCTGTCTTGTCAAAGGGACAATGAATTTATTTATTTATTTATTTATTTGAATTCTGCAAATCTGGAAACATGGAGTGCCAGTGCCACTGTTTAGATTAGAAAAAATTAACCAAATAAAGAAGGATAAAGAAGACTGAAACTACTAGAAAAATATACAAAATAACAAAAACTTACTTTCTCATTAGACACTATGGATTATTCCCTTAAAGCTTTAAGTTTTCCATAGATATACTAATTAGTGCATCAATGAAGTTCATGAAAATTACCAGTTTTCCATTTATAGCTGTATGTACAACTTAGTCTTTATGTATGTTGCTAATCAAGAGGTGTCTGAGCATCAGGAAGGAAATTAGATTCAAAGCTAAGTTACTGTCATGAGGTAATTATCCATAATGCATGGAGTAAGTATTGAGGTTGTGGCTTACAGTTTCTTGCCTAATTTTATGATTGGGATAACATCCAGAGCTGAAAGACAGTGATACCCTAAATCAATGTTGTATGTAAGGTTCTGTGCAGTGTGTGATGTTCTCAGCATCTGAAGTGTTTACAGAGCAGTATAATGCAAGTTATTGAAGCCCTTCCCAGGTTAAATTTAGACATACAGAGCAATACTATGCAGAAGTGACCTGATGTTTCTGTCTTCTACATGTCTCTATCTACTAAACTGTTTCAGGTTTTTTTCAATTAATAATAAAATAAAAATAAATAATGGAATAAAATGAGTCAGTGGAACACAAATGGTATTGCTCTAACAATTCCTTTAGGAGCTGACGAAGTCGATACTGGGTGTTGCTACTTGGATTGATGTTCAGTGCTTCTCAAACGTACTGACCTGCATCTCTGTGCAGTGTTAATTTTCTATTTAAACGCTTGCTGTGATCCTGCAGAGATGTTTATGTGACCAGGAGTAGAAAGAGTGCATGAATCTGCACGGCACTCACAGCAAAATATAGTCTGTAGAAAATATTAGTACCCAGTATTTGACCCTGCCTTCAAATACCCCAAAGAACTCAAGTTCCCCTGCTACGATGATGACAGTGTTATTGTTTAGTCAAGAATCAACCAAATGATAATCTGCTAATTTAGGAAACTTCAGCTCAGTATTCAAACATGTATTTGTGTGATCAACCGAACTGAGATCTGAACCATTCAGTTCTTTGCAATTTTGGCAAAACAATGCTTTTCCATTCAAAAGGGTACAAAGTTTCTTGGTGGTTCATAAATGGCAAGTTCAATGACATTTGCTTCAATTTTTATAGGAAGGAGAGGTGGATTGTTGGCCTCTTCAGTGCCCGACTCTGAACTGCGAGTACACAGCCATCTCAGAAGGAGAGTGCTGTCCTCACTGTGTCAGTGACCCCTGTCTGGCTGACAACATCACCTATGACATCAGGAAAACCTGTCCAGATGGCTATGGAATCACAAGGCTTAGTGGCGCTGTATGGACGATGGTGGGATCTCCTTGTACAACCTGCAAATGCAAGGTACAGTGGGCCAGCCGGAATGGTCATGGAATGTGCCTGAATAAAATCGGGGTCCTTTTCCGCACTTGGAGGCTCACATTAAGATCCTGGGGGATTAAATGAGACCTGAGAGCCTGCAGAAAACCCATGTGTTTTCTGTCTGGCGGAATGTAAGCAAAATAGTTCTCTTCTTGCTGAAAATGTTGAGCACAGATATGTTAATATCCTAGTGCAACTTCCAGACATTCTGTTGGAGTGCCCTTCAGGCATTCTCAGTATGAGTCAAGGGTAACATTTCAATAATTACCTAGTGTGGATGTTCATGAAAATGTGTATTACAGAGCTGGTAAGCTGAGGCAAAAACGCTAATATAAAAGTTTCACCAGCAAGTACACAAGTAAAAAGGCACTGCAGCTCCACGATAAAGGCACTCCCGCAATAGTGATGGGAAGGGAATGTCACCGTTTCTGTTCCCTGATCTCATCAAGATGTATTTAATCCAATACTTCTCATGCAGGAGTGCAGTCTATTTCCCTTGCTTTGTGCAGTGATGACCCCACTGTGCTATTATCAGAATTATGAAAATGTTGGTTTGGGTTATATAAAATGTTCTTCTGTTCACTCTGGGAGAGCAAGCTATTGCCCCAGGGCTTTAAATTATTGAAGGTAGCTTTTTTGCCATTCTTTCGAAGTTTTTTTTCTGTAGATTTGTGATGGATTTAAAAGAAGAAAAGTAAAAAAAAAAAAAAAAACACCTCATTTGGCCTTTTAGTGGTTGCTGTACTTTTTTCATTACATAAGGTAGCTTTATAAATAACTGGATGTTATAAAATGATACTTAACAATAGATTAAATTCCAAAGCTGTATGTTGTTTATGTTGCCCCCATCCCCTCCATATCTGCCATGAACCAAGAACCTGAACTGTCTGCTCATTTCAGACAAGCAGAAAACTTCCTGTGTGGATCGCATCAAAATTCTCTCCATTAACTTTCTTGCATGAGAGAAAAACGCAATAATCTCTGTAGCCATTCCTGTGCTGTATTTTATTATGGGGACCACATCCAGGTTTTGAGTTCATGTGGTAGTTCAGGCCAATTCAGTGCTGTTTGGCAAAGTCGGCCTCCTCAAAGAGCCACCACTGGGAGCAGTGCCCACACCCTGGGTGCGGGGGGCAGGTGTTTTTAGGTGGTAGATGTGTCAGGGATGCACCTGTCTGCCTGCCACCAGACCTTTGCTCTTTGTGACCTGCTCTGCTTGTTTGTCTGTGCAGAATGGGAATGTCTGCTGCTCGGTGGATTTAGAGTGTCTCAACAATAACTGACCTGGTCAGGCTGGACTGTGCCGAGGGAGGAAACGTACTGGAGTTAACACCTGAAAGGAAGCCGTATGCACTGGCATTTTATACAACAGACAATTACCAAAGTCTCCGAGCGAGGAAGATGTTTGGGAGTTGCCTTTGGGACCTATCACGATGCTCATCCTTGCTAGCCTTGTCCGGGTGACTTCCAGTGCAGCGCATAGAAATCAGTGGTTGCTACGTTTTCAGTGTTGTAAATTACACACCTTTCCTGTCAATAAATTTGCAAATATGTTTAAATTATTTCATGGGTAAACTAATGCTGTATTTTTGTTTTAATTTGTGTATTGACAACATTGATAGAATTCAGCTCTTCTTACTTTGAATCTAGATTCTACAAATAAGACAGCCTGTCGTGGTTTTGTCCCATGATATCACATACTTGGTTCCAAGGTCCCTGTTAGATGTATTTATGAAAATATGTATGTATGTACAGTCAGATTGCATAGTACTTATATTTCACAGCTGTCCAACATTTTAAAGCATTCAAAGGTATGGACAGAATGAAAGTAATCAAAATAAGTCTGTCTTAAACTACAAAATTGAATGCCATGAACTGAATGAAATGGCAGAATAAGCACTTTCTTCTCCAAACATGCAGAGCAGCAACAAGACTCCTTTAGTGAGAAATGGAACTAAAACCCCATTCCACTGCCAATTCAACACATATTCAAGAAAGAATCACCAGTCACTTTCAGTATTCTGTTGAGTGTAATTCTTCTGGATTATACAGTGATAAAACAGTCAGAGACCCTTAAGATGATATAGTTTAAGTTGACTAGGTTAGAATTTGCTTGCATTTGTAACATCATTGATGAGTTCAGAATTTTTCCTCTTTTGTATTTACAGCAGTAATGTCTGTTGTCCTCAGTTGCTGCTGCCATAGTGACAAAGTGCAGAGGCACCTGCTCCAGCAACATGCAGGACAGGAGACCTTTCTGCTTGGTAACTTCCATTACCTAATTAACAGCTCAGAAACAGATTTTATCTTTTCATATTTTATGACAGTCAAAAATACATAAATTTATTGTGTTGTTGAGGACCTAAGTTTAGACAGAAATTTAAATCAAGACTCTTAGCCCTATATGGAGGTTAGAGCTTAGATTCTCTTCAGCTAATGTCTATTTTTTTCATGAGGCTATAAAGTTGGTGGCATTACAACAAGAATATATTTCTATGGCGATGCATCTACAGCTTAAATGTCACATTTTTAACGTGCTGTCGTGTTTTGTTTTGCTCATTTGTGTAGTGTTTTTTTTCTTTTTGTTGATTTAATTAAACACACGATATATGAAAAAGGTTGCAGAAGTAAGTATAGTGGCTACAGTTTGGAAAGTCTACATTTGTGAGTTTTTCATAGTTTCATGCAAAAAATGTGAAACTGATTAATAAGAACAAAGTGTGACTATACAGTGAAAAAATTACTTGTCTTTTAAATGAAGTACTATTATGTTTATAAGGGGACAGTGGCAAAGAATATAAAATTACTTTCAGTCATTCAGATAACTTTATTCCAATTTTTTAAACAGTTTTTGTTTTAGTTAACAGCTTTGTGTGGTAAAGTTAAATTTATTTTCTTAAAATGCCCCATCATTTTCAGCTACCAATGTATTGACTCTATTTGCATTGCCCTGATGATTGTATAACAAGGGAAAGAGTTGTGTTTTATATGATACTCAAAGGATGTTTGTAAATCATCATGTCAGCTCATTTTGTATATCACATTGTAAAACCCAATGGTAATTCGGTTGGGTAAGATACCCAGTGGGCTGAGATATGAAGGGGAATGATTTAAAATTTGTGGGCATCTAAATAAACTCCTATGTACAGATTGCTTTCCCTTAGTTTTATTAGCAGAGTTCCAAAACCCTGATCAATGTCCTTTCCAGCTCGAACTCATGATGTTGCAAAAAGGAGAAAAAGTGTTTGCCCAGACGTGTAGCATCAGAGTGGTAAGAAATAATGTCATTTATACTCAGACAGAATCATATATTCCAGTCTGTCGTACTGAATTTCTGAAGCTCTGTAAATGGATTAAAGACAATGCAGGCTCTGAAAATCATTCTTTTCCCTTTTACGCTGTAGTAGTGAAGCCCTTTCCCAGGATGCCTTCTGGATGCTCCAGATCTTGTTAGGATCATGTTTAACAGGACCACAGAAGTTTGCACTTTTCCACTGCAGACCAATTTTCTGCCAGAGCTCAAATGCAAATTAATTCAGTAAAACCCTTTCAGAGCATTTTATACAGCATTACATGTCATTATCTGCAGAGTGATGCAGCTTGAATTGTTTACACAAAGTCAAAATATTGTCACAGACCTGTTTATGTTGCATTTTAAGCAGTTGCCCTGACTGTGATGAATTTTTCCTCACGAAGTAATTTGATCACTAGTAACATCACATGTACCTTCAGAGTACTCAGAAGCCCCAGCCCAAAGAGCACATTATGGAGGAAAACTTAATTCCCTGTGTCCTGTGTGACCAAGGTAAGTAAGAACTTTCAGAACTTCTTTCTTCATGAAATTCCCTATTCCCTATAAAGGGATAGCGATATGGGTGCTAAAATTAAAATGCTGAAAAAAACCATGTTTATTATAATAATTTAAGAAAATTACCCTCTTTATTGTGAGATGGACATTGTCTCTGCTGAGGAGAATGTCTACATATGTTATATATGTAGTATATTTGTAGTGTAGTATTAACTTGAGGAGGGCTACCACTAACTGCTGTGAAAGGAAACTTGCTGCTAGTTAAGAGACTTGGTCAAAGCTCTGGCTACAGACAACTGGAATTTTGTAGCTGTTTCTACTTATTTATCCTGTGAAAGAGTATTTTCTCTGTAACCCTTCTGATGACAAAAAAAAAAGTAAATGACTGACAAACAGAAAATGAAAATTCCAGCTCTGGTGAAATGTTTTTGCCCTCCTCCTTTTGGTAAAAACCTCAACCTTGGTTCTCTAAACCAGAACCTTGTGTTACGTCTTGTGAGGATGGTGACTTCTCAGCTCTGCTCCCTGTGTGTTTCCAAACTCATCTCCTGAGTTAAAGCAAGTGGAAATATTCCTTTGTAGTGGTCCCTAGAGTTACGGACTACTCTGAGCCATGCTAGTCACTATGAAAGGCCAAAGTTGAATTATTCCCCACAAATGCTAAATAATATCAGCCTACCCCACAGGAATGTGTGTGGGATTTATTAGTGCCTTGGTGTTGCCTCAGAGACCTAAATAACAACTGTGTTCCAGTAATGTATCTTCCCCCAAGAGCTGTCAGTGAGTTTTCAGGTATAACTGTGTACAAGATTTAATTAATAACGTCTTTTCAATCAGATTGCAATGACAACCAAAATATCTTTTTTTTTTTTTCCTGTGACAGACAATAATGTTTTACAAAACAAAAGGTAAAATGTCAGGAGTGATTACACAAATGGTAGAGTAGATTTTAACAGAATTAAGTCATAACTCCTACGAGCAATATGGGAATGTCTCACATCTAATGGTACTTACATAATCATCATTAATGAGGGGTTTTTAAAAGGGCCCCATGATACAGTTTGATATAAAATTTTAAGTGAGTGTTGTGATAAGACATAATTGTTTGAGGAACATGTTCTGCCAGTGGAAAAATGTGCCTGCCAACAGCTCCTCTGCTTTTTAAGGTACATCTTTGGAGTTCATTGAAATTTAAATTGGTGTAAGGAAGATTCATGGTAGTATAAATTTAAAAAAGAAAAGAAATTAAAAACACCCAATCTGGTGTGTCTGAATGCTTCATATCCAATTCTTCTCTGTTACTGGTAGAAGTCAGCAATAATTCTGATTCAGCTGTCATTGACCTCGGAGCTGTTACTAAACTGCTGGTATTGCACGTAATCTGCAAATTTCTTGCAGGTGCTAACAGGATTACTTTTTGCTACTAGCTGCCAGTGGGTAGTCCCCCATGCACAGGTTTAAGTGTCTCTGAGAAGGATGTATATCAATAAGCTGGTAAAAAGGGTCAGATTCAGGGGGGTTTTGATGAAACCATCATCAGGAGGTTGACAACACATGGACACATGATGCCAAAAATCATGCCCAGTCAAAAAAAACCCACAAGCAAACAAACAAAAAACCTAAAATAACATTCCCAAAACCATGTATCTGTCATTTAAGTTTTATTACTGCTACTTCAGCTGTGCAGTATGAGGGATGCTCTGAATTCTGATGGGTGGATTTCTGACTGGGAGCCAAGTCTTTGCTTCAGCAGTGCCTTACACTTGTATTTTTTATTTCCTAGATTTGTACATGAGATTGTTTCATTTAAGTGTTTTGATTGAAATTGGTTTGGGGAAGTAAGCCTTACTAAGTTCTCTTTGACACAGAAGTAGCTGCAACAGGATCTGGACTGATTCAGGCTTCTTTCTTGTTTGTGCCTCTGCCCTCGTGGGAAAAAACCCCTTTGGGAAAGGGGAAGGGGCACAGAGTTACCTGGGCATGGCCCTGCTGTTCAGGTGGTGCTGGGTTTACAGCCACTGGTTCTGCAGGGCTGGACACTATTTTACAGGAGATACACAAACCCGCTGATAGTTGTCCTTCTCTCTTCTGTAATTTGCTTCAAATGACTCCTCATGTCATCCCTACACATTTACCTGTCCCAAAGCTCTTTATTATTGAGTGCCTGGTGGTATGGAGATCCACTTCAGTGAGGAGAGGCTTAGAGGTTCTGCAGCAGATCACACCATCACTCAAACACAAAGCAGAGCCAAGGTCTTTTCATGAATTTAAACCAGAGCTGAAAAATCCTGTCTTCTAATAATGCAGTTGATTGATTGGTGTTTGATTAACTCTAAATCTACTTTTCCCCGAGCAAGAATTGGAAATGTATTTGATGTAATCCAGTATTTCTTTGCACTGGTTTTGACGGATTCTCTTTGGCAGTATTAAATATGCAGATCTGTTTTCCTGCCTGAATATTATGCCAAGTATTCAACCAGGTGCTAGCATGTGTGCATTTTGCTACTGCTGTGTCTCTAGACTCAGAATAGGAAATCCTTACTTAATGTCTATGAAATTAGAATCACCAAAATATGTTCAGGTAAGCACTAATTTTAATGGTAAACTTACCTGTTAAGGTTAAAGAGAACCAAATATGTATTTTTAAAGTACATTCGCAGCTGGAGAGGTGATTTTTCAACTTGAACACAGTTTTGTCCGTTTACTCACATTTCTATTAAATAGTTAACTGATTCGTTCTCTCGTTAGCCACACAAATTTAATTTATGATTTGCAGGGTAGAAAACAGCTTTGAGAACTGCTGCATGAAGTCACCTCTTGTGCAGGTTTTCATACAAAAATAGTATTTGTTAGAAACTACGGCCAGCACTTTCTCAAAATCAGAAGGAAACATCTCTTGTGCCATCTTGGGCAATGTACTTTTGCTGTATTTTTCTCTTTTTCTACTGTTAGAGCATTGGAAAGATTTGGAGAGTGTCTGGGCTGCTGAGACTCAAGCCATGAGCTCCCACTGTCTGCAGAGGGGTGGTGGGGGGAGGTGGGTGCCGTGGGTGGGATGTGCTCAGGGTGGGATGTGGTGGTCGCAGCGCTGGAGCGCCTGGAGGATGCCCTCACAAAGCTGAGGGCAGCACTGTGGCAGCAGTTGTGTGTCCGTCCTTCTTCACGGGTGAAGCAGAGCAGAGCAGTTAGGCTTCATTCCTCTGCATCTTCCCAACTAAAATCAGGAAAAACTCTTTGGAAAGTGTCTTCTGCTGTTGTCTTAAAAATGCCAGAAACGCCAGGAATTACCTGATTTTCTTAGTGTTTTGGACAGTAGGGGTTAAGGATAAGCTTCCCAGGACCAGATGGTAAGTAAGTGTATAGCAAAGCAGTTCTTACCTCTACCTTACTAGTTAGTAATGTCAACAGGTATTACTAAATTGACTTTTGAATTTGGAAGTATTTTAATTCTACTAACAGCAGAAAGTGATTGTTCCCTTCTTTACAGTTTCTTCTTTCCTTGATTATTTTGCTGATCTCTCAAGCTGTCTTACAACGTGAAGAGTGACTGAGCAGATAACGTGAGGGCTAAGCAAAAGAAGTATTTTTTTTATTCCTATAGTAAAAGGAAATTTGGAACCATAACTGTTTGGTTTTTTTTTTCATTTAAATGTCACTTTGTTTTATACTACCCATAGCTAGAATTAATGCATAATCTGGGCATCAGTCTCAAAAAACCTGTTTTTATTATTAAAGGAAGGCAGACCAAACCAGTTACCTGCCTTTCAAGCATCCTTTTTTTTAATGATGTCTTGCTGAAGTATTTACTGTCTCAGGGAACAAGGGAACTGTATGTCTGGCATTTGAAAGAGTGACTCCAGACTGTCCCTGAGAATGGTCTGTTCCCTCTCCTTTTTGCCTGGAGTTCTCAGAACTGGCTCAGCAGTATCCAAGAATTCATTTAGTAAACCAAGAACACGGTTGTATCTGAAGACAAGTTGATAGACTGGTGGAAGGGAGGACAGATGAGCCTGAGAGCAGTCTCACATCAATCCTTAACAAAGCCTCAGGCATCACCAGGAAGTATTTTGGGACATGCAGGATGGTGTAAATCACAAATGTTGGCTGCAGTTCTGTATGCCTGTGGAGTTCAGGGGAGTTAAACTGACGGTTTCATATGTCTAAGTATTGCTCAGCATGAAAGTTCAAAGCTATTTATCTTCCTGAATTAAAGCATTCTTGTAAGATAGATGGGATTATGGTGTGCACATATATATCCTCTACAATTGGGGAAAAAAGAAATTATCCTGGATGACTTTTTCACCTCTGAGTAGCCATCTCATTCTAAGTCAATTGTCAATGTTTGAGATACTATTTACAGAGGAGCTTTTCTAGTGTGAGTAATACTATTTCAAGTGAAAATAGATGGATGTCATCTATTTCAGGTGAGTTGATCCAGTGCAAGGATAGCAATGAGAAATGTCAGTCCTACATGTTCAAAAATTATACCCCAGCTGTGCTAAAATTAAGAGCTAAGCTTTAGAGAAATGTGTGTGTTTGAAAACGTACGTTTTTCAGTGATTCAGGATTGTCAGTGCTGAACTTAAAATATTTCTGTCAGTAACTCTCCACCCTGCCAGTGCTGTGTGCAGATGCCCAAGGAGGCAGGCCCAGCATCGTGAGGGGATAGCTGGTGGAACAAGCTGATGTTGAAGTGACTCATTGCACAGGGAGATAGTGACAGGGCAAGGGGCATGGTTTTAAATTAAAAGAGGAGAGATTTATATTAGGTGTTAGGAAGAAATTCTTTCTCAGTGGGTAGCAAGGCACAGGAACAGCTTGTGCAGAGAAACTGTGGCTGCCCCATCCCTGGGAGTGTTTAGGGCCAGGCTGGATGGGGTTTTGAGCAACCTGGCCAAGTAGGTGGCATCCACAGGTGGTCCCTTTGAACCCAAGCAAGCCTTCCTGTGATTTCTCTGGGGATTTCTTTGGTGTGTGCTTCTCCCTTCATGTCAGCAGAATTGCTGAGGAGAGCCCGGGTTCCAAGGGTGGGCTGAACTGGGGGAGCCCAGCTGCCCTCCCAGGCAGGCAGCGTTTGGGCCTCTTCAGGAGGATCCATTGGTGGTCTGAAAGATTTGATGTGTCTGGACCAGGCCAAGCTCAGTGTGTGTCTGAGCCTTCACTGATAATAATGGGCTAGAATCTAACTCTCTTTATGGGAGTTTGAGAGCCTTTGGGAGGCCGCTGATGCTGGAGATGGGTCTGTGTTTGGAAAGCAGTGGTGATTGTACTGACCTACTTCCCTGTCAGTGTTTTTGCCCTGAATTTATGCCAAAAGGTGGCCAACCCTGGTGCCTAACTGTAAGCAGGAAAAAAGAACCTGTGAGGACCCTGCCCCTAGCACCCAGAAAATAAGAAAGAGACCCTAAAGAGAAACACATTAAGTCTTCAGCACTGAGAAAACAAATACAAAAGTGTGTACATTTAGTGATTTTAGTTCATAATGGGAATGCCATAGTGTAGGAGCAGTGCCAAATTCGTAGCACTAGCTCTTAATGCAGAAAAATTCACCTAGCACTCATGCCATTAAGTCATGGTGGGATCCAGCTGCACCATGGCCTGTTGTAACAGTGCATGCAGACACATTTCTGTGCAGAAAATACATCCTATCCGAAATGCATCTTTCAGCAAGTGTAATCAAAGTGAAATAAATTGATCAGGAAAACAGTATATTAAAAAATTTGTGATGTGTGACTGGCCTGTGTGATTATCAGATTGTGATTTAAAACAGATAATATGATTTGTGATAGCTTAAAAATGCAGAAAGGGTTAGGAGCTTCAATGAAGCCACTCAGTTCAGAGGTGGTCAAAAATTGAAGCTTTTACAATTGCAGAATTTTAAAATAGATCCTGGTTAATGAAATCTTCTATATCTATGGGGTGATGTTTAGTGATTGAAGCAAAAGAAATCATTAAGTCAAAGCTTGCAAATGGAAGCGAGAGAACCAAAAGGAAAATAAAGCATCATGTCAAGTAAGCAGGAACTTCAGAATGAGATTTCTGCCTTTTTTATGACATGAGAGTACTGCCTATAACAAAAATAAATGGTTTATTAAGCTCAGGCTGGCACCAGATGCAAAGAAGTGGTAACAGCTCAGGAACTGGAAAACCATTATCAAGTATGTAATGGAACATCACTGAGTAATCTAGGTTATAAACATTCCTTTGGCTTTCTGCATGAGAGAAAAGTGAAGCTGAAATCAAGCAAATAAAATTAATGTTACTTAATGTTGAAAATATGATGTCATTGGGCAGTTTAAATTAGAAGAGGAGCATGCAAGAGAAACACATGAATGGAAGAGCCAGGTGATACCAAGACAGGCAACAATGCTTTTAGCAAAGACAAATGAATTTGTGAAGCTGCTGACACTGAATGTGGAAGTGATTTATAGGAAAGGCTCCTAAGCCAAGGAAGCAAAGGAGTCCAAAGGAGTCAATACGCTAAAATACGATTAGATTTTTTTTTTTTATTTGTCTTTAGACTGTGGACACTCAAGGTTGCAAACTACTTCTGCCTTTTATGATTCAATTTAGAAAAGAACCTGATCCTGGCCACTGTGAGAATGTCCAAGAGCAGGAGCATGGATCTTGGAGCTGTGACTGCTCCATGAGAGTGGGGCTGTGCCAGGGCAGGGGGCTGGGAAGGCAGAGCAACCAGCCAGCAGCATGGCATTTCCTGGCTGGAGCTGTAAAGACAAGATTTATTGCAGAAGCAAAGGGCTGTGGGTAAAACAGAGCAGGACCAGGATCCCGAGTCTACACTGCCCGTTTCTCTGTATAGAGCAACCAGCTCCATGAAGAAAGCCAGTGACTCTAGTGGCAGCTTAAAAGTGATTACTGCAGGCTTGGAGCTTGGTGAGCTGCTTGCAGCTCTGCCTTTCCCACCTCACATCGCCACTTTCATCCCCAGCAGAATATTTCTTGGACATTGTATGGGATGCATGAGACTTTACAATGACAGTATAGTTCTTCCCAGGTTGCTCTCAGGTGTTAGATACTTAATGAAACTGTACCTTAAAAGAGTGCTGAGGTCTCTAGATGTTTAGTGAAGAGCAGTAGGTACCTTTGAGGGCCTCTACAGGGAATCCTGGGTGCGTGAATTGAGGCACACGGCTGAGCTGAGCACTCACCTCTGGACAGAGCCAAGCAGAGCAGGAGCTTTTTGGAGTGAGGTTGGAGCACACTGCTCTCAGCTACACATCTTGAGCTTGCTCCAATTTTGTGATAAATGGTAATAATAAAATTGCCATGTAGGATCTAATAACATAATAGATCATATAAAATCTGAGTTTGAAAGGTAAACAAAATATTTTTTTGGCAAGGGTGTAACAGGGAGTTACAATTTATCCCTCACTGCAGAATTTTTGTACAACCCAACCGTTCCATTTATTTAAATGGTGAGGCTATTAGAAAGCTTTTGATACAACATTGTCTTTAGACATTATAAAGCAAATTGTTTGTTAGCATGGTAGTAAAGGCTTTGCTGCAGCAGAGCATGCTTTGCAATGATAGAAGCAGATGGTTTACAAAGTTACAGAATAAGAACTGATTATCGATTTGCTATCCTCTAACGACATCAATGTCAAGTGATAATGTACTCTACTGCTTGTTACTGAGTAAATAGCTATTTTTATATTACTTGCCTTCTTGCAAATTGGCTACTACCAGGAAAAGTTAAATATATGGCTATCTAATATCCTGAAGCAGTAAACAAATTGCTCAGGGGGAACATCAGTGAAGCACTGAAGAATATTTGCTGATATTTATAATTTCTGTATCTGTCAAAAAACTCCAAAAGTTTACAATGCTCCTAATACCAAAGATAGCCAGAGCCCTGTTGCTTTACCATTTACTTCTAATACATACAGGTAGTTTAGCAAAATACTGAATATGTTCTATGTTAGCAGAACTCGAAGTCACAGGATTTTTAGCAGTCGCTGAGCATACAATGAAATATTAGCGTCTTAATTTTTCTCTTTTGGCTTGAAGAAAAGAAGATTCTAGAAGGTTAAAAATGCAGCTAAAAGCAGGAGTGATATTATAATTCAAGGTGACTATGTAGCATGTATAAATAACCATGCAGTAAATATTTGGCCTTTTATATTCTGGTAGCTTTTAATAGCTTTCCCCAGTCCAGGCTGGGGAAAGGGAGGCCATTATATCTTGACAAGATTGTTTCCACTCAAGCTGTTGTTCTTCAAAGAAAACAGACTTCTTACAGGTCAGTGACACACCCCTGCCGTGATTTATGCACCCAGAATGTGGCAGGCATGGGAACTCTAATAGGTTTTTCACTGTCAATTTAATTCAGTTTTTGATCATTGCCTCTTTTGCAGGTTAGACTCTTGAACTTGCCAGATGCCCATGCAACCCGTGAGTTGTTGCATGGTGTTATCCCAGTGGACATTCCTGGAGGCTGCAGTGTGGTCCATGGAGCCACGTGGTCTGGTGAGCAGTGGCAGTTCCGTAGCCAGAGAACTGGTCTGGCAGAGCCTGTGCCCACCTTCCCCTCCACCCCAACCTGGGGAGCCCCCACAAGGCATCCCCAGATGAGGCTCCTGTGTCTGAGAGGTAAATGGCTTGTTCTGCCTGGCACAGGCATTGTAAAGGTCAATGAGGCACTGAGTAAACAGTGGAGAGGAGAGAAAAAATCTGATTTGCTAAAGAAGAAAGGATCTGTCTCTTCGTGATATTAATGCAGAATGAGGACCGGGGTCTCTGACCTTGTATGATTTCTTCACTAGTGTTTAAATAGGGGGGTTTACAGCTAGCTCAGGAAGGCAGAGTTACCTGTTCTCTGCTCCTGTGCCAGAGGGAACACCAAGTTATTAGGATACAATATACTCACTGATTAGGTAATAGCATGGCAAAGCAAGTAAAGTATTTTATGACAAACTTAAATAGCAGTGGATTCAAGTTCAGGAGGACTGGGGATTAAGAAAAGGGACTTCATCTGGTCAAGGTAGATAGTGGCCATTAAACTGCCCTCTGGAAGATGTGCTGAGCCTTGAATAACAGGAGTGTATTTGTGTGTGTATGAGTTTCCATACCTTGTTTTTCCTCATCAATAGCAGTCTCAAGCAATTCCTAAATTGTGCCCTCCTTCTTCCTTGCCTCACTCCCTCAGCACCCCTCCCTCCCCCATTTGTTTTCCTTTAGTCTGTTTATGGGCTTGTAAGTGGAAAATAAAAGTTAATCAACTGCTTATGCTATATTTAAAATGGAGACATACCTAAATCTAATTATGCAGGAGAAGATAATGAATGCCACCTCACTGGTGCATTGCCATCAGCAGTGTCCACCCTATTTTCCTTCCTTTGCATTTCCCACAGGGACTGCAGCATAGGCAGGGGAGGGAAAAAAACACCATTCTAAAAACACCTTGTGCATAAAGCCATCTCTTCCTATTGTTGTGAATTTAGAGTGCTCAAACTTAGATTAAGATCTGTGCTAATTAGAATGCTGCAACAAAACCTTCCCTACTACTGGTACCACACCGATAAATTCCAATGCAAATTTGAAAAAAAAGTGTTTATTCATTCTAAAGTGCATCTTTTCACATGCAGTTTTTTGAAAGTGTACTGGGATTTCTTTTGAAGCACATCTTGACTTTTAATAAATATATCAAAAGTACTTTAAAATATATCATAGCTAATTTTGCTCTCCCAAAAATCCATCACTTTTTATTACCTTTTAACTAATTCACCCTTTTCCACAGCAGAGAGGAAATAGCTCAAATCTCTTGATGGTATGTTTTTCTTTCAATTTTTCTGGTTGTAAATGTTTAGGAGGAAAAAATCACCTAATATATCACTCTTAAAAGAAAGGACAGGAATGTGTTCCTTCTTGACACCTTGGCTAGCTGGACTATAATATATCTAAAGAGACCAGGTAAAAGGGCAATACTGGGGCAGCTTACAGTGCACCACGGTAATTTAGGAAACCACCTTCTTATGGCTGGCTGATTCCTGGGATGGAGAGGTGCAGGACTAAAACCAACCCTGACAAAACACTGGGAGCTAACCTGGAGTTTGTTTGCATAGCAATCTCTTGCATTTCCACTGTCGCCTGTGAGCTCTTTGTTGTTGTTTGTGCAGGAAGAGAAATACCTGCAATTCCAACTGAGGTGCTTGGACCTTTAATGGAATTCAGTTAATACTTGGCAAGTATGATATGATTTGCAGAAATCATCTGTTGCTTAATATTCTTCAGTGCCAAGGGTTATTAGGAAGGGACTGCAAACAAGATGAGAAATTGGAACGTTTATATATTACAGACTGAATGGGAGAATCTTCCAGTGGCTTAAAAATGATTGAAGTTTTACATTTAACCTGTGGTAAAATTTGGATTACCAAAACAAGTATTTAAAAAATGAAGATGACCTCTAGCTGAGCAATCCTTTCACTTAAACCTTGAGAAAAAGCACAGAAAAATGTCAGCAGAAGCCAACTGCTGCCTGTTGCCACAGCACCGAGCTGGATGCACAGAACTATGCTGGGGTTTAAGAAATAGTCTGAGTTTCTTTCCTCATATGCACACCTAAGACATATCTCCAAGGCACTTACGTGAGACTGCCCACTTTTTGCTCTCTGGAAACTTTGCTATCTGTTACATAGTTCACAAGGGGAGGAGGAAAAGCTTTATTTCATGGAAAGGAATGAGGCAGTGAGTTACGAGCTGTCATTTTGGGCTTGTCATCTTTGCTCTTACTGCCCAGGCTGGATAGCTGCAGGGTTTCTGAGCTGTTGCAAACAGCATTTGCAGCTGGATATGAGCTATGATAGACAGCTGATAGGTATTTCAGAAATGAGCTGCTCCTGCGTAGTGCTTTCTTAGATGCAATCTCTGTGAGCCCAGTTCCAGTGGTTGGGAGGATGTGTGTGAGAGGGGAAGGAAGAATGTCAGCAAGATTGCTGGATACACACGTTAATTTGTACTAATCTGTTTGGGAGGAGTTCTGCCTGCAGCTATGGAGCCTGTGATCCACAGCGAGAAAGCTGCCTTATCAGGCATTGAGCCACACGGTCTCTGGCAGTACTCCAGAGGCATCTCACTGATGAAACAGGGGCTTCCACATACGAAGCAGACGGCAACTTTAAAGGAAGATATTGTATGACAGGGAGCTTTAAAGTTACTCCCTTTCCCTGTAGTTGTACAGTTACGAATTCTGTAACATGCACCGTGCTACAGTACAATGACAGTAACGCAATCTTGCCTCAGCTTACAGATAAGATGTGGTAGGAACTGAGATTTCCAGGGCTCAGACAACGCTTCTGAAATATCAGTGGGTTACCAAAGTTGCTTGATTTACAAGAAGGTCAGAGTAAAGCATGGGACACCTGCGCTAATTACCTGAGGAAGGCAGCCTGAGGCTGCCGAAGCCCGAGCTGATTAGCATTCCGCATCAGCGCTGGCGAAGGAGGAAGGAGCTCCGAGGGGAGGATGAAAGGGTTGTGTTTCCTACGTGTCCTCCGGGCTCTCCCCGCGGTGAGGAGGGCAGCCGTGCCCCGCAGCGCTCGCAGCCCGTCCCGGCTGAGGACGGGACGCGGCGCTGGCTGACCCCGGCGGGGCCGGGAGCCGGGGGTGCCCGCTGCGCCGGAGCCGCGCGTCCAGCGGGCTCCGATGGCCATCGCCTCCGTCCGGGGGAACGGGAGTCTGAGGGATGGAAGGGCACCTCCCATGAGAGCAGCCAGCCAGCATGCTTGGTTAAAGAGGATGTGAGATATTGCAGAAGCCAAGTAGTAAATGCAGGGCCAGGCAAAATCGGGAGAGCTGTTTAAGGAGTTGGACTTCCCCAGTTGCTTCGGTGTCCTCAGTTTGTCTGGAGGAGGATTTCTCAAGGAACACAAGTGCTTTCTGTCCAAAATGTGAGGTTAAAAAAAAGCAGTCATTTTCTTTTAGCTATAAAATAACTTTTCACTGTTATTTTTAAAATCCAGTAACTGCAGCTTTGACTGGCAGGTAGAAAACAGAGGCCCATGCTTTGTGCAGGATGATTATTTATTTATTTTATAAACAAAATCAAGGCTGTCTGCAATTTGGATCTAATTTCACATTTATTTTTCATAGTTTGTTTGCTTAGTAGCTCTGCAGTAAGACAATGATTAGTTAAATCAGTTATACATAAATTCAAAGACTTGTTCTTCATTTTAGATGTTCAGACTTAATTGGATTTAAATCAGATTAAAAAGTGACTTCTGAGGGAAAAATACCCCCAAGCATGCCAAGATGGTTGCTTTTTTAAATTTATCACATAAATGGCAATAGAGATTGCTATCTTTATAACATTTATTCCCTCTTACAGCTTACAATTCTATTTAACTTTTAAAGAGAATACCTATATATTAAAATGTTAGCAGGGCAGAGTAGGAGGAAGCCACTGACATTTCTTTCTCAGAATAACCTGTTTTCTACTCCAGAGTATTTTCTTTAGATTGTAATGACATTTAAAACTTAAACATTATGAAAGGAGGTCATTCTATGATTTTATTTAATATATTAATTGCTGTGAAAATCACATAATGCAAGCTGTATTAAAACCACGGAAAAGACTTGGTGTTTCTCCCAGGAGATGCCTGGGTAGATCCAGATAGTTTCACCCTTGGGGTTTAAGGGACTATCAGGGATTAATTACAGGCTTGGGCCATATATGTAAATAGGAATTACTGAATAATGAAAAGCAGGGTTGGGAGAGTTTGGATGAAGACAGAGATGGAGTGTTTTCAGTGCTATGGCAGTAGTTTGGGATATCCAGAAGTAACGTCTGTGAATCCAGCAAAAAAATATCCTTGCAAAGGAACAGAGCACAACTCAGTCCTGACTGTCAAGCACAGCTTATGCTGTAGGGCAGTAGCATTTTGCTGCCTGGCCTTTTTCCTAAATTTGAGCATTTTTTGATAGGCATTTGGACAAATGAGGCTTCTGCAGGATCAGCTATCTGCAGCTTTGCAGCCTCCTTATGATGCAGATAATTGAGGCGTTTATACAAAATCAGGTACTTAACCATAGGCAGGATGTAGGATGAAGGTACAGCTTTTGGAGGACAGAGCAGAGATCTGTATTCAGATAATTCCCCCTCTGGACTGAGAAGAGGCTGGGGAATTCAAGCCATCTCCCCCAAAAGGTGTGTTTTCTAGGGGCCTTGACAGAGGCTACTACTGCAGAGATAGGAAGAAGCAGAAGGAATAACAACTGCTGACTCTAAATGCCTCTGCTCATCTTCCCCATCAATTATTTAGACAAGAACGATTTACATGAAAATTAATCATTAAATTTTGAATTGCTGCTTTACATCAATAATGAAATAGTTGCGCCAAATAAGAGAACAGGATAAGAAATCATCATGAACACACAAAAGGAAAAGTAATATTTTAATGAAACTGTAAAGCTTATTACTGCTTTATGGCAGAGCGTTACTGTCAGAGACCTAGAATAGACAGCTTTATATGCCAGAAGTGAAATCTCATGTTTAATCTTTCGTAAGTGATGTTGTCGTATTAAAATTTTGTGAGCTAGATCCTGCTATATTCCATAAACAAGTCATGTTTGGTACTAAAATAGATTTATAAATAAAAAATTTATTTTGTTTATTTTATAAAATAAAATTTTACAGATTTTAATAAAGTCTTAATTTTAATACAGGTTGTCTTTCATGTGTGAGCATCCAGAAGTATCATGGTAGACACAAAATTTAAATATTTTAACTGTTTGAATTGTTTAAACCAATTTTGTCAGGTAGATTTCTGGAGAAAAGAGACTGAATCTGAGACTAAGCCTACAAAAACCCATTTTATTGTTAATATTCAAATTATTGCCAATTGCTACAATTGTATCATTAATCTAAAAATGCTGGGGGGAAGGGCTTGGTATGCCTCTTGAAACACTGAAACCTCAAACTTTAGCTTCTTTCTCCCCTAACCCCAAGGTAAATTTCTAAGGCTCCTGTCCAGAAGAAAGAATGTGGAAAGCATGGAGAATAAACAACCTGTATGCATCAAAATCTGCAAGTAAATAAAATGAACTCATTTTTTATTTTAGTAACATGATGTACGTGTTATATATGGAATTTCTGAATGCTTGGTGATGAGAAAACTGCAAACTAAGTCAGATACAGCACTGACCTAGAAAGCATTGAGACCCCGCAGTATATGTGATAAGTACAAATGCTTTTCTAAGTTTATTTACTTTTAACTTGCTGGTCAGTCTTTTCAAAGTCTCGTGTGAGAGAATCAGCTCCTAAGGCATACTGGGGCCTACACCTGTGAATACAAAGTAAGGAAATGGTATTTATGCGGGAATAACTTATATAATTTTTAAAGTTATGCACTATTCCTTGACCTGCTCCAACTCCTTCATTTACTGTTATTTTCATTTTGATATAGATTTGTCTTACCCTTTCCCTTCTGTATTTCACCGGATTGCTACCTGTAGTGACTTACAGGGAAGACAAGCATGAAGTCAATTCCACTTGCTGTAATGCCCCAGATTTTAAAACGGAAAGACATTTATTTAATTTGCTTTGCAACCTATGAGCACATGGGGTTCATTAATTTCTCAAGAAGTAAATAAGTTCCGGTGGTTTGTTCTCCAATTTATCACTTTATCTGTTTCCATTTTAGCTGGTAATTCAACCTCTGCCTCTTGCTTGAATGAACTCTGTGAGAGAACACATCTGGGCTTTTACAGCTTGGGGCACAACTGTGCAGAAAACAGGCATTTTTTGCTTAATTGCTCTTGTAATTGGCACCACATGGCTTCAAAGCACAGGTAGCAAGGGAGTGTGGGTTGTATTGCGCCGACAGAGACCAGTAGACACTGTCCCTATGCTATATTTTACTGGTACTGGGATGGGTTTCTTGGACATAGATGCTCCTGGTCTTGCATCTCCCACTGAGTGGTATGAGGAGTGCTCCTGAACATGCCAGCTGGGCAGGCATTGTAGATGTTGAGAGGAAACTGTAGCTTACCTGTCTGCTGTTTTAGGCAGAAGGGAAACACAATTGGGTAAGGAAGTCTCATTATTGAGGCCACTTTATTAGCAGCTTTTGGTGGGGTGAGGTGGGGTGTGGAAATGTTAGATTTAGAAGATAATCAGCCTGCATTTTTATCTCTACTTTAAATAGTAGAATGGAAAATTATCTTATCTCCATAAACTTCTATTTTTCACTTAGTAAATTATTTTACCACCCAAAGCAGATGCCACACAAAGAGTTGTGGTTGGGAGGCATATAGTTATTTATCTTGGTCAAAGTGTTTCAGTTAAAAAGCTGTCAGTAGGAGATAATAATAATAAATACGTATGACATTTGGCTAGAAGAATACAAGATTATACTAAATAGAAACACATTTCTAAAAGAATAATTGTAACTAATTAGAAATCTCCACTTATGCTTAGCGTTGTAAGAAAGTGAAATCAAATTTAATTATGCAAGGTCCCAGTTGTGCCAAAGGTGTTATAAAGAATATCTTTATGGAGACATTCAGTATAACAAACTGGCTTGTGTTATTATTAGCATGCTCAGTTGCACATTTTCTTTATATTAGTTTAAAGTTTAATGATGGTGTTTGTAGGACTAATTACCAAGAATCTGCACAGCACTCATTTGGATAGTCACCCAAAAGGCTTACATTTTTGCAGTGTTAAGTTATTGATGACTACAAAGTCTCTGTGACTAAATTCTTTATATTCTGTATCTGTACAAACAGGTACTTAAAAGTGGATCTGCAATCGTGCCCACAGGTCCTTGGGATGCATAAGCAGTGAGTTTAAACAGTTGTTCCCTCGTTCCTCCACGGTAGCAGAGGATTGCTGGCCAGCATCAGGATTTACTAGGATGAGTGCAGCACTGCTCTGGGACATTGTCAGTGAAGGGTATCTTGGGTGATAGCAATGGTCCAGAGGCTGGGAGCCAGGAAATGGAAGTGTGGGCAACGAAGACACATAGTAGCCATACATGTTTTTTGACAACTAGTTGTCTAGGCATGGTGAGGAGGAAAGCTAATTCTTCATAGTAACTCCAGATAAAAATCTTAATACACAGCAAGAATATCACGCATCTCCTCCCTGAGGAAAAGGATTTTGGCTGGGCAAAGCTAACAGTGAACCAAGGGCTTTTTCAGTAGCACTCCCTGTGTCTTCCTTTGGGTAGTCATTATCTCCCATGGTGAAAACAGATCTTAGGTACCAATGTGGTCATGGAGGAGCAGTGATCATGAGAAAAATGCTGTGATTTTAGAGGGATGTGGGAAGATTTGATGTAAAGAAACCCTGCTAATTTTGGAATTGACACAGAAGTCAGGAATGGTTTCTGGATTAGGCTGTGCCGTCCAAACCATTTTCCCATTTTTTTCTGGCAGCTCGGTTTCCTACTGCAGCCTCTCTGGAGGTGATACGGTGACATGGATAAGTGAAGCTTTCAAATTCATGCAAGTCTTCCCAATTATTTTTTCAGGCCCTGCAAGGTTAAGTCTTTTCTTCTCTGTTGTAAGAGCATTTCTTTCCAAGAGCACAATTTGCTTCTCAACCCCACGGGTGACTCTCCTGCCAATAAGGATCCCTCCAGATCATCACCAGGCAGTTTTGTCTTTAAACCACCTGGCCTGACACACTGGGACCCTCTCTCTTCTTCCCCACCTACCTTGAAGATAATCACAAGGCAATCATCTCTATTCCTACAGCTCCTCTCCCCTGCTTCGCAGGATCACAGTGAAGTGTTAGCCTTGGGAGCAGACTGCGGGACTGACCCTTGATTACAGCAGGAGGAGGCTGGCAGGAACAACAGGAACACCGTGTTCCATGGCCACTCATCTGACACATGGCACTTAGCTCTTTTGCAGTCTTGTGGAGCCAGGGCTGAAAGCCTCGGCTTTAGTAGCTCTGATCTCCAGGAGGGGCATACAGCTCAAACACACCTTAAAAGAGGAAGGAGCTGTGCTCTGTATCTCAGCCTTGACTGTCGTGTTCCTGGGCTTTGCACTCAAGTAGGAGGAGGCAGCCAGAGAAAGGCAGAAAAGCACAGCACAAGTATTTGTGCCAGTGGATCTGCAGGCACTGTTGGAAAAGAAGGAGTCATTCCTTCTACTGACAATAATCTGGGACAGGATTCTCTCCACCTCAGACACCTGTGATGTATATACATTTGCAGCTGAACTGGGCACTCCAGGCTTTCCTTATTAGTTAATAGAAGTGATTATCTATTTTTAGGAATGACTCACCTGTCCTATTTTAGCTCTCTATTTTAGTGCATGATGAATTGTATGATGTCCATTAACAATTCAGGAGAGAGTCTAATCCAAGTAGCTCAGATGTGGGCCTCTTAATTGATTTATTTGGATCAGTTCTACCCCATCTGCCTAGGTCCTTAAAGCACTGGGTGTCTTCCAAGGCTAAAACTGAGGCAAACAGTGAGAGAGGCGGTGCAGAAAGCACTTTTGCTTTCTTTGCCCAGATAGCAGCATGTTTTCAGGTGTGACTTTGGCAGCTGAATACTTGAATTGGCTGTGGTCATTTCATACTGTCAAAAGTATCATTGGTCCTTGTCTAGGAGCGGTATGGTCTCCATCTGTACAAGCTCCATCTAGCCGGAAAAAGAAAAGCAATTTTAGTTGCCTTCCCTCTCAAGTATCTACTGTTTTATTGACAAATTCCTCTCCCTTGCCCTATCCCAGCCCACCTTTTCCTTATGGCTCTCTGTCTGGACCCCTCTTGATGCAGCCAGATCTGGCAATGCTGTGTAACTCCTCTGAGGCTGCTTACCTTCCTTACCTTTTGCTGAAACTAAGCAAAGAGGCTCCCTGGCACAGAGGCAAGAATGTCAGCTACACCTCAATAGTCACTACTGTGGGACCTGGAATAACAGATCCCTGCACGTGACCCATGCACCTCTGCCTCCCGCATCGTAGACAGAGCTTGCTGTGGGTTGGAAGAGGCAGCAGTAAGAAAGGCTGGGTCCTGCTGAGCATTTCTAAGCTGATGAAAACAGCAGGAATTCCCCAGTGGTGGTCCATGTGCAGGGACCAGGTGTAGGCAGCAAAGCATGTCCGTAGGGATGAAGTACAAGAATGATGAGAGACTGCTTTGTCTCCCACACCATTTTCCCACAGCTGACGTGGGATCATGTTTTCTATGGGAGTAGAACGCACGTGTAGCACATCTCTGAGCCTCTGGGTACCCAGGGAGCTGCACTCCTTGAGGACACCACAGGCCACAAGCCGCGAGTGGCTGCTGGCTGCCCACACCCTGCCTGGCAACCTACTGAGAAAATCAGCTGGCCCACCACTGAGGGCTCTTACAGGTGGGGTGTCTGCTATGATGGTCTCAGGGTGAGTTGGCCCTAGGGGTGGGTTATATGGAGACTGAGGAATGAGGCATTTGTGATCAATTCAGGTGTCTAATAGAACTAGAATTGAATTTCTCATTTCCAAGCCTTACTTGTAGCTTGAATATTGATGCAACTCTTCCTGCTCTTACTTTTTAATCTGAAGGGTTTATCTTCAACCTCTTTCGTCCCTTTTCATACCATAAAAGTGTCAGTAGTGTACAAATCTGCTGGATATTTATTTTAATCTCAGTTCTGACCTGAGTGTGCATACCAGCTGTGTAATGATGTCATGAGCTCTGAGATCTTCCATCCCTAAACTCAGTCTGAATCCAGTACCTGTTCTAAACTGGAATATCTGTGTACTCACACACATAGGATGGGTTTCCATATCCTCTCTTGCCAACACAGTGAATCTTGGCTGGAGTGAGGACACTGAACCACACTTCGTTCTGCTCACCATTTGCATTTTGTTTCCAGGCTGTCATTCCAAGATAGATTATGAACTTGGCCTGTGATGAATTGCAGAATGTTGATCTTCATGGATAGGATTTTTTCTCTACAGGAGAAGTGCAGATGTCCACGGATGTGTAGGATGTAGAGAATACACCTTGTGACACTGATACTTTATGAGCACAAGCTCAGAGTATCTGTCCAGCTGTTATATCAGAACACAGCAATGATGCAAGCTTCCTGTTCCAGTGCAAGATGATCCTGTAGGATGTAATATAACATGGAGTGCTGGTATGTGTCATGTCCCAGGACTCTGATTCTTAATAATACTTCTTGGTGTAAGGAGAAAAGAGAACTTAGAGCAGGTTCTAGCTGTATCAGTTACTGTACATCTGAAATGTGTCCTGATTCTAGAAGAATATCTGTTAGATAGCATAAAATACATGAAATGCAAGTCACTTGGCACACTTAGGGAGCTCTGTCCTACAATTCTTTCCCCTTCTGCTTCTCTTGTTGCTAATGAAACAGCTGCTTTTTTGGTTTCAGGCTTTAACCTATTTTTAGAATCCTTTTATGCTACTGGCCCTTTGAAATGCATGAATTGCTGTGAAAGAAAGCCAGTGTCATTGCTGTGAGGCAAGAGCAAGGCCTATAGGTGAAGTCATGTCTGGTGATGAGAGACTGTCTCACCTATTCATCTCTTCCACCTGCTTTATGTTTATATAAAGCAACCCAGTTCCCCATGGCACATGGTTCCTTACCTTTTCTGCTTTTATTTGAGCATTACAGTTATATCAGCCACAGCCCTTCATTAGCACAGCACCAGCACCCTCCTTTGGGGGGCATTTTTTTTCACATCTAGGCCCCTGTTCCCACTGCAGGAACGTGCAGGCCCAAAGTAGAAGAGGAAGAGGAGGAGCTTGGTTTCCAAGGAAAGAAGCTGGAGAACAAACAGTGCAGAAAGAAGGAAGCTGTGAATGAAATGGAGGGCAAGTGGAAGGTAGAATCTATTTACTGGATGAGTATTAAACCTTGTTTCTGTGAGCGGCTGTGTTCTCACTGGGATGTCAGATTGTTCCACTGTGCAGCAGGATTTCACTGGAAGGGCTGTGGGTTGGCAAGTAGAGTATATCATCATCTGAAGAGTCAGGTTATCCTAAAGACTGAAGATGACAGAGATACAAATCCAGAGTCACCGAATTGGTGTATACTCTGATCTGCCCAATATGACCGCAGGTGTGACTTTAAATGTGATATAAATCATTGCATTACTTCATTAGTTATTTACCATCTACATTTAACTAATTCGGCACTAAACCAGCTTAAGCAGCAGTTCCTTATGGGATTTGCAGTTTGTAGGCTGGAGGCCCATCTGTGTCTCAGCTGACACAAATGAACATGCTGTGGGTTAACTGAAGTGGGAAGAATCATACCTAGTGTCTTGGTTGCAGTGTTGACAACTTACTTGTTTCTTTTAAAATCCAAGCCATGCTCAGCTCATTTTGGATGATAAGAAAGGAGTTTTTATTTTTGTTTTCTGGTTTCTGAGTTTTCTCCTGAAAAAAGTTTTTGATCTGACCAAACAGTTTTAACCTTCCAGACAGACCTTTACCCTCGTTGCTGCCGCCATTTCTGCCTTGAGGCAGTGAAAAGGACTCCTGTTTGCTCTGCATCCCTGCACAGTTTCACTGCAATTGAATCATCTCCTATGTATCTGCTGAACCCTGGCTAAACACAGGAAGGTCTGAGCACAACAAGGTCTGGCTTTCTTTTTTATGGCTGAAAAATGTGGTTTGAATTCTGTGCTACAGAGAAGATCTCTGTATGTAGTATTGCATAGATTGCAAATACCTGCCACGTTTCCCTCTGCTTAAATACAGCCATCTATGACACCTGTGTAGTATCTTGTGTTCTTAGAGCACAGTAGACAATGAAATTTAGGAAAACAGAGCATGGTTAAGGAGGTAGATGGTTGGGAAAAATAATTCTCCCTAAGATCGTATTAATTCCTATCTGTTTTACTTGCCCTTACTCTCATTTTTTAGGAAAAAATCAGGCATTTGCTTTCACATCATATTGCAGTTGAAAATACAGTGTTAAAATAGTGTTGGATGACTGGAAGGGACGGCCTAATGAAAGTGATGGATGGGAGCAGCTGGAGAGATAGCGAACATGTCTGTGATTTTTGAAATTAATAACCATGGTATAAAGTAAGTTTTGTGGTTTTTTAATCATGTGTTTGACACTGTTCCAAGCAGTAACTCTGCTTTATGTCTTTGTACAATGCTCAGCAGAGACTCCTGTTGTTATAACTGAATCGAGGTCACTAATTTGGTGACCTCAACTGATAGCCCAAACAAAGGGCCGGTGACTGGTTGGTCTCAGATGACCACAAGGTGAAAGTTTGAGATAATGTTGCTCTTTAGTAACCTCATGTGATAATTAGTGATGTCAGATAACCATGAGCCAAAATTTTTGGACACAGATAATCTCTGGTAACCCCATGTGATAATTGGTGATCTCAGATGACCCCAAGCTGAAATTTTGGGTACAGGGGTAACTTTGTGTGATAATTAGTGACTTTGGATGACCATGAGCCAAAATTTTATTTTGGAGTTAAGGTGACCTCTAGTAACTCCGTCTATTAATTGGTGATCTCAAGTAACTCTCTGGGCTAATTAGCGACCACAGATGATGCCCATGTTCTAACTGTTGACTTCTTCTGCCCCCAGACATGCATGCTGTGCATATGATTTTGGGGTCGCCACATTAGCTCCTAGAGGTCAGTTCCAGATGCCCATGCACTAAATCTAACTCTGCAGATCAGTTCAGGCCCATCCTTGTTGCAGTGCATTACGGCAGTTTCCATGGCCAGCAATACCATATTAGCCACTGCCCTCTCCCCCCTCCCCGCCCTGTGTTTGGTTCTTCCCACAGAGGGTTCTGGGTTCCCTGATCCCCCGTTGGCCCATGGTGTTTGTCCCCTCCCTCGCTATCCCCCATTGGTCTGTACCCTTTGCCCGCCAAGGTTCAAACCCCGAGTGCCTGTATCATTGGTGGTTTCATGTGTTCCCCTCCCACTCTGTAAGGGGTAAATCCCTCTGGTGACGGCCCCTTGGGGCTCCTCTCCTGACCTCCAAGTTTAGTAAAGTCCCTGCTGTTCCACGAGAGATTCCCTCTGTCTCACCTATTCCTCCTTGGGCACGCCCTTGTCACTGGTGGGCGAGGCGGACCCTTACCGGTGCTCCGCCAGCTCTCCGCGCCCCCCTGCGAGCCAGCCTCCATCCCCTCCCGGCGGGCGGATGCCCGGCGCTGGGTCTGGCTGGACAGACTGCGTCGCTGCACATCCTGTCATGTATGTCTTTCTCAGAAGTGCCCTGATAATGTCCCTATGAGCCCACAGTGTCCCTTGAAGTTACTTGGGGAGCAAATGTGCTTCAGGACATCCACTGAGATCATCTGATACCCAAAAAGACCTTTGGGTTCTCCAGGGGCTCAAGAATTAGGCCCTGCTATCATTTGTCATCCCCCACTTGGCTTCTTTGGGGTCAGTTGAGGTTACAGAGGTACCAGTTAAATCCCTTGGGGTGACCCAAGGTCAGTTTCTGCTGAAGTGTAACATCCTGACTGCTTTTTGAGGCTCTCCAGATCCAGTGTCAGTTGGAAGGAGTTGGAGTGGGATGAACCCACCAGAAGATTTGTATTACATACTTGCTCTAAGTGCAGCTTTCAGGCAATACCCTCTGAAAGGAGCACATGAAGAGTATGAATGGTTACCCCCATGCATCTCCCCCTCTATTTCCCCCAAGAGAAAGCACCATTTAACAAAAACATAATGTCAAAAATGGAAAACAGGGAGCAGCCCTTTTCTGTTTCAGAGGAGAAGGGTAAGAGGCAGCTGCTTTTCCTTAGAAAACTGTTGTGAAGTTGATAGAAAGTGTCTTCCATCTCTTTACCTCGTATGGAGTTTTAGCAGAGTCTCGGCTCCAGCAGGACTCCGATGTCATCCATCACCTCTCACCACAGTGCCCTCCTTCTCTGGGCCTCTTGGAACTCATTGCCTGAGATCCTGCAGCTCCCCATTATTCACTTCATGGTTTTGGCTACTAAAACCAGTTAATGGCACCTCACTTAGCAGTTGCCTTTTAGGAGGAAGCTACAAAGAGAATACACTTCTCGATATCCATGCACACTTCTGGAGGAGCAGCAACATCTGCTTGGAGACTTTCTGCTCTGTGCAAACACATGGGCCCGCACTGGCAGACCCCTGTGAGTTCTTAAAAACTGGATTCATCTTTGCTTCAAGTATTTTGAGATAAATTGTCACAGCTTTCATATGAAAAAAAAAAAAAAAAACAATTAAAAAACCAAACCAAAACAAAAAATCCCCACGCACAAAAAACAAAAACCAAAACAGTGAGGGGATTGGATGGGGAAAAAAGACCATAATCCAAATTATTCCAAGAGAGGAGGGAGACTGGGTTATAGGGAGAAAATCAGACAATGCAAAGTCCAGATGTGCAGTTCCAAATGCCCAGCACTAGCTGAAGCCAAAAGAGCTCTCTTTCCACCTTTTCCCTCTATTTTTTGTAACCTACATCCTGCTGGAGTTACTCAGAACATGGAGACAACAAAATGCAGAAGCCCAAGATGACCCAGGTACTGTCCAGGTACCAATACACATATAAAGCTGCTTCCACTTGGCTTTAACCTGTTGCAAAATCTGAAGGAGACCACAAGCACCAGCAAACCCCCAGGAAGTCCTAGGGGCTGTCCCACATGGCAAAAAGCTGGGGCAGCACAGGGCAGGCACAGGGCAAGGCACCATCCCACACCAACCATGCATGTAAAAGGGGCACAACTGTGCTAATGACAACAAATAGTGGTGCTGCACTTCTTTGATGCCTCTTAGAGGATGAGTAAACCGATACCTGGTGCTGCCCTGCAACAAAATCCAGGGCAAAAGACCAGATCCTGCTTCCTTCAAATCATTGTTAAAACAAGGACTGAACCTACTGCCACCAATAGAGAACCATTTTATAAAACACTGTCTGCTCTTGGGACAGTCCCCACTCTGTGTTTAATAGGTTTGCTCATCCTTTCAGAAAAAATTTATTCTGGTGTGACTCTGTCAAAACCAGTGGTCAGAGCAGAGCATCAGATGGTTTCCATGAACTTTGAGTCTGCCAGAATGCCAGAAGGCAAAATACCAGGTCCTTAGGTAAACTCTGGGCAAGCTAGGTAATACCAGTGGTGTTGGTGTGATTGAAAATGTTATTTGGGCCTTTATTTAATAGTTTTCTTTCAGAGCAGACTGCTTTTCATTACCATTTTAAATAGACACTACCACCATAGTTAATAACTTTCATGGCGTTTTTACCCTCCAGCAACTTTATTATTTATTCTTAAATTATAAATGTTCTGCTTTTCTCTGGCATGCCCTTTTTTTTTTTTTTTTTTTTTTGCTAGAACTCGGTAATAAAATCCTCAGGAGAACCATGCACTCGTGAAAGAAAGAAGCCATGGAACTGAGACTGAACACCTACCTGGTCAGCAGGAGAACAGAAGTCATGTTCAGCTCGCAGCAACCTGCCTGCCAGCCTGGAATATTGCTGTAAAATCCAGGCAGTTATGCTGCCTTCACAGCGAAGCCTCCAGCCAGATGAAGTTTGTATGCGTGAGGAGTTTGTGCTGGGTGGAAATACCTGAAATACTGCAGTTACCTGTTGGTTGAAGAACAAGATCCATGAATAAATGTCATTTTGAATTGTCCCACTGACTCACCAACACCACACAATAAAACAGTCCCTTTCCTTCTGGGGCTTAGCAGTGCTGCTGTCTCCATGTCTGCACAGACACCTATGCAACTGATAGAGCCAAGGAGAAGATGTGACCCATATACTCTGGTTATAGGACTACCATCTTATGGAAATTTAATGTTTTGGTCATCCTAGGTGCTCCTTTGGGACTCTGGCCTAAGTGTGTGTTGATATCTCAACCTGCAGGAGCTGAGGCCTAAAATAAGTTGCTCAGATAAAATGCCATAACATTGCCAAGCCAAAGGAAATAGTGGTGGAAAATACACAGAAAAGCAAATTCAGTGGGTTACTTGTAGAGAAGTTGTAGCTACTCAGACACGTGAAAGGAAGAATATTCACTGAAGAAGCGGAGTGGAACTCTCTTCTATTTAAATGTATTGGTTGGCTGAAGTGGGAATATTCAAAGCATATTTTTCTCCTATTAAGCAAGTACCAGCTGCTGGAACAGAAGGATGTGCAGGAGAGTGGATCCAGCTGGTTTCCTCCCTTGCCATGCTCTCAGAGCACCTCAAAGGCTGCTCTAGGCTCCAATGTCTGGTAAAAGATCCCAGAGAATGAGAATCGGTGATGACAGCTCCAGCAACACAAACACCCATCTCCTCTCCTGCCTGGATGTGACTTCAGAGGAATTTTCTTAGGGATGTGGGATGCCTTTCAGATATAACAAGAATATTTTAATACATCAAAAATTCAGTCAAACCATGGTATGTCCAACACAGAAACAGGTAGTCCTTCTTCTCTACCACTCCTGCATCAATAAAGCTACTATTGAACCTTTGGTGTTTATTTAAAGAGCAGCAAAACTTATTGGGAGCCAGAAACTACTTAATAATAACAGAATGAGTGTGACTAAGTAAAAGGCCTAAAAGAGAGCTAAAAAGCTCTTTCAAAAGCTATTTTAGCTCAGACAGCTAAAAATACAATCAAAGAGAGAAGATTAGAAACAACTGAATGAGATCAAATAACAGTGAAGCACTGGTTTTGGAGCAGAAAGCCCTTCTGAAAAAAATACCAGTATAAATTTGCAAAAGCTGATTCCTACACAAAATTCTGGAAGCATTGATGGGATATTCAAATTCAGGGAACCACCAGAAATTCAGTGCAAGCCAGAAAAATTGTTTGGTGAAAGTTCTCCAAGAATTGCATGCCATTTCTTAACTTCTGTTAGTGCTGGGTGCTGTGGGACCTCAAGTTCTGAGCAAGATATAATTAGAAAGCAACACAAGCCTCAGAAGATGTTCCTATTTCAGCTATTTCTAAGGGCACATTTAATTGGCAATATTCAAATACAAACTCCTCCAGATATGAGTAATGACACAGTCTTCAACTCTCTCCTAAATTATTCCAAGTTTCTCAGTGAAAGATTATTTTAGTATGAACTAGTTATCTCCATTTAGAATAATAAGAGAGCAATTTTGGTAGATTCTGAGCTAAACCTTCTTGAGACTGGTTTGCAATGAAAGAGAGAGAAAAGTAGCTCAGTAAAATAATCAGCAACAGAAAGACTTTTAGGAAGCTTCAATGTGTTCAGAAGGCTCTGAGCACTGAAATATATGTATAAATACATATATTTATATCTTCATAAACATCTCAGAAGGGAATGAAGAACAACTTCTTGGGTTGATGGTCTGGCTGCAGTAATGCATTGCAGCTGTGAGCAGAGAGCTGCTGTTTGTATCCCTCTCACATCTAAAACAGCACATTGTCCTGACTAAACATAATTTGTCAAGGATGTCTGACTCTATCACCAGTTTCTACACTTAATCAAAATATACCATTCTTTCATTAGTCACTTGCATCAAAAGGATAAGAAAACTTAAAACAAACTTACAACAAACTTCTTACTTTCCAGAGAGCTCTCTGTTAGGTAGGTCTTATTATGACTACTCAGGATGCTGTGACTTTGAGCAATGACTTCCTCTTATTGTATATTTATGAAACAAATTAATTTACTGATGTAAATTAATAGTGGTGGCTTGTAGGAAGAACAAAACCCATACATGTATGTTATTATGAAACATGCCAGCAAAGCATTTATTTTATTAAGCTACAAAACACCCTGCAAGACATTGAATGTAAGATAAGGTAAGCAGGAGGGGAAAAAAGCCTGTCCCCTAATCAGCTCAGGAAGTTTAACAACACTGAAATATTGCAGACTCATGCCATGTGCGATTTCACAGAGAGCTGCTGCAGAGAAAACAGGGTGTGAGACAGGTAAGCGTGGGTCCCCACTGGAATTTAATTAGCAGACTGGTTGATGTTTTCTAATTATCATAGAATCATAGAATAATTTGGAAGTTGGAAGGCACCTTAAAAGATCATCTCTTTCCAACCCCATTGCCGTGGGCAGGGACGCCTTCCACTAGACCAGGCTACTCCAAGCCCCATCCAGCCTGGCCTTGAAAACTTCTAGTGATGGAACATCTGCAGCTTCCCTCGGCGACCCGTGCCAGTGCCTCACCACCCTCACCCTAATTATCTGAAACAAATCTCAGCAGCATGCACTACTGAAGGACATAGAGCTATTTGTTTTCTGTAGAAATCCAAACCTCTAACAGCTTGAAATAAAGGTACCCTTTGTGGATTTATTGACAGCAGATGAGGTTCTTGCACTTTCAAAGCAGGCTGTGGAATTCCTGACAGAGGAGCAGGCACTGGCAATGCTGCTGAAGCCATCAGGGAAAGCTGAGGGCCACACTTCTGCTGCGTTGCCCATTTTTCACCACAGCAGGGTCACAAGGACCAAAATGCAGTTCATTTACCTTGTTTTCCCTTTTGCCACAGGATAACACATCTTCTGAATGCCATTTATTCTAAAAAGGATCTCAAACAAACTGAAAACAATCACCTGTGGAAACTCCATGCTATCTTAGTACAGCATTTATTACATAGTATTTGTGGAATAGGTGATACATCCTTCATAAGGTAAAACACCCCAAGTATTACATGAAAAAACATAGAGTCCTTGCATTAGGTTTTGGCAACATTTTTAGGAAATCTCTGGAAATCTAAAGAATATTAATAAAAAAGTAATGTTTTGAACATTTATTTCATAAAAACTTCCAACTGTATGAGCCCCACAGTAGTTCAGAAAGCGTCTCTGTGTATGGGCACGTGGGAGGTCACATGCTCTCATGAGTGACACGACTCTGTCTCCTTTTTCACAAGAAGGCTTCAGAACCTGAGGAAACACAGGCTGGGTCTCTCCCAGGTTTCCCTTCCCCAAATATTTCACTTTGCTCTTCCTTGTTATCTGCCATAAATGGCTCCTACAGAAAGAAGGAGAATTTGATTAGGATGCATCACACGGGCCAAGGAACATGAATCAGCATCATTCATCCTGCTGCAGCACAGCACCTCACAATGAAAACCACGTGGGAAATCTGAAAAGTGACAGTCAGAGCTCCAGATTAAAAGGATTCTTGAAATTTCAAGGAAATTAGGCCTGAACTTCAGGTTTAATTAATTAGTTAATTATTACACACAAATATTGCTTTCAGCTCCAGACCTGAGTATGTCCAAAATATCTGAAGCTTTGATTTTGGTTAAGGTATGCTTCTAATAGCAAATTATAAATTTTAAATATTAAAGATTACAAAATACTATGAGAAATAAGAACTTATAAAATAGGTGTTCATTCTCAGTATTCTTCTCAGTGTAATAAGGTACAATATTCTGATATCAAGGTCAGTTCTTTGATTCAGTGGTGTCAAGTGCCTCCAAAATGCTGCTAATTAGGCACATTTATCAATAAAAATCAGCCATTTCTATTGAATCCTTTTTATAGAGGGTAGCTCTGGTTGCCAGCAAAATGAGGTCAAAGTGAACAGAGGGGCAATGATGTCTGTATTCCTGGCTTCCATTCATTTAAAAGCTCATCACATTTCTACTTCATCGTGTTTAAAATAGAAATGAATTTCACAAATTAGATTGAAATCCATGAGCAATTAAAAAAAAAATTGTGAGTCAAACACTGTTATCACTCTGTTAGAAAACTGGACTATCATTGCTTTGGTACCACAGCAAAAAATGGTCCCATAATTGACACTGGATAGATAGCTGGAAAGGAAAATAATGAAGTTGCCCCGGGTGAATTGGAAGAAGTGAAGTCTTTTAACTAAAGACAAAATAATTGGAAAGTTTTAGCTAAGAAATAATAGGGAAATGAACAGAACACTACCATAAAAAAAGCTTGTGTAGGCTTAGATAAAAAATAGAGCAATTGAGACTTGAAGACAGCATTGGCAGTGATTAGAAAAGACAGGATATTAGAGAAAATGACAAAATGTAGATGTTGCATAGATGTTGCCTTCTTTAAAGTCAGAGTTTTCCGTGGAGTTGTTTGAAAAGAGATGTAGGAGTTGGGGTGAGGAAATGCGACCACATCATTGCAGAGGCAGTCTTCCTTTGCAAATCACCTGTGGATTAATGGTTTCAGCTGGGGCTGGGGTGCACAGTGCACTCTGCACTGTTTTTCACCAGTTTTTCTGCTGCATTAAGGGTATGGGAATTTGGCAGGAAATAAACCCTCTTGTGTCCCAGCCAGTCCTTAGTAATCAGAGGGGCCGGGTGTGCCTGCACTTAATTTCTGATTGTAGCCAGTTTGGCACTGTCAGTCTGGTGGAGTTCAGTAAGAACTTGCATGATCACAGACGTACAAACAGTGCACTTCAGCAGTCCAGTCCTGTAGGTCTGGCTGAGTTCAATGAGAGCTTTCACAAATGCAATGGTTTATTGAAGCAATGGGAAAGGAGATTCGGGATTACTGGTGAAAAATGCGCTAACTTGCAGAGTGTCACTCTGTATTGAGACAGAAGTGACAGAGATATTAGTGATACATATATGGACATATAGATATATAAATAAAAATATTCCCAGGTCTGCTCCAGGATGGGTGGAGGTGGAAAGCCCAGCTAAAGGTATCCTGTCAGGAGAGAAGGAGACACACAGTTGGTCAGCAGATCCTGAGAAAGCAGAGGTGTTTCCCCCTGTCTCTTTCTAATTATCCTTTTTGTTTTCTTCATCTGTCAGAACTTGGATGGCACTGCAGGCACACACCACAGTGTGCCCAAGAGCTGTGCACGTGCATCACCAGTGTTAACAGTCCCAGGCACTGGAATTATCTCCAAGGCAGAGCAAGGCAGTTGGCCACAAATGTGCCAGTGAACCCTGCACATACATTGCAGCCAAAAATGATGATTTTGAGGTGCAGCTCACCTGGGTTCAGGTGATGGTATTTCCCTGTAATCCTCAGCTGAAACTACTGTCTCAAGTGAGTTGAAATGAGCTGCTTAACATTCAGAAGAAACGGGTACATCATTAATTTAATATTTGTCTTCTTTTGTTCCCTGGGAAGATTCCTGCCATCTGTAGGTTTCATTCACTCTGTCATCACCACTATTTCACTTCTCACATCTCTGTCTTCCAACCAGCTAAATCATTGAAACAAACTGGGCAAGAGAAACAGAATGATGTAATCAGAATATTGCTCTCTACTCTGCACCCATCTTGCAAACAGATCACACTGATTTAAATCCCAGACTCAGTGATCTGAGTGGGATGCAAAGGTGATTTCTTCTACGCTATAAACATTCCTTTTTCAGTAGTAAACCATCATCTGTTGTGACAGTAAACAGCTTCAGAGATTCCCTGTTCTTTGCTTCCTGAGGTGCCATTGAGCTTGGTGGGACAGTGCACGCTCCTGTTGCTGGGTACCTTCACCAGTAAGAATGACATGGCCTGGTGCTGTGCCTCTGTCATAGATCCACACCCCTACACTCCCCCAGGAAAGGTGCACTATCTCCCAATTTCATTCTTGCAGTCCTGCTAGGATGGCATGGATGTGCATTCAGGGGAAAACACCAGAGCCTGACTCCAGAGGAACAAGTGGGTAAAGTTCCACAGACTGCTTGTTTGTTACCAGAGAAGGAAAAACCCCCAACCTGCTGTTACGTCCCTTGTGCTCCTTCACAAAGGCACTCTATAAACTGGAAGTACATAAAGGGCAACACGTAGAAGAATGTAATAGTGTTGGTGCATTACAATTCTATGAGAAACAGCACACCTAATCTCCTCATATGATACCGTTACAGCTGTAATATTTTTTTAATCACCTAATCCCACGGGTTCCAATTTTCTTCAGGTTGTCCAGTCTTTGCCTGTATTTTTCCTTTACTCCATATTCATTTTCTATTCTTGCAGAGGGATTTTTCATCAATATTTGCTGTTAACTCACAGCGAAAATGTTTTCAGGAGGAATATATCCTTTTTAATAGATGATCCTTTCATAAAATATGCATCTAAAACCATCAGCAATACCCAATAAATAAATACCCAATTAATACCCAATATATACCAAATAAACAGAAAAAAAAATAATATAAATATCCTTTCCTACACAAGTTAGGAAGTATCTCAAATAAAAGATTCTAAATCTTTAACTTTGTAATATGCATATCTATCAGCATCTTACACTATTTGTTCATTCAGCATTAAAATTGATTGAAGGTGGTTTCTAATAACCACATCATTTGCTCCTCCCCCTTCTCTTCACTCTTTTAAATACCATTTAAATCTTTAACATAAGATTTTTCCTTTGCTGTTTTTATCCCAAGGTTAAACCTTTTTTATTTCTGTGCAGTAGCTGAAAATGGACTTTTGAAATAAGCAATGTGGTTGTAAGGATTGCAGGAAGGTTGGATGTACAATTAAGATAATGGTGGCACTATCCATCTGAATAATCGTTTAGATAATGATTACTGTGTTGGAACACTTTATGAGGTACAGAATAAAAGGAAAATCAAAAGGAATTCCCTTTGAATAAATATTTGGCATGGCTGATTGCTGCAACAGCATATCTGAATGATAAAGGATGTTCACTAAGCCAAAGCTGTATTCTCTGCTAGAGAAGAAGAGTATTTAATTTGTTGCTTTTTTCCCCCTCCAGAGTTATATTTTAAATGCAAAGTGTTGCTTTCTTGAATGCTCAGTTATTTCTTGAAAAGATATGCTCCAAAAGGAAAATAAAATTTAATTAAATTTTTTTAAAAAGCTTTTTAACCTGTGTAGTGCCAGGGAATGGAGTTGAAACAAGCTGTTTCAGAGATGATGTTCTGCACAGGAGGAACAAATCTTTGGGCTGATTCTTCCCACGGTAACAAAAAGCGTCTAGGGGCAAAAGGCTACTGTGTTTGATTACTTGGCTACCTGGGCATATAGATTTCCAGAGCAGGGCATACAGACTTCCAGGGCAATATACTAATGCTATGCTGTTGTATTCCCTCATTTGAATTTGTCAATCCAGTAGATTAACATTCTCTGAGAAGTGTGACTCCAGACACATTAACTACATCTTTTCTCAGGGAGCCAGGTCATAACCTTTCAATTACAGCTGCTGGGAGTCACCCAAGTGTCACAGTCAGAAATGAATTGGGATCCTTAAGTGTTTATTACAGTAGCACCATCTTTTGCAACCCAACACTTTTCTCAATTACATTTGAAAATTTTTTTCACTTTGATTAAGTTTTGATCTTGTTTATTGAACTGGTCTTAATTTCTTGGTTGGTTTGTTGGGTTTTTTTAGTAAGAGTTTACTAATCAAATTTCAGGAAGATCCTTGTTAATACAGTAGGTTCAACTTATAAAGATCTGCTACTTTGGACCAAAGGGTAAAAATGTGCCCTGTTTTGCCTCAGTGTGCAGGAGAACCAACCCTTCCCGTTTCACTAACCTTAATGAGGCAGCAGTCTATCCCCAAAGCCCAATGACATTTTTCTGCAATAATTCAGGCAAGAATGTATTGAATGGGCATCCCCTGCAATATAGCTGCTAACAGAAGTAAGCATTTCAAATGACCTTTGCCAGGCCCTGTGTTTACCAGGAGTATTAATTAAACTTCCATGAAAAAGTCCACAAGGATTACATTAGAACCAGGAAAAACATCCCTCTGACATACCTGGCCTATTTTGGGCGTCACTTAACCAACAGTAGAAGCTACTTGTGACCTGTCATCCCTTTCATTAGTCAACCTTGAAACTCTAGACAAAATTAAGGATCTCTAGTTTTGCAGTGGCAATTTTCCATTTTGCTCAGCATGATGCAAACCATCAGATGCTCTGAAGGCGCTTGGATATCTGCTATGGCCACTGTGCTTCTTGTGGTCCTAGGCAGGACCACAAGAGAAATCATTGTGCCAAATGATTTAACTGTCAAGCCAAGACTGATTTTTCAACAGTTTCATAAACACAATCTTTAGCACTTGTTTATAATCTTATTGTTTTGGATTAGACGTGTAAACCTTACATGCTTAAAAATATGCAAGCCTTTTGATTCTGGGAGGTGTATTCACCTATTCCACAAAGCAGTAACTTAACATCTAAGAAAAAGTGTATGATGTCTGTCACCACCACAGTCTTCAGTGAGTCCTGTCTTTGGGAGCATCTTGCTTGTATCACGCGGCAGACTTGCCTTGCTGGACTTTGCAGAGCTGTTTTTGGAAGAAGGAAGGTTGATTTTGTGAAAAATTAATAATTAAGATTTCTATTTAATTTTGCATTCCAAATAAAGTCATAACTCACAACAGACAGGAGTACATAGAAGCTGAACACTTCATTTAATACATTAATCCAATGTTTTACATTTTTATTTGGAGTGTCAAAGCACACTAAAATTGGATATAGAGAAGACAGAGGGTGAATACAAAATCTTAGATGTAGATAAGCTACAGCAAGATAGGAAGACATGCAGGCTTCCTGCAAATACATTGGAAAGAAACATACTGGAGAATTTAAATTACTAACTGAACCTAATTTCTTTTGTTAGCACTCAGCAGAGATATTTTTTTGTTTGTTTTCCTCTCCCTTCATGTGTGTATGGAATACTCTTAGTGGCAATTTAAAGATACTTAGACGTTCTTCAGAGAAGTCAGAATCGTTGGCCTCTTTACATTTATCCAGTTTACAAGAGAAAAGAAAATACCACAGTAGGAGCAGAAGGAATTTTCTCCTAAAATGATGCCTAGTTGAATCTTACCGCAATGAAAGAATGATTAAACCATATCAGAGAGGAGCTATATGTGTATAGAGACCCATATTCCACATAAACACAACTATAACTCACTGTATTTTATTTGATCACAACTCTAGCACAAATGTTCTCCTGGATGACACCTTGGATCCAATAACACATAATTGGGGATAGGTGCTAAGGTCTTGTCGAAGTTACATAGTTTCTTTTTGAAAAAGACATCCCGTTTAATTGCTCAATGCCAACTGAATCCTTATAACCAAAGGCAATAATTGCTTGCTGCTGAATTATGTCTATGAATAATTGAAGGACTTGCCTTTCTCCATCCTTACTATGGCTCCTGGGATTGAAGGGACCGAGGCTTTGCATTTATTAAATAGATACAATCTTGTTTTTATTTAATTTTCATTTTAATGTTCTCTTTATGTTACGTTAAAATTCTTCCCCATTGTTACACATGGAGTTGTGTGTGTAAGAGCACCAAAACACAAAGGTGCCTGAAAGCATGCCTTGTTTCTAGTGCTTGCCTTTCTTTAAAAAGCACAGCTTGGTGGGTTTTTCATGGGAACCATGTCTGAAATGTCTGTAGAAGAGCTCTTCAAATGACAAAAAGGCATTTACAACAAATCACACTCGTCAGTAGGGTTTTCTTCTAAATGAAGAAAGTCCTCATAACAAGCCCTCATGTTACTTTTCACAGCACTTTTTTATGCCAAGAAACTGCAATTATGATGATAAGTTAAGCTTCCTTTTCTTTATGCAGCCTTAGAATATGCTATAGGCTAGCAAACTGCTGTTTTCCCTATGTTTATTAAATCCAGTGGTCAAAGAAGTATGCTTATTCCTGAGAGATAGCCCTATCAAAACCTCTGCATGGGAATGTTGTAAGAGCATTTTACCTTATCTGTTGAGCAACACGGTCATTTTCATATTCAAAATTATAAAAGTGACTGAAGATAATTTTATTTACACACACACCCATGCACACACACATATATATGCAAAATATAGGAATGTTCTCCTTTATAACTGCTTAGGCTCAGACAAGGGTTGTTAACAGGTAATCTTCATGGCATTGACTAGACAGACCACCTATGAATGTCAGCAGTGGAAGGAATTTCACCCTTTTCCAAGCACACAGTACCAAACAGTTGACTGCTTACCTGAGGCTTGCTCCTGCTTCCATTTAACTCGGAGTCAAAAGAGCCAAGAGGAATAATATTAGATTCATTATATCCTTTAAAAAAATACGCAAAATGCTGTGTTTCAGCTTTTGACCACTGCTAAACGCAATTTAATAGTCTAAATGAATGCAGCATGCATTATTTATTTCCTTACAATTCCTTAAGAATATGCTATACATTATTTACAGAGTAATGTTAGACTTTGTTAGCCATTATGAAGGATTAATTACCTGTGATTAGCAAATAGCTGAATATGCCAACATACTTGTTCATTCCTTTTAATCAGTAATTTAGGAGAAGTTTTCCACCTTAATTCAAACTTTAGTGCATTTTTGCACATTTTCAGCACTCCCTTTGAAAAACAGGAAAGAAAAGCTCTAACAGAGCAATCTCCAGCTCATCCCTTCTTCTCATCTTATAAATTCTCAGTTCCACATGCAAGAAAGAGATGTATAATTCCTAGTTAAAGAGGGATTAAATAAATATTCGAGATTTTTTATCTGTTCACAAACAATCTGCAGGTGAAAACAGAAGCTGCTTCATTAGCTCTGGAAGTTGTTGTGAGCTTCCACTGGCTACTTGGTTTAATACTCAGTAGAGTAATTTCTGAAATAGATGCTCAAAAGGACCTCTGCTCAAAATCATGTGTAACAACATCACGGTTGGGACATTCACTTTTAGTATAGGACCACTTGGTTCCAGTCTCTGCTCCTGACCAGGTAAGAAAGGGATATCAAAAGTTCAGATAAGTATTGTGCCACGTGAGTGGAGGAGCAACACTGGCTGGCTCCTCCACTCCAGTCTCATTTCTGACGAGGGATAGGAGCCACTGATACACCTAACTGTGTTCAGGAGAGGACTCTTAAGACGGTAAAAAGGCACAGGCACAGAAATAGCTACTGTGGGATACACAGAAATTCAGTGTTCATATCCCTGTTCAGAATGGCATGAAAAAGAAATAAACTACCTTGCATTCACCAACTTTATCACAGGAAAAGAGCATGAACATGGAAGTTAATCACAAAAACAGCTGCTTTAGTACCTTAGCAGCAAGTTATCTCCCAGTAACTCCTTCTACCTCAAAGCCCTCCTTACTTTCATGGGGAGGATTTAAACTGCAGCCTCTCTTTAAGATCTTTAGGGGCTATCTCTGTGTGCCAGTTTGAGGCAAATTTGGAGGGAAATATCCTATGATAGAGGGCAGGTTTCAGCCACCCCTCCACCACCAGGTTTGGGAAGAAATTCCTTGGAGGAAACTGAAAAGGAAAAAAGCTATTTATTTAACAATCACACAGGAAAAGAATAATAATGCTAAATAATAAAACCACTCACTGTGGAGAGAAACCTGGGAAGATTTTAAAGTCCTTCTGTGGGTGTGGTCTCTTTCCTCCCTGGAAGTGAAGTTTGGTGCGGGCCCCTCCAGGCCTCCTGGATGATGTTTTGGGGTTGTTGCACAGCTCCAGAAGAAAAGAAGAAGAAGTCAAAGTCCCAAGGAAACAAAGGAGTTTAACTTTCTGTCTCTCTCTTCTGAGAAAAAAAAAAAAGCCAAGAGCTGGGAAAAGCCAGAAGGTTCTTTCCTCCACTCTTCAGCAGCAGCAGCTATTTCTGTGTCCTTGAAGCACAGGGCTGCTTTGAAAAGTTTGCCTGGCTTTTTTTTCCTCTTTCTCTCACACCCAATTTTAAAGGCACAGAAAGGCACAGGATCATACCTAGGCATAGGGCTATGGGATACAACATCCTAAAGTCACCCCAAGACACTCACACATCTCTGCTCAATGCAGTTCAGGTTTTTGTCACGCACACTGGTCTGGCAAGTACCATTCCTGCTGTGTACAGGAGAGTCCACATCCCTTACACAGAGGTGTGCAGCCATCAGTGCCTCCCGTGCTTCTAGAGTATTGCACAGAGGTGCTGAAAGCTTAATCTGTCACACAAAAATCAAGCAGCCTATTCTCATTCTGCACAGCATGCCTACAAAAAGCCATTCAGGACCTGCTTTTAAAATGCTGAGTGTAAACACATTACATTAACAAAAGTGGAAAACAATATTTTTGATGGAGCTTATTTTGATCTGGTTCACTGCCTTGCCTTGAAGATCTGGAGCCTATTGATAAGAACACTCTGTCCTTGGGCTTAAAACTGAAGACATGACATTTTTGTTAGTCCTGGTAATCTCATTAGATATCTGCCCAGAAGTTTCTCTACAACAAAATCAGTCAGAGAGTAGAATGGTTATGGATTTTTTGTTAACTTTTGAGAGTTTTTCCCTGGCTTTTCGAGCATTCATAGCTACTAAAATGAAACAGCTTATACTCTGTAGAACCCTGTCAGGCCAGCATAACTCACAATGTAAGGCAATTCCAACTGATTCAATAACGTGAAGGCTACTTTCAATTTGTTCAAATGGTGCATACACTGCTTTCTATACAGAAATAGCTTGACAATTTAGGTTATTTCAATGGACTGTTCACATTCAACTCAGTTGTCACCATCTGTTCCACCTTGCCATTATAAATGCAAGCAAGCATTGTTCACAGTTTCAGCTTGGGTACATTCCTTACCCTGCACAGTGCAAGCCATCCATCTGTTTTCTGGCAGAGGATGTAGACACAAACTGGGAAAAATTTCCTCTTCTGATATTACATATTCTTTGAGAAGACCATAGTATATTTTAGATTATAATATGGCAGGTTTGATGAGGACCAGATAAAGTACAAAGTGCTTAAATTATGTTTGAGAGCACCAATCCCTTTCCACATTCCCCCTTATGTTCCTGCCTCTCTCTACTCATGTGCCTGCTATATCATAAAATATATGATTTTTCTTCCACTAGTGAGGAAAAAAAGTATAATGCAAAAGTATCAAAGGGGATACTGTGATATATTCTCCTTGCCTTTTCTATTGTAAAATATAAAAAAAAAAAAGGGAAATGTGTAATCTCTCACTATGCTGAGATTCAAAATAATGATCATTTTCTTTCTGGGATTATGAGTGCTAAAAGAATGAACTTCAAAGCACCAGTCCAAGTAGATCTCAGCCCTTTTATACCAAGAGAATTGTTGTATAGCAGAATCAGCATCTATGCACATTGATACACTTTCTTTCCTAAAGGAGCTCCTCTTTAAATACACAAAATGAGCTGTCATAAAGAAACACAATAGGATTTACCTGTTTGTAAATTTTTTTTCTTTTCATTGCCCATGCATAGTATTAACTTCTAGCTGACTCTGCTTGCCAAAGGCAGCCTTACAAAATGATAAGTATGGGTCACATCGTACTTAATGAACTGTCAATATTCCATTGTTAATTAGTTGCTAATGATGCAATATTTCAGCAATAGAAACTCTTCTGTTAAACATCCTTGACAATCTTATTTTCTTGGCATATTAAGACCAGAGCAATGAAGTCTCTTATTATTTCTGTCTATTTCTTCACACAAAGTTTTCCTTTGAGACAGTGAGGCGAGTTACAAACAAAGCCTCTCATCTGTAGGACTCTGGCTTGAACTTAGACAGTGATGCTGGTAACCAGAAGCCTGTGATTTTCCATTACTAGATTTTAGTGTGTCTTGCAGCACAGAGACATTTCCAGTAGAATGTCTCTCACAATACCCCACCATTGCAACTGCTGTCTAACCTAGGCAGCCTTCCTGTCTAGGTTAGTCTAGGCTACAGTCTAGCCTGTCTAGGCTACAGAATTCACTGCCTTGCCAGCATCACAGGTTACAGACAAGAAAAGATTGGGATGTGTCCTTATGGTCCTGCTGTTCTCTGAGGACACTCCAAACCCAGAGCTAGGCAGAAGTGGGCCATGCTGGAGCTGACTGCATTCTCCATCTTAAACAGAGGAAAATCAAGGCTTAGACTACTGTGACAGCTCTGTCTTTTTAGAGGAGATGACATGCTGAGGACATCCCAGTTCTCACAATCATCAAGATACAAAACTTCAGCATGAATAGTTGTGTTCACCACCATGTCCTAAGCACTTTTATTTCATATTTCCTCTCCAACCTCTAATTTATATTGGAAACATTTTTCTGTATTTCCTACTACAAACTGTTGTAAAAGTAAAAGTTTTTGAGACACCAGTTGGATTTTTAACCAGGGAGGACTAAAGCAATCATCTCAGTGACTCGATCCACATAAGAGAACTAGGCACAGCTTCACCACACCTAACCCTAAGTGCCCTGCTATTGTCCACACCATAATCTTCTCAATACACGTGCTAAAATTGTGTTAATACAGAGATGCTTGCAGTCTCAATTATCTAAACTCTTGACAGGGAATGCTAAGGAGATGGGCTTAAGTTTCACCTCCTAAGAAGGAAAGGGCTGCAGGAAGGCTTTGATAGCAGAAATAGTAAGAAGTTTATCTCAGACTGTAGAAGCACATGCTCCTAGAAACAAACTCCTGCTTTAAACATACAATAGGAGGATTTGAAGCTTAGTTTCTCGTCCTCTGGGTGGAACCTATCAACACCAGGTTCTAAGTAAAAAATGAGGGAAATGCACAAGACGTTTCTTCTTCCTTTCCCCTGTGTTCAGCATGAAATCTCATCTGACTTTCCACTCTAAGTGTATTCATTTGATCAGGCTTTTCAGGTATTATGGGAAAGGAAAAATTTGATTTCTGAATCCTGCTAGAGATTAAACACTATGCTGCTCACTAAGAAAAGACTTCTGTGTTGGCTCAGTGGACAACTGCGGTATCCTAGTTAAGGGACAAGTAGGCATCTGCAAGCTTAACTAGTCACTGGGAAGGCTTTTGGGAATCTGTATTTTGGATTTAGCCATTTTAAAAAAAATCGTTGAGCTTTGTGCATTCTGTGGTTAGAAAAATATTCACCAGGCACAGTTACAGGCAGTGGCTGCTGCAGTGCTTCAGTTTGCTTTGCCTGTGGACACCAAAAGGAGTCCTGAGGGGCTAACACAGCAAGTACGTCTGTCTGTCCCTGTCCTACCCATTTCCCCATCAGTTTCCTCCACAGCTTTTCTTTCCTGACTTCCTCTGAGATACCTTGTCTTCAGCCCTCTGTAAAAGAACCTAAACAGTGGGTTCTGTAGTATTGGGATCTGTGATACGCTGATAAGGTGGTTTTCCATGCACCAGCCGGCTTCCTCTGTATTTCTAGACTCATTTAAAATGATTCCATAAAGTGATTTGGAATCCTGTGCAGCGAGATGCCTTTCTGAAATTTATTTCATGTATGTTTTGATGAGTACTATAACATCTACCCCAGTATTATGGTAACAGATGCTTTAGAACAGTGAATGTATGTGGTTGTAGTAGTCTAGATTGCACTTATCCTGATGGAAAGGGATCAAAGAAGTCACTTGCTGGTTTATTTTCAGTAATTTTGTATTGTTGGCTGGTTTCACCCTAGTACCACGAAGCACCTCACAGAAACTCTTCCTCTAACTAGCTCTACTAATTATCTTTCTCACTATTCTTTACAACTTGATTCTGGAAAGAGATCAAGGAATTTTCACATAGTAATCCAAATAGCCCCACTGGCACGCTCATACTCAGAAAAAAAAATCTTGGTTTTTTGGGTGAGTTTTTTTTTTGTTTTCTTAAGTTTTTAAAAAAGTTTTTTTAAAAAAAATAGGTCTTTCCAGGAGCAAAATATGACTGAATGAAGATCTCCAAGCCCAAATTAAAGCCTTTCAGTCACAAAAGAGGAAGTGATAGGTGGCAAGAAAATAACTCTTTTCCCTTGAAATTTTCCCTCGAAATTTTCCCTCTTTAACCATACAAACAATGTGAACAGAAATTCAGATTTTTATTCGTGTAGATTCTGCCACCAAGGACTGACAACTTTCAAAAGAGTCCACAAACACTAACATTTCTTGGATACTTATATATATTATTATCGTCATACATAAGAAGAGAAAAGAAGCTTGAAGATTTTTGGTGGCACCATTGTAATCTGCTACAACTTGGCATAAAGACTTTTTTTGTTTTGGCCTGTCCAGAGTCTGCATTTTTCACATTTTAATAGTTCTTTTTCTAATTAAGAATTCCATGTCTTTTTCTGGTTGCTGCTCACTTTGCAGTCTTTCAGATTTCAAATCAGTTATCCCTTTACCTGTAATTCATGGACTTGATTACTTTTTAAAGTAGTGGAATTAAAGCATGTTTTTAACAGTTTAATGTATCCTGACTGAAGCCATTTTCAAGAGTGCTGTGCCTTACTATACCTTATCAGGTCGTATTTTAATTCTTATTTTGTATTTTGTACTCCAGATATCATTCTGTACAGTCCTTAACTGTAAATCTAAAGTCGTCTGCATTTTAAAATCAAAATCCAATGCTATTCACTTGGGAGAAAAAGGCCAATTTTTAGGATGAGGATTAGTTATGTACTGCTTACAACTCCATTATGGGGCAGTCAAAAAAGACCTAATGTTTAAAGGGGAGAGTGGTGGGGGTTTTTTATTCCATCATGAAAGGCCTGAGCATATAGTTTTGTGTAGTAGGACTCAGGGTCATTTCAAGATCAGAATTTAATGGATTGCCATTAGTCAAGGAAAAATCCCAGCTACTACTAAAACCTACCTCAAACTTTTAAGGTTCATCCTCTTCCTCATTTTCCATGTGAATATCCTTTACTTCACTTCCTTGTGCAATGGACAGTCTGAATTTTCTCTTGGTTTATTCATTCACCATATGATCCTTTCTAGAAGAGAAACCAGTACATAACTGGTGGGTGTGACTGTGACACCTTTAGTTAAAAGTAATTGTTTGGAAAAAAATAGAATAAATATATGTATACACACACGCAAGCCTCAGATGTATGTGTGAGGCAATAAAGCTAGTAATGAATTTACAAAGTTAGATTTTGAAAAATGCATGCATAGCATCAATGAACAGTAATTGCAATATGTAACTACATGCACAAACACAATTAGACACAGAGACTTGAATGTGTAAATATTCTACTTGTTTATTCAGGAATGGTTGCTCTAAATGAACAGCAAATAATAGCACATTTGTTTTGCAAGTGCAATTATGTTATGAATTTTGCCTCTGAATCATTAACCAGGCTTTGTTCAATGTTACAAGTCAAACTGCACTCATACATATACTCTTGGTCTAATACTGAACATAGTAACAACTGATACATTTTAAAATGCAACCTTTGCTTTTATATTTTTATCCCTTTTCTTTTCACAAATTGTTTTGTGAGAAAACCTGACAACCCATGTGTTGGGTTAGGTGCTGGAGAATGTCCCGAGAAGGGCAACAGAGGTGCGGAAGGGGGTGGAGCACAAGGAGGGGCTGAGGGAGCTGGAGGATCTCAGCCTGGAGAAGAGGAGGCTCAGGGGGGCCTGTCTCTCTCTCTGCAGTTCCCTTACAGGAGGATGTAAACAGGCTGGATTTGGTCGTCTTCTTCCAAGTAACACGTGGTAGGGTGAGAAGAAATGGCTTTAAGTTGTGCCAAGAAAGGTTTAGATTTGTTATTAGAAAAAAATTCCTCACTGGAAGAGGGATCAGGTACTGGAACAGGCTGCCCAGAGAAGTGATGGAATCACCATCCCTGGAAGGGTTCAAAAATGCATGGATGTGGCATCTGGGGGCATGGTTTAGTGCTGGACTTCGGTGGTGGTGGGTTAATGGTTGGAGTCTGTGATCTCAGACATCTTTTTCAACCTGATTCTCTGGTTCCATATACCAGAGGACACACAATTCTGATCTGGTTCTGGCCTAGAAGAAAGCAGGTGTTCCTGTGGAGCCCCAGGGGACAAACCTGTTCCACACCGTGGAGCAAATGTCCACCATTTTCTTGAGTCCAAAAATCCTCTTCACCTACAGAAGTGAGGTCGGGGTGGGGCTTTGCAGCGCTCTCTGTCAGTGACTGCAATGTGCATATCAGCTTTTATTGTGCCAAATGGGGGAACATCTCTCTTTTTTTTTCACTGTGTTCCTGATGAAAAAGTGAAAGCCACTGACTGTGAGTATTACATTAAATCCAGCTGAGCTAGTGTCATAACCCCATCATTAAGGGCATGTAGCCACCACATAGAAAATATCAACAATTATATATCAAGTTCAGTTAATGAGAAAGAGGAAGAAAAGTACTGCTTGGTTTTACAAGATAGTTAGAAATCAAATAAGCTGCATGGATACAACTCTATTTTTCAGGCAGAGGAAATACACTGTCCATATGAGTCAAATAAGGAGTACATTCCCAGAAAGAACAACTCCAACAAAGCACCTCTACCTCATTCTTCTTACATGTATAATGCAATGAATTTGAGAAAACCTCTCCATCCCACAGCATGATAATCTCAGAAAGTTCAAGCATCTTCTTCAGACTGGATTTAAGCCCCAAGCTTGGGGGCATAAGATGATTTTAAATGACAAATTTACTGAACTAAGCTCTCTTGTCAGTGCTGTGAAACCAGCATTTTGCTGCCTTCAGTCACTGACTTAAATTGGAAGCCTAGGGAGAATAAAGAAGTCTAAAAAGGGGGCCAGATACAATGGTGAATATAGTTTAACAAACTGAGAACATCACAAAGGGCAACAGCTTACCTTTGCTCCCTCCCTTCTCCTAGAATGTTTTAAAAAAGAGAATGGCTGGATGAGTTTTAGCAGCTTTTTGACCTTAAAAAGCTGTGTCCTAGATGTCACCTGGGAAAAAAAAAGGTAATTTTGCTTAGTTCAAAAAAACCTTAGCGTGCTGGGCAAGCTCAAGCATCCTACAGACCTGCTGGCTTGGGTTTTCATTGTGAGCTTTTATTCTTGGGAATTAATCATTCCTGTACATTTCTTCAGTCTTATAGTAGTGACAGGCCTGAGCTGTGAAGCCAGAATTGTGAATAAGACCTGAAATGCATCTCATATGCAGTTAAAATAGGAGTCTTACTACTGCATTCAGAGTTATCAAATAGATGTGAAATTATTGAAAGAAAAATCAGAACCAAGGGTTTCCTGGCCTTATCTTGACGGATTAAACATGCACAGCCAGCAATCCTGAGCCACTGTGCTTCCCAATTCTATCAGTTCTTCATTATTTTCTTGGTCTAGTCTTTTTCAAAGACAAGTACAAAACAATTTTCTTTCTTTCCTTTTTCTTTCTGCCCTTTTTGCAAGGGCAAAATACTGAGTCCATTTAAAACCATGATGCCAAATCCTGCCAGCAGAGGAAATCACACCGCTTTTCTTGTGAATGCCTTTAAATCTCCGCTGTCACAACACAGCCAGCAGAACTTGCTTTGAAACTCTATTTCTCCCTCTGCTTTCAGTAAGAATTACTTACAGTACCTTTTGGGGAAGCAAAAACATGACATTTTGCACTTCTATTTAATAGATTCGTGGCACACACATATGAAGAGATCAGGCAGTTGGATTTACTCCTTCAGAGTGATGGAAATGATCAATTTTTGTAATGTAACAACTTGATGGGACTGAGTTGTGTGGTGAAGCAATATATTGTGAAATGTAAACACTTTTCTGCACTGTTCTTTGGAGGAGAGAGGACCCCAGTGCCTGTGTCCCTACCACAATGCTGAGCACTATAAGCATCCTCACTGCCAAGAGAGCATTCTGTCAGGTTCAACTCTGCAGGAAGACACAGAATGTATGTAAGAAACTTTGAGATCTGTTTTAGGAAACCCAGGGGAGTAATCGCACAGCTCCTGCAGTTCACAGACGTGTTTAAGTTGTACAGTGCTACAATCAGTTGCCATCTTAGAGTCTGCTGCACGGCTGTCGAAAAAAATTGGGGTTAGAAATACAGCCCACATGTCTTCCTTGCTCTGCCAAAGATCAGTCAGAATAATGGGAGAGGAAAATGAAGTCTCAGAACAGGCCTTAATCTGCTGACTGTACTCTTCCCAGATGGGTTTTCAGTGAGTTCTTGTTCTTACCTTGTGTGACTGATTGAAGAAGAAAAAGAGAAAAAGGAAAGAGAAAAGGAAAGAGGAAAGAGGAAAGAGGAAAGAGGAAAGAGGAAAGAGGAAAGGAAAGAAGGGAAGGGAAGGCAAGGCAAGGCAAGGACCTTTCCAATGAGATCCAAGCATGTAGATTTTGCCCTAAAAAACTGCCTAAGAAAACTGATATTTAATAAAATTATTAGAGAGGTCTGGCAGGTTCAATCAAGTGTGACATGGCCTAGTACAGAATAAAGTCTTGTGCTCTTCGAAAGACCACAAGATTGAGATTAATCCGAAAAGCAACCAAAGAAGCAAATGCTCCATGGGGGGCTGCCACGGCAACAAGCTCTTGTGGGTTTCTGAGCCCCGCAGCACTCGTGTTCCTTGGGAGCCCCCACCACACGGGATGCAACAATTAGAGCTGATCTGGAAATGAACAGGAAGGAGCAGCACAGGCGATGCCAAGCCCAGCAGTTCAGCCTACGTGGTGCTGAGTCAGGATGCAGGGAAAAACTGAAAATGTGCAGCAGAGCAGAAGCTCTCAAGAACCTGTTGCCACTCAAGGTTTTATGTGAGATCTGCTGACTTTAATTGCAGCTTTCCATTGCTATTCTTTAACTTTACAACTACAGTGATAGTGTTGGAGCTTGGGAGGACCCCAATAATGAGATTAATTTTATTTTGGATGTCCCCACTTCTAGCCATTCACATTTTTGCTAGCCAAGTAAACTCACATGAGAGCCAGTAGAGAGAAATGAGCATTTCTGGAGCACAGCTGATCTGCTGGTATTTACATATCCACTCCAAGGAGAAATGAATTGTGCTCCATAAGTAGCTTTTTCTTTCCTCAGGATACAAAAGAAATCTAGACAATTAGTTCAGAGGCTGATAAGAAGAGATATATAATGATATGAGTGATACATCATGATATGTCTTAATGATATAACATTATTTAAATCCTAAGTCAAGCACTTTATTTTCACACCTTTTCACCTGTAGGCCACTTTCTCCTTCCCTCCCTAGACTACTCTAGGAGGTTTTTTCCTGTTAAGTATTCAGGCACTATATAGGATTGCACCTGGGGGGAAAAGGTAACCTGTGGGGTTATAATGAAAGGAAAGTGGAAAGTTATAGACACAGTTATAACAGTATGGAAAATATAGGAGGAAATGTGGTTGCTACTCCCTGGATGGAATGCAGTCAGCATGCTCTACTTCCCCCACACAATAAAATCTAAAGGGGACTAAAGGGAGGGTAGAGCAGAGTGCCAAAGCCGAGCTCTGTCCAAACCACTGTAGAGAAGGAAACTCAGTGGTACTTTTAGCTGATAAACAGCACAGCAACTGAAAACCAAGGGACATAAAAGAGAATGTCTTGCTGTTGAGCCAGCAACTGTGGTGAAATTCCTCTCCTTAGGCGTCATACTGACACGTATCTCCACCCCAGGCTTACCTGAGAGGTAATACTGACATTACCTACCTCCAAGGTACACCCACCCCTCACTGAGCATGATGTATGACTAGAGTCACTCAAGCTCCATCTAAATGTAAAGAAATTGTATAAAAGTGAGTGAAGAATGGGGAGAAGTCAGGGAAGACTCCACTCTAACTTCTGGGATCAGTCAACAGGCTAAAGATGTCTTCTCCCCAACAGGGATGCCTTGGACAAGAACTGTGCTCTATATGTGCTGAATGATTATCTCGGGCTAACTTTGAATTATTGCTTTGAATATGTTTTTGTAGTCAGACACTATCACAGGCAATCCTTGAACCTTCCCCTGCCACAATTTTATTAATAATGTCATTCCATAAACTGTTAGTACGAGCCTTTCAAGGTTGCTGGCAGTTGTTGGCAGCAGGTAACACACTCAAAGAAAGGTGTGGAGACCCAGGAGGAAGTGTCTCTGTTGCTGTGTGACCCTGCACAAGTCAGTCAAACCGTCCTCTGAATCCAGCAGGACTGCTCAGTGAAGGGTCCCCACAATGGGACGCTGACAGATTGGTTGGGTACAAGGGTCTCAGCTCTCCTGGGGTGCTGACAGACTAATCAAAGAACAAGGGTTTCAGGAAATCTCCCCTTTTCATGTGACAGCACCACTTGATTTCCCCATCACACATCATTTCCCAGCTCTGCTGCTTCTAGCCTCTTTCTACATTCTCTTGCACTCTCATCTCTCTCTAATGTTATTCTGCTTACTACCCTCTCTGTAAGAGTTTATTTCAGAATATTTTGATTGTGGCAAAAAATAATAAATTATTTTGGCCAGCAAAGCTCAAAAGGAAGTGCAGGATTTTATATAATCCAGAATTATCCTGCACTGTGGTCACTGCTGTACTTCCTTTACATTTCATAAAACTTTACAGAATGAAACAGCATTGGTTAGTGTCTTTTGATTGTAGATAACGATAACAACCGGTGCATAAGATTGATGTATATTCATGAGCAGAATTATAGCTGTGCATGAAAGCACTACATTAGTGCTTGGTAATCAACATCTGCTTCACTTTTTTTCTTTTTTTATTTTAAAGTTAGCACAGTCACTAATCAAAGATAATTACACCATTGCCATTTGAAATATTTATCACAAATTCTGTAGTAGGAAGAACAAGAAGTACAGTGTTTTTCTGTACAGTAACATGCAGCACTAAAGCTGGGCAGATAACAATGTGTTTGGCTTTGCAAAGCTTCTTTGTAGAGTTTTGGCATGGAAATAATAATTGTAAAGAAGTACTATTTTTTTATCTGAATACAACCTTCTACTTAAGAATCACAAATTGATAGTAAATATTAATAAACTATCTGCAGTAGGAAGTACACAATCACTGAATCCCCTCATAATGGTAAAACTAAGGCACAAAATGGAGTAAGCTTCTGAAGAAGTGACAAAATCAAGGACAGCATTCAGATTCTCTTGCTCTCACTCCTCAGATTTAGAGAACCTTCTGAAAATAAGAATGAAAAGGAAGGATCGTTTCCATTTTTTTCAAACCACAGAAGGATATGACACTAATGTTTTCATTGTGGATGACTACATATTAATTATATAAGTAAGATAAGTAGGTGGACAGCATAACAATAGTTCATTTAAAACTAAAAAATACACAAATTCATACACGAAATTCATACACAATATACAAATGGAAGAAAGTTTCTAACTTTCTAAATTTGGATTTGAATTAGGTAACATTTATGTCTGCTCAGATTAGATAGGTGATTTCTTTACAAAATAAAAACAGACCAAGTGACCTCAGCCTCTCCTGATAAGGCTTCTCCTCCAGACCCTTCATCATCCTTGTGGCTCCCCTTTGGACACGTGTGTATGTATTGTAAAGGTGCATATATGTTTGCTCATGTATGTAAATTATTTAATTTGCCTTACAAAATTATCCAAATATTAGTTGCCTCTTATTTTGGGGGGATTTTTTAGCTTTTTTAACTGAGGACAGTAATATTCCATTTGTGTAAATCATGGAATGGGAATGTGTAATCATAATAGGTGAAAATTATAAACTCTTAATATTGTCTATTGTACCAGGAAACCTGAAACTTCCACCAGCATTGAGATGGGATACACTGCTTTTGAAGAGTGCCATCTCATCAGTTAACACCAAAACAATTTTATTCCATTAAAACCATCAGGCCAGGAGCTAGTCACTAGAGGTGTACAGTACTGCAGAGTATCATTATGTCATTCTGCCTTTATTGGCAGAGCCCCGAGGCTCGCATCACCTGGGCCCCTGCAAAATTCTGCTTCAAGTTCTGGCAGTGCTGCCTCTTCCCTGTGGATTTCTGGAGCAGTAAAATCAGTTCCGTGCAATTTACTCGGGAAGGGTCGTTCAGGAAGGATCCTAAACCCAAGATGCTATCAACAATATGGGAATGTAATGATCTTCTGGCACTTTTCAGATCAGTCCTGTTTGAACATCTAGCCGTAAAATTTATTTGTGAGAACTGTGCTTCGGCTCTGGTGCCTTACTTCTTCCCATTCTGTGATTCTTCTTTTACTAGCAATTCAAACTCCAATAAAACCCCAATGAAAGCCACAGCAGGGCATTTTGTCTAAAATGTGATGTGCTGCGTAGGTATCTGTTCCGATTTCTCAGTGGCAGACCTTAGCTCTTTTCATGTTGACCATTAACAAGGCAGAGCAATTTAACACATCACCTTGGAAATCAATGGCTACCTGCAGCAAAAGCTCAAGGTCTGTTCAGGGGCACAACATGCTCCATGACCTGCCCGACAGCCATCCAGATGGGTGCCTTGTGAACAGCCTGCACTCTTCTGCTCCAGTGGCAGAGCCAAGTGGCTGCCGCGGCTGCCAGGGGCATGGACCTCACGCTGCCATCCACAGAGGGTCTCCTTACCAGAGCGGTTCTGCTTTAGAGGGTCCCTGCTTCTCCAGAGAGCAGTTCTGACTGAAGAACAGCCCTCACAAATCAAGGTTAAGCACCTTTCTGCATCAGTATTTTAAGGCAAAATTTCACTGTGCTAATGCAAAATGAAAGAGGAATCCACATCCTACTGTAGCATGGTCTAAGGAGCGTCTGTGTATCAACCAGCAGCCATATTTTGGCAATGGAGCCAGCTCTGGCTCTTCTGCCAATGCCAGCAGAGGGATCTCTGCCTCCAGCAGACAGCAATTGCAGCAAAGACCTAGGCACTCAGGGCCTGCACAGAGTCCATGTTGGCTCAGAAGTGGCTAATACTTACTGGGAAATGAACATGGATGATGCATCAAATAGGAAGGAAATCAGTGAAGGGTTACAGTGCCCCACAACATTGTTTTTTAGGATTACTATCTTCTACATCACATTTATGAGAACACTTAAAGCTCTCAGGTAACCAGGAATACAACTGTACTATTTCCCAAAGACAACAATCAAAACATAATCAGCAATCACTGTTTGAAAAGGAATAATCCTTAAAAATGTTTAGTTTGACACAGAAATTCGCACAACTCTCATACTAAGGTCTGAAATAGTGTGACTGCTTGAAGACTAACAGAGAAAGTTTGTTTCTCTAGGCATCAACTTCTTTAGGTCTTAGAGCAGCTTTGCTTGTCTGTAGCTATTGAGGTGGTGATGAGCACTGCAAAAAGAGATGAGAAATAGTCTTGAACTCCACTGCAGAGTAATAAACACATCAACATGCCACTTATAACCAGAAATTACTGCAATCTCAGTGCTTGAAAATTAATGGTGGGGGAAAGTGACACATGCACAGCTACTGGAAAGCAGGGCAGGATTTTTATTGGCAGTATCCACTCATTTATGCTGGAAATTCACATTCCTCATATGCTTAAGAATTAGAGTTCATTAAGTGGGAGGGGGACAGAAGAAGAATAATTTTCTTTAATTGTCACAACACATTGGGGAGGAGGGGTGAAGAAGAAGAATACACCACCTTTTTGTTTTCCATAGAACAAACCCTCCCATTTCCATGAAAATGTGTTTAATTAAAAAAAAAAAAAATCCATGTGTTCAGAATCATGAATTTCAGGAGTTAATGGGATTTGTTAATAGTCAGGATTTAATAATAGAGCTGCTCTGCAGATCTTCATGTCTCCAAAAAGGCTAAAGCAGGTGCCTGTGAAAACTGGACTGGTAACAACCCATAGATGTGAATACACTATTGGTAACAACCCATAGATGTGAATATACTATTGGTAGCCTCTGAGCAGGCTGGAGACGCTCACAGAGAGCCTTGAGGCAGTGGCAGACCATGGACAACTGTATTCCCTGGCGCTGGTTAACCTCAGAGTGATGTGTAAGGCTACAGGAGGTCCTGTGAGGCATCCTGTTGGGAAGGGGACGGGGCAGAATGGCACACAGCATTTCAGGAAGACCAGACTAAGAAACAACAGGTCTCAATTTCTGGATGCACTGGAACTTGATTAAGTCAATGCTCCAGTTTGTCCAGTTTCATATCATGAGCAGGAAAAATAATGACTTTAAGTGATTAACTACACAGCTAGTTGTGTTAGTTAATGCTGTACTGTACATTGAAAATATGCTCTGTTGCAGTGGCTAAGTCCACATTACACCCCCCATGTTGCTACGAAGTGGTCTTTCCCCACACCACTGTGCCAGAAAGTTCTGCCTTTACCGAGACCCCACTGGCCCCTGGTCCTCTCCCCCCTCCCCTCCCTTCTCCCACTGGCCCCCGTTCTATCACTCAACCTTGCCTCTACCCCCTAGCCCTCAGACTATTGGTTTCTGATGCTCTGCCCGCCCCTGGGACCCTTCGGGATAAAAGCACGCTCGGGCTTTTGTTCTCTGTTCTTTGCCTCTGTTCCCTTCGAGTGTGTTGGTTCCAATAAACGCCTTGGAATCACGCGCAGAGAACCCCTCTGGCCTTGTCATATCCAGCTCGTGCTTAGACTGCGTGTGTGAGTGGCTGCTCGCGACTGCCTGCGAGGGTGAGATTGTGTGCACGCGTGGGTGCTGGAAGAACGCTGCCTGAGCGTTCCCATGAGGGGCCCTGTGGGAAAAATGCAGCACTGATCCACCGACACCCCCATCGCCAAAATCCTCCAAATGGCATGAAGTGACACAGAATAACCGCCGGGTCCTAGCCGCGCCCCTTCCTGGTTACTGCAAAAATTAATCCTGTTCTGGCTGGAACCAGGACAGTTCTTCACAGTGGCAAAGCTTTTGGGTCTACTCTGTCTTTCTAGATGGACTGGAAAGAAGTGAATTTGATGGGCTGGAGGAAGCTCTGATCAATTGTGCAGATTTTCTCACAACACTTGCATATATGGTCAGGTCTCAGTTAAAAATAAGGTATCTTGGTCCAATCAGCGTGGAATTTATTTTCAAAAACAGCCTGGAAGTGCAGGATTCTATGCATAAAACTAAAAGCAGTTTTTGAACCAGGGACCCAATACGTACAGAACCAATACATTTTGCTTAGAAACGGAAATGTTTTTTGCCAGACCTAATATGCCATTTATGATGCCACATCATTTATGATGATACAAGCCACATGTATTCATTACTGCTAATTTTATGCACTGTCCAGGGTAATTTCGTTTGCACTGTTATCAAGCGTTTCAAAGTTTCCACAGTCTCCTAGAAGCTACACCCCCTGATGAAAGCTGTGGTTGTTCTGCTTGGAAAGGAGAAGGTTGCGTGGGTTGCAGCATGTTTCAGTACCTGAAGGGGCCTGCTGGGAAACCAGAGAGGGACCTTTCTCCAGGAACTGTAGTGACAGACTCACTTTGTATTTTGTAGTTTTAAATGAAGGATTGTTACGCTGTCCACTTATCTTACTTATATAATTAATATGTAGTTACTCACAATGAAAACATTAGTTTCATATTCTTCTGTGGTTTGGAAAAAGTGGCAACGATCCTTCCTTTTCATTCTTATTTTCAGAAGGTTCTCTAAATCTGAGGAGTGAGAGCAAGAGAATCTGAATGCTGTCCTTGATTTTGTCAAGGACAAGGAGTAATGGTGAAAGAGGGGAGATTTAGGCCTGGTATTAGGAAGAAATACTCTACTGTGAGGGTGGTGAGACACTGGAACATGTTGTCCCTCTGCTTTCCCTCATGGAGGGGGGGGTTGGCATTAGATTATGTTTAAGGCCTATTCCAACCCCTTAACATTCTATGAAGCAATAATTTTTCCTTAGCTTAGTACACATTTCAAAGTGCATTGAGCTCCTCCTGTTTTACCATTTTGATTATACAAGACCATAAGCTGCTTTATGAATTATATTATAAAAAGCATTTTCATTCTTAAATTGCAGTTACATAGCAAATGTGAAATCAAATAAGAATGCTGGGGTTTCAAGTCAGATTAGCAGAAATGCAGACATTTCTAAGGGAGAAAACCACCACCAGGGCCAAAAGCTGCAAACAGGTGCAACTCTTTGGAGTTAACTTAACGTCAGTAGTAAATTCAGCCACTGTTTGAAAAGGAATTTACTTGTTTTGTGTCTGATAGAGAAAGGTTTGTGGCTCCCTGTATGGCTGCTTCCTTACTCACATTACCAAGAATCCTTCATTCTCCACTTCTTTCATACACAGACTAAATAAAATCCTGACCTCGTTCTCTCCTGAAAGTTTGCTGCTCTTTGTGTGACATCTTCTGATCAGCTGAGGCTAGGAGAGAGCAGAGATGAAGAGTGAACAGAATTACCAAAGCCATGTTCTTGCCACTGAAAGGAGGAGTACTCTCCTGCGAGTCATCACAGAAGTGGTGCAGGGAGGACAAGGGTTTCATTCTGAATGCAGAACAGCAATAATGTCAAGATCTATTAAAGCTTCTCTTGGAACAGGAAAATCTCACACAGAGAATCCCTAACAGTCTCCCACAAGTGAGGCGTAACATCTTCACAACTTGGAATAAAATGCTTAATTTTTTTTGTACAAGTCTTACATTTTCTGAGGATAATTCTCCACACCTGTCATCCTAGCTTCTGATAGCAAAGTCAAAGATGCTCAGAATAATACTGCAGAAAACATAAAAGGAAGGAAATATTATTAAGAAAATGCCCAACAATTGCAGTGTCTGAAAGCAACAATTAAAGTCAGTGTGAAACAGAAATGTACAAAGGCACATCTTGATTCCCATGCCAAGTACCTGGAGCTCAGTTGCATCAACCTATCAGGATGACTGTGCCTAAAAATTCGTAACTTGAGCATTATTTACAGCTTACAAAAATTCCTGGTGAGCAAAACCAGAGGAGTAATTCCAGCCTTTTTAGTGGCTTCCATCAGAAGTGAGAACACCATCAGAAAAGAGATGTTTGGCCTAGATGAGAAGAGGACATGGCAGAAAGACAAATTAATCTCTCTTGAGGGCCACTACACTTTTCATATTTAAGACTCTCTAATCCTTCTTCTATATACATTAACCTCTTGAAGCTGTCTTAAGGGAGCAGCTTGAGTAGATGTTGAAAATGAAAAGTGTGTTGGCCTTGTTGCAGAAGAGGACTAAGACCAACTAATATGAAGGAAGATAGCCCATGGTGTTTCTGTCACTGGGCATTTGCAGTGACAGGATGTAAAGCCTGAGAATTTCTTTGCATCCTTCCTTTTTAGTTTACTTTGTGGAAACCCAAAGCACAAAACAATAATCCTGTTATTCAGAAGGACAAAAGGAAAACAAAGACAAATCTTTATTCCAACTCCTCAACTTTATTCCACAAGCAGGAGCTATGCTAATTTATTTCCTTGGCTTTGACCTTTCTGAAGGAAATAGTCTTATTTTGCTACAACATTTATCACTGGGCCAAAATGTCATCACTGTCGGTGGTGTTTTTTAACAGCACTTGTAACAATGGCTTGCATGCAGTTCTGGAAATGGAGATTCTGATGTGCTGGTGGATATGGTATCTCCTCCCCAAGGGGCACATACAAAATGGAGTATCACAATCACTTCTCCCCAGACTCACAACCTGATTAGAAAAAAGGTCACGGAAGGCTGTTATTGCTAAATATATTATGTCTATGAAGGCAATAAAGGCAGCAGCAGCAAGTTAGCCTAAATAGGTTTGCTTTACCAGTACTGTGATTCTGACAGTTTCCCCACCTACTGTTTTTTCTTGCACTTTGTACTGATTTGTTCAATAATCTGAATGGCTGCATTCATCTGAACCATGGTGCATTATCAAGACTGCCTTGTTCTTTTCTTGGCCCCCCCGCCACTAATGCTGTTTTTTGATTCATTGTCTGAAGTCAGTACCACAGTGAATCAATACACTGGGTGTTCTGATGAAAACAACACAGACTTCATCAACCAAAAGAGGCATTTCCCACGTTAGCAGTTGTGGGGGCCAGTGGGCCCATAATACAAGGATAGAAATCCTCTCCAGGTTAGAGTGAACTAAGAAGACCTTTCCTAGGATGCTGTTTCATTATGCAAAATGTATCCCAGTTCTGCTTCCCCAGTTGGCCTCCCCGCCCCTTCGTACCTTCTCTGTTCCTTCCCTAGAAAATTCTCCCTTCCCCACTCTCCCACTGGACCTTGTTCCTCGCCACACCCTCAGATTTTTCCATTGGCATCAGTAACCTTGTCAATATACTGGTAATGTCATGTTTCCTTTATAAGTCAACAAGAATTTGAAGCAAAAATTGCTGCAAAGATTTAAACCAGGTAACAGAATTTATCTCAGGATATACAAGAGGAAAGAGGTACAGAAGATGGGGACAAGGAAGGAGATACCAACCAGATTGTTGTTTTCCCCATGTGAATTAAAGAGGGATTATGATTGTTCTTAAAAGATTTTACACCACCTTGTTGGGTTACTGTAATTGTATCATTCTGCAGTGGATTGCCATTTCTTGAAGTAAGTGCAGTACTGGAATCCACTAACTTGACGCTAGTTTGACTAGAGTGACTCTCACTGGAGTCAGGTATGTCAGCTTTAACCAGTTTCAGTCAGTTCCTCATGTCTGAAATTAGGCCAGACTCAATTGTTTATGCACCCACCGTCAGGCTCTATTTGTAGTCACATCTTTTCAACATTAAGTGTAATGATGCCTATGCTAAAATACATTAGATATTTGTTCTATAACCTAATTGCTAGGAGATACAGCCTATTTTAAGTCTTCTGAATCTCACCTCTTCCCTGGGTAGAGCATTCTATTCTTCAATGTATAGAGCCCTCTAAAAATTAAAATCTACTTTCAGGCTAACAGATGCCTGGTGACTGACTGAGGAAGAATGGTGTGAAAATAATTGAAGTTTGTATTGCAGTTTGCCACAGAGCATCAATACAGAAATTAGAGTTATTTAAACACCTTTGTGTAAGGATAATCTTCGTTTCACTATTGTCTCCAGGTTACGCTCTCAGGAGGGACATGTTTTAATCAATAAAGCCTCAGCATTACCAGGCAGTGTGATAAGATTCTGCAGCATCTGCTTTTTTCGAGGTCCATGAGCATATTGCAGAAAGCCTCTGTGTGCCTCCACGGACCCTCTCCACTCCTCATCCCCACACTCCTGGTGCTACTGTGATTTTTACGAGGGTGCCAACAACTTCTTTCAGCTATCAAGGTGCTCAAAGCAGGGCTGAAGGTAATAGCTCAGACCATACACGCTAATGGTTCCTAGTAAATTGATATGTTATTATTACCTAATTTTGGTAAACATTCGTACAGGAAAGTAGTGTCTCAATTGCAGCCCATCTAAAATAAGCTCATTTATGCTAATGTCTTTCTCCTTGACACTCAGTAAATTCTTCCTAATGCATTAATTATGACTCCAGATAGACCAATGATTATTTCATATATGCTAATTAGGAATCATTTTATTCAGTCTGCCACACATATCAGTAAACAAGTGGAATGAATTCCCCACAGGGAGGATAAAAAGACAATGATTTTCCTTCCAATGAAGCTTAGAGCATTTACCCCACAAACAAGACATAATTAGAGAGAAATGAGGACTTAGAAAAATACACTTACAGGTGTGAGAGACACCAAGAACACGTTCTTTCTCAGTGATAGAATAAAGCAGATTCTTAGCTAATTCCTTAGCCAAATCTCATTCTCAGTTAATGAGTTTTTACTATATATGATTAGGAAGTGCAACCAACTTCTACAAAGTAAATAAAAATTACAATCAAATTAGTTCCATTTTTGGCAGAACAAATTGATACCAAAAAAAAGGTGTAATTTCAGCCCTAGGTTTGGGAGAGATAGAAGGCTGAAGAAAATGGTGTGACACACCACTGTCATTTGCACTCATTGAATGTCAAGGTTAAAACATGGTGGGGAGAAGTTTTTGCTACTAATACTTGTGACCCTTACTGCTGCTAAATCCCACAGTTCTTCAACTGGATCACGAACACCTCTTGTTCATGACTGCTGTATAACTAATAAGGATATCTCCATAAAAACATAATTTCAGGCTTGAAACCAACCAAAGAGAAACATAAAATGAATGATAAAAAGTGACATCACAGGGTTATATATTGTTAAGAACAAACTCTTAGAACCTCATGACATAAATGATAATATATTGTAGGATGAAAGCTGGCAATAATTATCTGCAGGTCAGATCCCTAAATATTTATTTAGGGTTGAACTTGAAGAAAAATTTATTGTGTGTGGATATGACAATTTGTACTTGATTTTTTCTCTGTATGTCTTACATCAATTTAACCTTTTATAAGTTTACCCACTCAGAGCCTAGTGTCCTGCTAAGTACTTTCTGAAAACATGAATAAATATTATAGAAGACTGCAATCTAAATTCAACTACCAATTTTGATGCGTGAGCCAATCTACAACCAAATTTGGTCTTCCAAAATTAGCTGTTTCTGTGCTTGAAGGTTGACTGGTTAATATAGGTCTAACAGTAACTCGTAGAAATAGGAAAATATCAAATGAATGAACAGGCCACATATGGTTCAGAAACAGATAATTACTCTGAAGGCATCTACTTTTTGGGATATGCCATTTTCTGTAAACTCTTTTTCAATCATAAGCATAGACCTATATTAAAAAAAAAAAGGCAAGCGAGAAATTGCCTTTTGGGAAATCTGCACCTAATTCTGTCGTGAAGCCTATGACCACAGAAGTGGGATGAGCTGCTCTGTCCTAAGAGAAACATACTATTGCCTGAAAGGAAACAAAGTACAAATTGTTACCCTAATTATTCTAGAGTCTGTGAGTGTTGATGAAACCTACGCCAGTTTCTAGAATCTAAAAAAGTGAATGGCATCCTACAAAGATACCAAATGATATCAACCTTATAACAAATCAGTGCTGCCAGATGTACTTCCGTGTGTTAGTTAGGCTGAAGAAATGAATGTACCTTTCCTTAGGCAGATGAATCTAAAGTAACTACAAATTAATGCACAAAGTAATGTAAAATTAATGTATTCTTAATCCTTAAGAAGATGTTGGTTCTGGACTTTGTGTTTCACAGCAGTGAGCATCCTTGTGTGAAATCATCCCTCTACATTTACACCACCATCATAATTTTTTTTTTCAAGCAAGGCAACCTCTTACCATAAGGATCAGCAGGCATACAAAGTTATTCCTAATCAAGGTAAAAAAAGGCTGAACTCTGCTAATGACTCACTGAAACATCAAGGGGAAAAAGTCTAGGATTATTAAAATTAACATCAGTCAGTTTAGACAGAAAATCCTTAACTGTCCAGTTAGATTACTCAGCCATTCAGACTCCGTGCAGATAAGGGCTACTTACAGGCTGTTTAAACTCCGCCACAGTTCTAATGAATGCAGAATGGATGAGTTTGAAAAGCAAGCACCTTGGAAAAAAAATACCAGAAAATGTAAATTTTAATTTCGTTCATGTACTTCTGTGTATGGGGGCTGATATCCGGTTGAGTGGTTGCTGCAGTTTATGGAAAAGGTAATGAAACATCAGATGGCTACTGTTCAAGAGCATTACCCATAACGATCACATTGTAAGCTATTAGCAGTTTTAAATATATAAATATATTGCCGCCAATGGGACATGTTTACGGCAACACAGCAAGGTTATTTTGCCACTATTTTTTAAAGAGAAGAAATTGAAATACTAAGTTATCTGCTTATTGTGCTATTTAAAAGGTAGACCATTCCCTTGATTAGGATTCAAACAAATTTATGAAGAGAGAAGTTAAACTTTTGTACAATGTATTGAAAATTGATTAAATTATAATGATGGTCCCTTGCTGGTAGTAGAGCAAGTAGCACGCTTCACTTGTCTTTCAATACACTACCTTCATATTCATATATATCTGTCTCACAAAACATCAAATGAAACCCCATGGAAATCCAAATTTTTACTGAGTTTTAGTATACAGAAGTAGGGGAGATTTCAATGAACTCATTTTTTTTGTCCTTCACAGAAAATCAAAAGCTGCAGGAAACCTTCCTAATTTTATTTACATCTTCAACAACCATCTTCTCACTACAAAATATTTTACATGGTTATGTTAGTTTTCTATATTTTTTATTTTTGAAAAAAAAATTTAAAGCCAATAGCTGAAGGTACACAATCACTTTATTAACACCTATTTAACAAATATTGGTTACTGACTTCATGGAAGGTAGGATGGCCCAGTAGGCTTCTTCACAACATGGACATGAAATTTTCACCCACATGGTTGATCCTGCAAGCACAATGGCATCTGCTTGGAGGAACAGTGAGAGTGTGCAAGACAGGGATAGTTTGCTACTAACTCCACTATCCTCTGCAGCGTTTCACACCCTTGGGGGTTTCACTATTCACTCAGGTTTGAGTTCTGTGCTTCTAACATACCACGATTAAATACAGCATGGTTAAATCAGCACTCTGCCACATAAAGTGGGTTGGAGACAAGTGGATCTCCTCAGTTAGGCAAGGAAGACAGATAGCATATTAATAACACCAATTAATAAAAGCCTTTTGGGTGAAGCTCTGCTGAAGCATCAATGTGATTGCAGGTTCCAGCCCAGGTGGCGTTTCTAAACCCGTGACAGATGGTGCATCTCAATGTCTCACAGCTCACTGCTACACATATATGACTAATTTTGCTACCAATGTTTTTGTATTAGCAACTGGTTTTGAGCAACTTTCTACTTCTCATAAGTTTCATATGAATACAAAGAAGAAATTTATTTCCTGATCAAAATTTGCATTTATATTCTGACATTCAGCCCACTTAGTTTCATTTGTTTATGAAAATTCTTGTTCCACTGCTAACATTTTCAAGAAAATGGTATCATTGTGCTCCCTATAATATTCCAGAGGGAAGGATCTGAAAATGCTTTGCTACATTTCAACTTACATTTGTTTAAAAGCACAGATTTTATTTTCAAGCCATTTAGGATTTGATTACTTGTTTGTGGGGGTGAAGAAGCAGTGCAGAGGGAGGAAGAGGAAGCAGTAAAAGTCAGGCACCTAATTTTAAAATCTGGGAATTATATTCTTTTTCAGTGGATGCAAAACTTATCCCCTGGACAAGACTGACATCAATTATATGAGAAATTTTAGAACTTTCATTAAAATGGATGGTAGTTTTAATTATTTTACACATAATTGCCTCACAGTTAAGCCCAGTTGTGGTGATGCCATGATGATTTTTGTCTTTTCTTTTATACCCCTGTTATACCTTTTTGCAACTTCTGTATTCTTGGTGCTTTTGCCTACATTCTTGGACTTGTTTGTTAAGCTAAGAGACTAAACATTTTAGAGGCTTTGTAGTTAGGGTGCCAGTGTGCCCAGACCCCAAGGTCCTCTCCAGAACACATTTTGTAAACTAAGATAGAACCATCCAGGGGAAGGTTCCTTGGGGAGGGGGGCTCATTCGAGCCTCTCATTGGGGAATTTTTTGATAGATATGCTAATTAGTAAGACCTAGAATGTAAAACCAGATGTAGAAGAGGGGAATTGGGGTGGCCATTGCGGGGGTGCATGGAGGTGTATTCGACCTGGTCGTGGTGCACCTAAGGATCCTTACAATAAATACCAAGGTAATACCCTTTTCCCCTTCTAACCGTGTTCGCCTCTTGATTTTAAGACCACGAAAAGGCATCAGTGGCTGCTGTCGGGGCGGACAAAGAAAGCTACAACACTACATTTCAGTCATGCTAAAGTCTCTCTCAGCTGTACTTTTACATCAGCTATATAGATACTATTCTAAAACCAGCTATATTTATGCTATTCTAAAAGCAGCATAGCCCTTATACAATTAATCCTTGGTTTTCAGCTTGTTGCGCGTTGGCCGGTTTCAGCATCCTGTCCACAGATCCTCCCAGTGTCAGACTTCCTTACTGCTTTGCCTTGCTTCTGCTTTCTTGTTCCTTACCACGTCTCAGGGGCGCACGATGGTCGGTTCATGGTCAGAGGAAGGCTCTGCAAGGCCAGCTGACCAGCTGGTAGGTGTCACACCCAGTCATGTTTGCGCAGATGGCGTTGGAGGACCAGTGGAGCACAGTACAGTTTAGCCGACTAAACTAGCTCCCAGCACATCTCCTGTACTGAGGTGAGAGAAGGTCCTACACTAAGGCATCCTCCTGGCACCTTACTGGCAGAAACCAAGTCTCTGTTCAGCTTTAATCGTCTGCATTGCATGACCAGCACAAACACACTTTGATCTAAAAGTGAGAGCTTGACTCGCATTAAAATGTCAGATGATCTGTTAGGAATATTTATGAAAAGAGTGTGGATCCTGAGAAATACCTTAAAACCCAATTTATATACCACAATTCTCTTACACTAGAATCTGTGCAAATGTAAAACCAAAAGATTGTTGGTATACTAAAAATAATTAAGAAATATACACAGTTGACACTGGAGAAAATTCACTTTCATAGTTTGTTTAGTAAGATGTTTGTAATGTGTTGGTTTATGAGTAAAACATTTTTGTTTAAAATAAATCAGAAAGAAAAATCAGGAGATGGAGAATGTAAAGAAAAACCTTAGCAAGGCATTGTAGGAAGGATGAACTCTTTACCTCCATGCTTAGAAGCAGCCAGGAGAAAATAAACACACCCATTATTACATCAGTTTATTGCAGCTGAAATAAAATACCTTACATTGGTGATAGTGTAATCAGAAATGCATTCTGTCCTGGAACAGGGTTCCTCTGACACGGAACTAAAATCCATGCTGAGGTTCCCACCTGCAGGTGCAATGACACACTGACACACTTCTCTCCTTTCAGCTTATGTATATCAGTCTCAACTTCATAAAACATTCAGCATTAAGGCTTTCACATCCATTAATTTTATAAAATTCTAGTTCATATTTCTTTAAGACCATTTCAGCAGATATTATTTTGTTGTATTTAATGATCAGTTCAGTAGAGTGGTTTTTAAAAAATCTCTTCTTTGGAATATTGTTTTCCCTAGGAGCTGTTTTCCCCACTTATATTTAGGAGTCAAGAAGATCCTGCTTGACCAGCAAAGTTGACCGTTTTTCGGTCTCAGTGAAGAAGAAAACAACATTGAAACAAAACTGATGTGATTACTAACCAGTATGATTGAGAACTGAGTTCCCTTATATCCATGTGTGACAGCAAGAGCAGTCAGCACTCATACAGAAAAAAAGAAAAATAAATATTCAGCAAATACAAATATTCTACGTATTATGTAGCACGAAATCAAAAGCCCACTGATTAGAAACAGACTGCAGCAAACTGTAATCAAAGTTTTGATTTGAATTTTTCGCTTCTTTGGCTGTTTCAAAGGCTTCTTCATTCTCTAACATAATATTAGAAAATTTAACAAAAGGAAGCTGAATGGGCATCTGAAATTTTGGAGTTGCTCTTCACCTTCTCTATCATTATTCCTAGAATTTCAGGGAAATTCATCCAGCTTGAATACATCCTCAGATTACTTGGCTGAAATGCCGTGTGCCTACAAATCTACGAGTCACCAAAATGTACTTCTCTGAACAGAACATCCTTGGGGAGAAAGGGAGGTATGAGTCCTCCTGCTTCCATACAGAATCAAAAACCTGAAAGAAAATTATTGTAACATACAGAACTAATTCTAATCATTCATGTCTTTCACGCGTGTTAGTTGAGCATTCCCAATGCTCCACACCTGCCTTGATAATCACTATAAAGTATGACTTGAACATCAGACTGTGTTGTCATTAGAAAGTAATTCCTTTTAATTTGTTGTTAATGATAAAAAAAAAACAGCGATGGGGGTTTGTTTAAAACTCTGCATCTCTTTTACTGTGATTTTTAGTTAGCCCCATTTTTATGATGCTGTAAGACTGGCATTCCTGATTACATTACTCCTTGTTCATACAGGTATTAATCTTTCACGGATAACGTGGTCTGTTTCTAATGAATGCCTTAAGCCTTAGAATAAAAGCACTCAATTTAGTTCTTTAGAAATAATGTCTCATTGAAACCACATAGGAGATTGATTAAATACCTTGCTGTCCAAATGACTTCGGAAAATTAATGGACCCAATCGAAGTAAAAACCTCTACGTTCTTTTCTTGTAACAAAATAAGGACAACCTAAACGTAAAAAATTGCCAAGGAGATTATATAAGCAATCAGCTGCTAACAATGCTTTTCTAAATGAGCCAATGTATCAACATTATACAGAATTCAGGCTTTATTCAGGCTTCACTGGGAAGAGCAATTATACCAGAGAAATAATAGTAGATTTTTCTCTCTTGTTAATAAAGGGTAGTAGTAGAATTTCAGAGGTTATCATAAAACCAGAGAGAAATTTTCAAACTGAAAGAGGGGAAATTTAGGTTAGATATACAGAAGAAATTCTTTACTGTGAGGGTGGTGAGGCACTGGAACAGGTTGCCTGGAGAAGTTGTAGATACCTCATCTGTTACAACCCACATATGAGACAGGGTAACTAAGGTTCCTGTTAATAAATCCCTTGGGGTGAATTAGGGTGACAGAACACTGAATGACCAGGGTATATATGAAGAAGATTTATTTTAAAACTATGTAATTTCAGGGGAAAGAATGTATGTGGCCATTTTGGTTATTTTCTATAGAAGTATGAAAATTCATGAAGAAAATATATAAGGAAAAGAAAAAAAGTGAAGGAAAGGATAGTGGATAGTAGTGGAGAGGAAAGATATCGGTGGATCTAGCAACAAGACCTGATCATTGCAACTTTGATGTCTGTGGTCAGAGTGATGGTCACAGTCCCGATCTGTTGGGGGTGGGAGTCCACAAAACAAAAAGTTCATCGAGTTGTATACATTCACGTTGGCATTGGGAATCCCTAGGTCCCACCCCAGGGAGGGGATTCTTCATGTCTGATGCAATGCTATGGGGCATGTGTAGTGTTCTGATGGGGAGTTTCTGAAAAGGGTTGGAGGGTGCTTTGGGGTCCTCAGTGGTCCGTAGCCCCCTCTGGGAATAGGACTGCTGTTGCCCCCGCTTCTTGTGACTGCACCAGCTGGGTGCTGTGTGGTCATCACGGCCCTGAGCAGGAAAACTGGCTCCTGGAAGGTCCTGCCCTACCTTCATACAGCCCCCAGCTTTCCAGGCACATCCTGTTCTAACTTGACTGCTTGAATGCAAGACCCATACAAATGATCATCGGAGTCTGAGGCACAGCAATGCATTAACTCCTCACCACCCAGCCTTCTACACCATCTCTGGCAGCATCCAAGGCCAGGCTGGACGGGGCATTGAGCAACCTGGTCTAGTGGAAGGAATCCCTGCACATGGCACCGAGGTTGGAACTACATGGTCCCTTCAACTCAAATCATTCTAGGATTCTAGGATTCTAAGATTTAAGATTAGGTGTTTTCAGAACCAGACATGAAAAAGCAGTAAAATGTAGATCCATTGCTTATTCCTATCTCAAATAGCTGGATGTGGGTTTCCAGACTGGCATCAACATCAGCTTCTGAGCTCTCTTCTGCATGTTACATGTGCCTAAATAAGCATGTGGGGAGATCATTTCACACTGCTCTCTAACAAGAAAAGGCACATATCACCTTACTGGAAGTGCACAGGAAAAACCCATCAGGACAGCAACCTAGTCCTACATCACTTCTTTACGTAGAATGCCTTTACACTATGTGTTTTTGAGAGCAAAAATATGTCTTTGTATTTATGTAGTATGTGATGCAATGGAGTTCCTTAAGATCCGTTGATGCTACTGGACTGGAACTAACAACTAAAAATCTTCAGACAGAACTGTCAGTAAGGTTAGTTGCTTGCAGAAACAAGACTTCAATGAATTTGGAAGTATATTTTAGATTATTTTGCTCTGTGCTCTTACATGCCTACATCTGAGAACAAATTGGGATGCTGACAGTCAAAAAATGAAGCAATTAAAAGAGTGGAACTTAAGTTGCTGCCAGTATCACGTGAAACTGCAGTAGAAGAGTCTGAAGTTTAAGAACAAAAGATGTAAAAAGAGGTAAGTGACAGAAATACTCTCTGAATCAGGCATTTAAATGAGTGGCCAAACAAAGGCACTGAGGGCTCACAGCAAAATGCAGGACATAAGGACATTTTGCAGAAGTTAAACCTGGGAGACGTGCTGAAAGCCCTTCTAGAGTATCTGCCTTAAGATATGCCAATTTAGTAAAGGAAGACAGCTTTAGACAAAAGAATACAAGTTGGCTGTATGTAGGTGTGAACGGGAGAGTTCCACAAACAGGTGAAGAGAGCATCCCTTTAAACCTCAAAGCCCCAGGGTGCACAGGACCAAGCTGGACAGAGAAGTCGGCTGGCTGGCATCTGTACAATGTGTGTCTAGGGAGACGAAGTGCACAACAGCATCTGCTGTTGTGGACCCAAGCTGAGTCATCACTACAACTGCCTTCCCCTCCTACTTACCATGTTACTACATTCTGTCCCTCTGCTAAAATTAAAAACCAGGCTCCCACTCCCACAGTTGAATAGGTTGTTGTATTTAAATAACATCCATTAATTTCAGGATTCCAGTCTGCAGAATTCTCTACACAACAGCTCATTACAACTTTCCAAATTTTGTAACAAACTCAAGAATTACATCCTTAAGTTTCCCTCTATCAAAATACGCCGGCAGAAAATAAAATATTCAAAGTATCCTAACATTGTGTCAAGTAAAAATTATGAACTTTTCCTTCCTTGAAAGGAAGCATTACTTATATGTTTAAAATGTTGTATTTTCTCCGACAGCCCATTCTCTAATGGGAAAATTATTGTGCCCTGCCCGAGAGCCTCTGCAATGATACTGAATGCATTAAAAATTGCTGTTTCTATTTGATACTGATTAGTTGGCTTTTAAAGTATAACATGGCCAGCCACAACTGCATTTTATTGATTTACATTTTTTATTACATTTTACATAGCATAAAATTAATTTCCAAATTATTATCTGTTTAGCAAACGTCCTAGCAAACTTGAGATTTCGAAAAATCCTTCTTATGAATTAGCATAGGAAAAAGTGTAGGAGAACTTGAAAAGTGTAGTGTTGTGGTAGCTGCCAGAAGTACTTCAGTAGTGTGGCAATACTGATGGCTAAGCCTAAAAGCCTCATTATGTGCCGAAGCATCACAACAGTTAACCACAGAAATCAGTGCTTTTTATCACAATTATTTAAGAAAAAATATATATTGCCTAAAAATATGGCTTTCCAAAAGGAAATGAAAGAAGTGTTCCAATGATTGTCTTGATTTGAATCTAATTTTTTTTTATAAAAAAACCTCATCATGTGAAGGAATTACTAGCTAGAGGGTGTTGGGAAGAGAGGTAGATCTGTCTCCAAATATTTCCATTAATCTGGCATATTTTTAGTACAATTGAATCACGAAAAAGATTAGGAATAATAAAAATTTTGCAGTTTCAAATAAATTTCCTTATTTCTTTCAAATAAAGTAATAATAAAAAAGAGTTACAATGTGAAATTGTGTGGGCTTAGGATCTCTGAGTCATCTTTAATCTGTTGTAACTAGTTAGCACTGAAGTTTAGACTGATGCAATGAATTTCACAGAGGCATTCCCAGTTTTTATTGGGTTTGTACAATCATTCTTACAGCCTACAGCCCACACTCTTGTAACCTACATCTATTCAAACAGAGAAGCTCCAACTTCATGGACCATTTCCTTGATGTGGGGGCAGTCATCCCGAAGGGGTGGCCTCTTTCTGGTCAGGCGGGCACTGGTACAAAGACCCAACCACGCTCCCCTCCTGAGCAGGGCATGTCCAGCACCAGCCAGGACAGCTGAGCCGAGCCCTTCCTGCAGCTGGGCAGTACTGACACTGAGGTCTTGCTCCACTCAACTCATCTTGGTAGAAAATCCACTTTCTTCCTTCATCCGAAGTGAGACTTTGTCACAAGAAAAGGGAAATGCTATGTAATTATTGTAGCTGCCTAATTTTTAATGTAGTTTTATATCTAGACTGGCACCTTTCCATGACTGCTCTAGAGGTACAAGCCAGAGTTGACCCAGTTCCTGGGAAAGTTACGGGGGCTTCTGTTCAGCTCTAAACTTAACTTAACTCTTAACTTAACTTAAACTTAAGCATTGCTTTTTACAACCAAGCACCAACTGGATGGGGCTGAAGAAGTCCTTTAGTGTATATTGTCTAACACCCCTTGTCTTAAATGTTGCATCATTAACTTTAAAACTAAGGAAAAATAAACCTAAAAGGAAAAGAAAATGGTGATTAATTATTTTACAATTAGTTTTAAAAGAAATCCTCATGCTGGCATGAAGATCTTGGAAAACTACTGAGTACTGTTTCCCAGTTTTAAAATTATTGAACCACTGTGAAGACAGCAATTACTGAAGCAATGTGAAGACAGGAACCGGTTGCCCAGAGAAGCTGTGAATGCTCCATCTCTGGAAGAGTTCAGGGTCAGTCGGGACAGGGCACTGAGCAACTTGGTCTAGTATAAGGTGTCCCTGTCCATGCCAGGGGCTTGGAATGAGATGGTCTTCCAACTGAAACCATTCTAGGATTCTGTGAAGATCTAGGTCTGGTGAACTCAGCAAGTGGAAACATGCCTATTGCATGCTGCCTCTGAGGGGGTAGTGAAGGCATGTGTTGTCTACACATGTGAGCTGCTGAGCTTGCTGCCCCAATGATCATATTGATGCCAGAATGATTTTTGGTTTTATATTTCCTTCATATATATTTGTAGCTCTATTGTTGTATAGTTATATAGCTCCCAGCTAGCCCCAGACCTTTTCCCTACCCTGACAGATTGAAAGACAAAACACATTCCAGAGCCTCCAAGCTCCAAGCTTCAAGGCCCCTATCCTATCTTGGTTCTTGCTGGGAGCCAAGTTTGAAACCAGCTCCACAAGACACATTTTCATAAACAAAGTTTAGTTCCTATATAAATGGGGTCTACAGTAACAGGTGGAACCAAAAGGGGGAATTGCCTCACCACTTACATCTCTAATTGGGGATTTTTGTCAATTATGCTAATTTGCTAAACTTATAAAACCATGTTCACCCCATGCAGGGTGGGCATTTTCTGTATCTGCCCCTTGGAGGCATCCAGCAAAGACCAGCCTTTATATTACCTCCTATACTAATACTGTCTCAAAAGCGTGTTGCTTTATTTCTAGGTCTTTAGGGCATCAGTGTTTAGTCTGCATCCAGAGGCTCGGCAGGGCCTGTAACTGAGTACTAGCACTCAGACTGAGTACTAAAGGACAGCAACATCCTTGGTTGTGCCTGGTTCACCCCCTCTGTTGGCACAAGTATGCCTTGCATTTGAGTGCTTTATCACCTGTGTGCTGCGCTGATGGATGATGGAGCCCAATGCTGACCATCTAGTGCTGCTACCAAACTGGAATAGACCTGTCCAGACTCTCTGCACTCCGAAGATTTTCATTTAGTGCTCTTAGCATATGCCTGTTCTGGACTCCCAAGGTCTCCTACAGTCTGCTGTTGAGTGCAGGGCTGTGCCCGAGCTGTGTGGATGCACCTCAAATCTACAGAACGGCTTTGGGCTGGAACAATGGCTCAGGATGGTACTCAGATATAAATCCCACCAGACTGCAGAGGCATAAATGAACTCTTCAGTAGTATATGAAGGAAAAGCAATCAATCTGAATGTTCAGCAGCTGTTCACAGAATCAAATATCCAGAGAGGGCTTGATGTACAAGATCTGAGAAAATTTTGTAAATGAGGAGAGCACAACATCTACTTGCAAAACCCAGTGAAGCATTCTCATCCCTTTGATTATATCTGATACTCTAGAAATGTTTCAAGTCTGATGCCCACAGAAGTGGTTCTATTTTTTGTAAGAACAAGTGAAATAATCTGCATTATTTTTTTCTGTGTTGTACCAAGTAATTTTAAAACGGCATAGCACTTTTTCATGCTTAATCCTATCTAAATTTTGTTATGCTTTGATTTACTTTAGCAAAATCAGCTTTGTGATAATACTGTGGGGTTTTTTTTTCTTTTATAAAACCAATTTTAATGTACTCATTTTCTTTAGAGCCTCAGAAAATGAATTACTAAAAAAATTAAATCTCTCTCTCACCCGGTATCTGATCTGCTTTGGAATTGTCCATGGTATGGCAGTAACTGAAGTGACCTACTTGAGAGAGAACTTCTCATTAGCTGGTTATGAGGGAGAGGAGCCTCCCTAGGGAATAAGAATAGTAGAGTCTTGGGAGGGTATGCCTTTTGGTTTGATAATTCAACTTGCACTATTCTTACCCCTGAGGCACACCAAGACTGTAAGGGGCGTACCCTATTGTTGAGATTGCCACAGGAAAATGTTCACAGCTGCAGTCTGATATTGGACTTCAATACTTTCTTCTGGATATTCTGGAGTAATATGTCTGATTTCTCCTGGTACATGTAAGGAACAGCAGGTACAGCTCCTTCACTGCCCAGCATGCTCCCAAAAAGCCCAGAGGATAGTTTGACAGAAACTACATGGTATTAGTCTATTTTTTAACATGGGACATTAGCACTCAAGTTCGTATATTGCTCTCTGATGTCACGTGATTTGTGTTTGTTACTAACGCTGTCTTGTCAACAAATGTCATAAAGCACAGAGATAAGGAGCCATACAGGCCACCTGAATTAGAATTAGGCAACAAATGTAATGGAAAAACCCTAAATCCCATTTGTAAGGTACAGGAGAACCACCAGACTGGGTTCAGGCAATGAGCCAACCTCTCAGCAGCAGAATTCAAATAAGAACAAGTGTGAGAGGCTCTCACTGGTATCTTCCCTTATTCACCCACAAAGTCCCAGGGAGTACTTCCAGCTCAGCGTTGGCACTAAGGACAACCCAAAGTCTGACAGCCAGGAAAACCTCCTGCCCAGCCTCACAGAGGGACTTCAGTACACTATCCCAAAAACATGAGCAACCAGTGTTCAGGATGTGTGAACCTTCCTCCTTGGAAGCAGGAGTAAACCTGCTCTGTGAGTGGAACTACAAAGGCACGCTGCAAGATATCGGGAAGACTGCGGTAGCACGACAGAGCCCATTACAGAAGTCATTGCTAGTACAGCAAAATACCATAGGTGAAACCATAGGTGAACAGGGACCCCAGCCTGTGAAATAGGTTCACAAATGAGTAGGCAAAGAAGAGCTGTAAGCACAGCAGGCAGCACTGTGGCCAGAGGCAGGTGTGGAACAGCAGCTCAGAGACAACAGCTGAGTGATTGCCATGCTCAGGGAGCTGCAAGTACCAAGCATACCTGAATGCTGCTGCCAAGGGACAGACAACTGACACATGGAAAGAGACACAGCAAGCAAGCGGACAAAAATCCTAGCCATCAAGTGATCAAAACAAAACAAAGAAACCGACCAAAATTCCCCAGACCAAGCCCAAAAATAAACAGTGAAGCTGTAGAGTCCATGTTTCATACTTGCAGGCACGCTAAATAATAACTGCATGTCGGGGCCTGTATTCTGTTGTTACCTACTCTGTTGTAAAGGACACAAACTCAGAGAGAGGGAAGATTCCAGGTCATGATGAAGGGACTTGGCATTCTAGGGCAGATGGCAATGTAGATGCAACTAGAGAGGACAAATAAGAAACCTCCCAAAGCAGAAATGCAGTCATAGTGCTGAGAAAATCCTTCTTTAAATTTGAGAATACAAATGAGGAGCTGGATGTTTGCTTCAAAAGCCATTATGCTGGAAGGACAGTGGAGGCAGTGAGGACTCAGTGGTCCAGCAGCAGACTAAGCCTTTGCAGTCCCTACCAAAGGAACCCTCTGGGTAAAGCAACTGAGCAAATACTAGGAAAAAGAAGGTGTCTTGGGGTGACTTTATGATGTCATATCCCCTATCACCACTCTATGCTCAGACATGAATCTTGTGCCTTTCTGTGCCTTCAAAATTGAGTGCAAGAGAAAGAAAGAAAGCTAGATGAACATTTCAAAGCAGTTTTTCTGCTCCAAGGTCACTCCTCCTCTGCATAGCTTCTGCAGTGGCAAGAGCGGAGGAAGCACCCTTCCTGATTTTCAGCCAGCTCTTGGCTCTGTTTTCTCCAGAGAGAGATGGAGAGTTAAACTTGTCTTTTCCTTGGGACTTTGGCTTCTTCTTCTTTTCTTCTGGAACTGTACAACAACACCAAAACATCATGCAGGAGGCCCGGAGGGGCCTACACTGAAAACCCAGTCCAAAGAGGAGACAGACCACACCCACAGAAGGACTTTAAAATCTTCCCAGGTTTCTCTCTACAGTGAGAGGTTTTACTACTTAGCATTATTATTCTTTTCCTGTGTGTTTGCTAAATAAAAAGTTTTTTCCCTTTCACTTTCCTCCGAGGAATATTTCTTTCCTGAACCTGGTGGTGGAGGGGTGGCTGTAACCTGCCTTCTAAGAGAGGACGTTCAAATTTGGAGGTTCCTCTGCATTTTGTCTCAAACCAGGACAGAATGCAACTGTGCTTGTTCAAAACAAAGAGGTTGCAACAAGAGTGGAATTTGGAGGGACTAGCAGAGTAACAAAGGGTTTGGAATAGGCACCCTGAAGTCCATCTGCTGCCATTAGGTTTGACTGCTAGCTGCTGTTGCCTAATTTATAAAAAGTTCTGTCGTTAAGTAGTTAGTTTAGATTTAGATACATGCAGTCCTCTCAGTTTATTATCTAATGTGAAATACTCAGAGCAGCAGACACAAACAGAAATGTTATCTTCCCTACAGCTCACAAAATCAAATGCCTTTCAGTTCCAGGCTTTAATTTATAGTCTTTCTTCCAGGTGGTGGCAAGGCACAGATCCAAAGTACAGTATGGCTTGCACCAGATATTGGCACCCATGCAAGCCTAATTTTGGCAAGCAGGGGAAGAGTCAGGGCATTGAGATGCTGTGGCAGCCGTTCTGGTGTTGGCTTGGTGCCTTGAGAGCATGGCAGAATTTCATATGTGTGTGTCAGCTCCAAATACTTCTCCCAGTTATGTTCTTTAAAGCAAAGCAAGTCTCCAGCTGTTACAGTGTGGAGAAGCAAACTTTAAGCAACCAAATGAGCCTATCGGATACAGAAATACACAGAAATATTTGAACTTGCAGAGTCTGAAACTCTTATCGCTGCATATCAATGCATTGTGCTCTTCAGCCTGATTCAGATGGGCAGCAATTTAGACGACAGTGATGATGTTTTAATTACAAGTATTTCTAATTTTGGCTTTTACTGAGTGCAGTGTTGAGTCAAGATAGAACTTGAACATTTGTACAACAAAATTGACTTAAATAATACTATAAACTCCAAATAGTTGGCCGATCAAAAACCCACATGAAATGACGCTCAAGTAGTGCTGATGTTTGAATTAGCAGCATCATGAAAAAGCAGCCACAGATTACAAGCCGAAGTGAGCAAACTCAATTGCTAAACACAAATCATGTGCTGCTTTATTATTTGGCTATTCTCTCTTGAGCATCCTGGATTGAATAGAGCAACTACCAATTCAGCAGTGGCTGACATGAAGCTAAATAGTATTCCACTGCTGCAAAAAGCAGGTGAAAAAGCAAGCAAAGAATCATAAAATGAAGAGCTGAACTGATGTTCCTCCAATTTCAGAGCTGAGAGAATGGAGGGTAAGAAATGAAAGACTACCTGCTATACATGTAAGGGATAGGGAATTAAATAAAGGCCTTTTATGGACATATGGCAAGGGCAGTTGCAAGGCATGCCTGAAGCCTGGGTAAGCATCCAGGTGGTAACACAGCAGGAGGACATGATTTGTTTGTCTCTCAAATTTTGGTGCTGCAGTCTTCACTGAAACTTTGTTAAGTATCACTGGTAGATATGCCTTAATTTAACTTTAGTTTAATATAACTCCAATTTCAATAGAATTATGTGGGGATTGGCTCTCTAGAAAAAACACGGAAGGGAATTCAGATACTTCTGAGAGAAATCGTCTAACGTGTCCTAGTTAGCAGAAGAGACACACACCCTCTTTCAGACACGCTAAAAAACCTTATCCTGGGGCAAGATGGCAATGATTCAGGAACATAGACAAATCTTTTCATATCACTGGATATGCCTTGCATTTTAATCATTTGACAGAGAAGACAGCCAGGGGTCTGAAGACAGTAGGAGGCAAAATGTGGGGTGGGGCTTTATTTGGCTCACTGGTCATGGATTAGTTACCTGAGGTGAAAACAGATTACAATAAGAGATCATGTAGTGCTACTAACACCAGTTCTATTTCCAGGTGCATCAGAATTTAGCCTCAAATTAGTTTGGAAGTGTGGCTCCATAGTTACCCTGGTCTAATTCACAGTGTATCATTGGCTTTGTTACCAGGGAAACTGGCTGCTAGGAAAGGGTTGAGGTTTAGGATGAATATTCTCTGTCGTGGACAAGACAAGAAATATGTAATACTGGAATAGTATGCATCAGTTGACAGTGGCCAGTACTTTTTTCTTTGAAAAAAACCCCCCTGAATTCAACTCCCTCTTTGGTGATGACCAAGATGATGATATGAACTCTTTAGCTAAAAGCCACCTATGACAAGTATTGTACATGCAAATGTACATAACTTTACAAACGACCTTAAAAATCACCAGCACCAGACATTGCAGTGTTTTATCTGCAGTGAGGACTACTGTTGGATGCTTGAGGTATCTTAGCTACCAATTCTAAGATTAGTTTTGAGTACATCACATCCTTGTTTATCCAGCATATTTGATATCGAGTAACAGATCTCCATGCATTTATCTGTCTTTTTCTTAAGATTTTTAAATTAAGGCACCTAAGGAATCCCTCTAAGTGGAGATTTGTCTGCAAAAACCCTACTAAAGGTGTCCCTCATAGCAACAATTTCAAATGAGGTGATGGTGGCAGGCTGAGAGCAGCATACATTCTTTTCTTATCTTCCTCAGCTTTTTCACTGTTGTTGACTTCCCTCTGAGAGGCACATGAATACCTTGTCTATACCTTTATCTACTGTACAATACACCAAACCAGATCACCCAAAACACCTAACCTGAACAGTCTTGCTCCCTGGAGGTAATGAAAGCCCATCTGAACTGGTGAGAGCTAGAAAAATCAGAAGCTTAAAGATAAGTGCATCAATAACCTCTAAGTAAACACATGGGTATTTTAAATCCATATCAGGGATGTAGCCATTACTTTTAGTAATACAATTATAACAGCAAGGATTTTGAAAGGAGACTGATGGATTTAGGAACCCCTTATATTTGTCTATTAAGTCACCAAGAGCATTTAAACACATTAATGTTCATACCTGATGTACAAAGTCATATTTGTTAAACTTGTTTCTATTTTATGCTTGTGAACTGCGTGCGCATAGAATAAAAACAGTTTTGAAACTCTGTCATTTCAACAATATGCGCTAGGTTTTTTTCTACAATGTTTCAAAAAGGAGTCTACAACACACAGAGGTCCATTAAAATATTTAGCATCTCTCTGTAAACAAGAAAGACAAACTGCCCTCTATATATAATTTCAGCCTCTAAACACTTAAGAGAAAACAACAGGGAAGGACATCATCCATGCCTGCATGCTGGATATGGGGGTATGTCTGTAGGAGTGTGTGCACTGTGTTTGTGTGTGCACACTGAGAAGAAACAACTTAATTTAATTAGCTGGATCTCTGTACTGGCAAACTATTTCTACCTGTGAAAATTACAGAGGCCTTTGAGCTATGATTCCAAGCAAAGGGGAAACCAGCTTACTACCTACCCAGTCATTTCCCACACTGTCCTGTGATTTCCACAAAGGCCCCAATGAGGTCAGCCCTTTGAAAAGGGAATATACCTAGGCTTCCTTCAGGAGAGAGAATTATGAAGAGCATTCCTCAGAAGGCAGTTTATCAACAGATGGCTGGAGTGTGGCTTGCAGCCTATGCAAAAGGAACAAACACTTCCCTTGTGATTTATTTCCCCATGAATCTGTCAAGAATTGGTCTCCCCACATCCCCTGGGAATCCGTTCTCGCAGGTAAAAAATCCAGGCCTTCACTTTTTTGTCCTTACTGGACCAATACTTGTGTCTAGAGCTGTTAATTCTTATTAAGAATTATATCAATATCTTATTAAGAATTATATCTTCAAAAGGTCAGATTGCTTTAAAAACATGAAAATGCCACAGTGCTACATAAAATATCCTCTATCCCAGGATCCAAGCACCAGAAGAGGATGCTAGGGAAGGACTTCAGAACAAGGAAATCACACTGTATTTCAAGTACTTTCACTATTTCCAGATCAACAGATCATATCTGCACACATACAGAAACCCTTGGTGGATTTCTCTTCCCTGAAAATCCCCTGCCTTCTATTGTTCCCACGTGAAGTTTTAGCATCCCCAAACCAATGAGCCTGCCTGCTACCTCCGTCTGACAGCATCAATACACGCATAAAAGAATTTATACTGACGCTGCTAGTGAAAGGGATTGACAAATAGCAGCTCTCCAGCTGCTGAAACAAGAACATGAAAAGAGGTTTATTTAAATAGATCTCTATCACATGCAATTGAAAGAAATCAAGGGTTCTGAACAACAAGAATGACTCTTTTAAAGCAACAATTAGAAGTCAGGCTCAGCTTTAGCTGTCTAAAAGTTATATGCCTAATCTAAATTATTATCATTTCTTTATGCTATATCTATAGACAGGAATACGTAGCAAGGCAACTTGCTCCAGATGACTAGTCAAATCCTCGCTATGATAGCTGTTTTATGGAAGTGCCTAGAAAATTAACAGGAGCACATCTGTTCTTACAGCAACTCTTTTAGTATTTGCTTCATTCATTGAAAAAAAGCAAACCTTGATTACCTAAAATAATTCCTAAATTCCTATAATATAAAAGAAAATAACGAAATTGTATCCTACTAAAACATTCCTTAAAATACTGCTCAAAATAGGAATCTCAAAAAACTATAGGATAAACCACTGGTTTAGCAGAAGGATAAAAATTCAGACAAAACCCACATAACTATAATTTATCTGTTTGATAAAAGAAATGTCTGACAACAGAGTTTTTCTTTGAAAGGAAGACTACCCTTGGTTAATAAAGGAGTAATTTTATCAATAAAAGCCCACTGCTGGAGTAATGTTTATACCTACACACCTAAATGGGTTCCCTTGAGCAACGCAACAGAACAGCTGGGTTCTCAGAAATACAGTATCATCTGCTGCCATTTAATTGGGCCCCTGAACTTGGTGGAACATTCAGGAGAGGTTGCTCAGGTGCAGCTTATCAGGACTCTAGGATCTACATATTTATATACAGCATTGGGTTTTCCTGCGTAGGCTTTTATTTCTAATTACTCTCTTCTCCTTGATAGATATTTGCAACTGTTATTACAGCAATTTTGGAACAAGGCACATTATAGCTGAGTGTAAATCATCACAGAAAATCGGAACCCTGGTTACTTCACACTATAATAAATGAAATAATTTTGCTCAACAGCTAGGCTAACATGTTATAATTCTCAAAACTTCAAATTTTTTCCATCTTTCAAAACTATGGCAATGAAAAAAGGTCTGAAAATAAATCTTTTCTTTGATATACAGGGTCATTTCACCAGACAGTGACAAATGTCTCAAAGGATGCAACATACGGATCACCTTAATACGAGGGAGGCTCAAGGTCCTTTTGCTTTGTTTTTATTCACCAAAGAGATTTTAAGATAAATGCATACCTTAAAAAATTGCCTTATGCTCTCTACGTGCTCACATTTGTAGCAACACAATTGTTGTCACACACATCTTAAAAAACACTTTGCTGATTAACACAGAAGTACAGAATTTGGGGTGATAGTCTGTTTTTCTGTTACTAAACAATGTTTATGCAGAAAACAGACTACCTTAGGAGACAGCAGGAAAGCCACCACACTTGGAAATTAAATAAATATAGTGATAGTCTGTACACTTACCATCAGAGATAAATACCCATTTTTATGCCTCTATGGAAATAATCCACCTACATTCATCACAGCAGGGGGTGCAGTTCAATTTGCAGTTAAACAATTTTAAATTAGGATTTACTTTTCTAAAGCCAGTGTAATTCTGCTGGCAAAGTGACATGAAAGAGGAGTTCAGCTGATTCCTCAACTGGTCTGGATCCCATGGGTCATACTCATTGTGTGCATGTCAGTTATCTCCAGGTGCCAAGTAGGAGCAAAGAAAGCACTCAACCTACTGGGGTTATAGAGACATGGCACATCCTGGGTGAAGATGGCATGGTTGTATGAGCCAGACATCCCTCCTCCGGGTGACTGGGTTATCCAGATGGGTGACCTCAGGCCCTCACATCTCCTTCCAGGTTAGGAAGCTTTGTTATACAAGATAGTTACTGCACCACTGTGGCTGGACCTCCTCTCCCCCAACCTGGCCAGCAACGTGCACCAAGCTCTACTAAGCTCTTTTCTAGGATCATACAAGAGGTTCTTGCAGTACGAATCAGGTTTGCAGGCTGTCTGTACTTCTGCACAGATGAGTTGGTAAGATATTTTTATTGCGTTTATATAACAAAAACGAAGTGCTGAACTCAAACTGACAGACTGTTCAAGGCTTTTCTGTCTGCACTTTCAGTGCCATACCAGATCAGATTCCTCTTTCTCACTCATCTTTTACACCTTGGATTCATCACTTCTAGTGTCTTTCTCCAAAAAAATCACTAGCAGCTCTTTCTTGACCCAAAACAGAGCTGCAAAGAGAACTACCTACTCCATCTATCAGCAAATCCCGTAAACACTTATTTTCCATGTTGGTGCTTTTTCTTCTGAAACTAGTGAGAATTATTAGCTGAAGATAGATTTCACCACCTCTTTGCCCCAGAAAAAATACATTTTAAAAATTAAGTCAGACATCCACCTCATTACAGCCCATACTTTCTAAGGAACTGAGAGCATACCTTGAGCGCTGCATCCAGCTCTGGAGTTCAGCACAGGAATAACAAGGACCTATTGGAGCGAGTCCAGAGGAGACCACAACGATCAGAAGGATGAAGCACCTCTCCTGTGAGGAAAGGCTGAGAGAATTGGGTTTGTTCAGCCTGGAGAAGAGGCTTTGGGGTGACCTCATTGTGCCCTTCCAGTACTTGAAGGGAGCCTTCAAGAAATATGGAGAGAGACTTTTCACAAGGGTAGTGACAGGACAAGGGGGAATGGATTCAGACTAAAAGACAGTAGGTTTAGATTACATATTAGGAATTCAGAGGAAATCCTTTGAGGGTAGTGAGGTACTAGTACAAGTTGTCCAGAGAAATTGTGGATGTCTCATCCCTGAAAATGTTCAAGGCCAGGCTGGATACTCTCTAGGAATATATGATTTGGCATTATATACATTGATACATTAGGAAAATTACTTAAGAATCATGATGATGACAAAGAAAACACAGTAGGCTTTGGAGAAAGAAATATGTATCTGTAATGATCCTAGTTATAAACCATGTAAGATATATTGCTACCTACACAGGTACTTAGCAAGTAGCACCTTCTGTGATTCCACCAAACAGATGTCAGTGTCAGGTTTCTTTCTACTAATAAGTTTTATGCTAAGTGTCCTTATGATCTTGGCATATAAACTGCATGTGACCCTTGTAGAAATCAAACATATATGCACAAGAAGTGTTCAGCAATAGTGTCTGTTAACAGTACAAAATAAATTCAGTTAAATCTTGAAGCTTAAAAGTATGCAAAGTCACTCAAGAAGAATTAATTTATCCTACATTTTTTTAAAAGTGCTAAATTTTTGGTTTAAAGAAATGAAAATCAAGCAGTTTATAAGAAAACTGTGAATTTTTATTCAAAAAATAACTTTATGTGAGAGACAACTGGGCAATTAAATCTCCATTTTCAAGAAAACAGGCTCCCTAATTTTCTGTTTTGGCAACCCATGAAAAATGACAGATACTAACCATAATGAATCACAGAGATGTAGTCTAGATACCACCTGCAAGACAGGAAAAGAAACAATCTTATCTCTAATGACCAGCAGCACATTTTTTCAGGTGTAGTAACAACCATGAATATAAATTATTACTTTCTCTTATTCATCACACCCAACATCATGAAGAACATCGGAGATATTCTTATATTGCATTTCGACTTTCAGGCACCGGAGGAAAGAAGCCTTTGAGCAATGCCTATCACACCTGGAAAGGTGGGGCAAAAAAAGGATTCTTCCAGACTGAAAATCAGCCAGTTACATTTTAAAACTTAATATCATAGATTTAAAAATGTTAAGTAAGGTGCTTAGGAATTTAACTACATGGGATGTGACTAGTACCTGGTTTAGAAGTTGTTCACATACACCTCTGTAACAATATTAATGATCCCAGTTGTATCAAAAGTGTGCAGTTATATGCCTTCAGCCTCAAACTGAGTAATTCCTTTAGTTAAGGAGAACCCCATACTGTTACCTTGGGGAATTGTAAAAGTCAACACTAAACGATCAATTTTATCCCTAATTCTGAAAGTACCAGTCAGGATTAAACTGTAATCATGACTTGTTATTAGATCAGTATATGTCTGACTAATGCTTGGCTGCAGGAGGATTTATCACTAGTTCAGTTACATCTAATGCTTTCCCACTTATATTGCTCCCTGCAGAGCTAATCGGATCTCAATAGAAGTTTATGGGAAATTCAGCTACTAAAGTGACAGATATACAAGTCTTGTCTGTCCCTTCTTTCTGACCTGTATTTTCTCCTTTTTTTACTTTTCATCAAAACAGTCTTTTTTTTTTTTTAGGTTTACTTCTGCACTGGTTCTCGCTTGTATTAATTTTCCTTCTGTTCCTCCTCTCTCTCGTTTTTTCTTTATCATTATTTCAGTTTCTAATCTAGCTATCTCATTGTAGCACAAAGTTGAGGCAGACTGTAGCTACAACATGTACCAGAGAATATGCTCTTTTTTTTTTTTTCCTTTCAGGTGTCCACATGATTCCCTGAAGAGGTACCCCTGTAATGACCTAAAGGAGAAAAGCCAACCTGCACTGGGAGATGGCCATTCTTCCAGGGGCAGTGATGCACACACACTCCCACAAAGGCCCAGAAGAGAAACCAGGAGCTACTGGTTTCTATATTTATGGACAGTGCAAGCAACTGTCATAAAACATCTGTCAAAGACCAGACAGGATACAGCCTTGAAAAATAAGGATACTTATGGCACCTATACAGTCTTCCTTGTGTGTTTTGGATGACTAAGTTGAATGAATGAATGAGCAGGCAGCTGGAACAATTTTCTCTGGTACTGCAATTTGTATGATCTGAATTTTTGTAGACTCTGCACATTCAAGGAGGCCTGGAAAAATATAGGCATTCAGTTATGAAAACCTCAGTATTGAAAATATATTTGAAATATGTAGCTACACTTCTGCCTGCTGTAAATCAGCCTCTCTCTTGTTTGAGGTTAAGCTATATTTCATGCAGCTGCAGATGAAAATGACTCAGGGTAGAAACTGTCCCAACACATTGGCTAGCAAGGGCACTATTACTAGTGATCTAGATCTGAAATGCTGAATTACTAGAACCCAAAGTCACTGTCAGACCCAGTATTAAAGTATCCTGATTCCTGATTCCCAGCAGTAAAATGAAGTCACAAGCAGGTAGGTACCTTAGCATATGAGGATTTATCCTATTCCTTCTGAGGTTAACTTGCTACTGATGCTGCACACGGAAATAATCAGCCCCGCCACCATTCCTTAAATATCAGGGATTAAGTTGAGGCTTATTAAATGTGGTACCTTCTCACTTCAATACTAACAGATAAAATATATAAAACTCTACAACAGGAGAAGAACAAATAAAAGGAGCAGTCAGCCAAAATGCAGGACTAGCATTTAATACATTAGAGAAGATGCGGTTTTTCGGTTTTGATTTTTTATAAAGATGGAAGATAGAAGAGACTGGAAGAGTTGGTAGGTGGAGCATGTGAGTTGGAGATGAGGTATTTTTCTAGAAATGAAGTGATAAAAAGTCCATCTCTGAAAACAAGCAAATGGAATATGCCAACTACTGTAGGAAATAATGAAGAACACTTTTTAACTCATTTTAATTAAGCAAGACATGCAAAAATACGAATCTGAGCCAAAACTAAGCATATCTAACACAAATGTAAGGAGTCTAAAATGGAAGAAGTACACCAGTAGTTTAGTGGAAGGATTATAACGAAAAAGGGAAATAATGTCAGAAGATGGAAGTAAGTACCACTGAAAGCACACATCATACTGACAGAGGAGGATGACAAACAAAAGTTAAAGAACAATTATTGTCTATTGTCAAATAATGTAAATAAGTGAATGTATCAAAATACAGTACACATGTGCGGCAAATTAGTGCCCAAATAAGAAATTTTGTGTTACTGAAATACCTTATCAAAATGGTACAGGAACAACCAAATGTGAAGGAATATTGGAGGCTATGAAGGCAGTAAATATATGTCCAGGTGANAATATCACATCAGATATTAATGTGTAACATATTGTTTTTACACAACAAGTAAGAATTTTTCTTCAACATTTATTATTTTTTAAATTATTCTACTAGCCAGAGAACCCATAGGAAGAAGAGCAAGTCCTGATGAAAAGTGTATAGCCAGTACCACATGCACAGAAGCTTCTGGTAAATTTTGACTTACAAAAGTAGTTCTATAATAATGACTATGAAATAATTTTTTTTTAAAGGAGAAAAAAGCTACTCTCAGAACTAAGGGCTAGCTTTAAAAAGGTGAGCTAAGTAAAAATGAGATATTTACAGTAACAATAAAATAAATAGCTAAAAAGATAAAATACAGAGGCATGGTGTTGCATCAGCTTATGGTGATGCATAGCTCACTTCAGAAATGAGTAAAACAAAACCAGAAGTACATAAGACACTTAGGCTTGAAATAAAGATGGAAGAACATTTCAACAATTAAAAATAATTTATGCTGACGTGAAGGAGCTATTTCAGTAGAAATAAATCTTTAACATTTCAGAACCATGTTGCAATTTCTCCATTTCTTTCCATACTTCCCCATTCAGTAAACAAGAAGTGAACAGACAATGTAACTCCACAGAACAGCCACCTCTTCCTCACATACACACATCTCTTCATCACGTGGGACCTCACGAAGCAGTTAATTCTGTTTGAGTTTTATCATCTCTTTGCAGAGGAACAGTGCAGAAGAAATGACACACATCCTATAATCTTGGGAGCTGTGGGTCTGTGTTTGTTTCGCACAGCCTGGTTTTTGGGAGCAGGGGGGGCCACAGACGTGGCTTCTGTGAGAAGCTCCCAGAAGCTTCCACCATGTCCGGCAGAGCCAATCCCTGATGGTTCTGAAGATGGACATGCTGCTGGCCAAGCCTGGCCCAATTACAGATGATGGTAACGCCTCTGTGATAACATATTTAAGAAGAAATCAAAACAAAGTGGGGCACAGTTTTTTTTTCCTAGCCAGAGAAGAGAAAGAAGTGAGAACATGTGAGGGAAAATAACATGGAGACACCAAGGTCAGTGGAGAAGGAGGGGGAGGAGGTGCTCCAGGCACCAGAGCCAAGATTCCTCTGCAGGCCATGGTGATGACCATGGTGAAGCAGCTGTGCCCCTGAAGCCCATGGGGATCCACAGGGAAACAGAGATCCACCTGCAGCCCATGGAGGAGATGCTCACACTGGAGCAGGTGGATGCCTGGAGTAGGCTGTGATCCAGTGGGAGACACAGTGGAGAGAGAGGGCCCTGCTTCCAGGCTGGAGCAGCCCGTCCTTGGAGGACTGCACCCCGTGGAAGAGTGACCCACGCTGCAACAGTTTTGGGATGACTGCTACTCGTGAGATTGGAGCCACGCTGGAGAAGTTCACGGAGAACTGTCTCCCACGGGAAGGCACCCCACAGTCTCACAGGGGAAGGACTCTTCTCCCTGAGCACCAGAAGATCTCAGGTGACAAACTGACCAAAACCCTCATGCTCTGTCCCCTGCGCTGTAGGTGGGAAGGAGGGAGGAGTTGGGGGAAGAAAAGGTGTTTTTAAGGGCTTGTTTTACTTCTCATTATCCTCCTCTGATTTTGTTAGTAATAAATTCACTTTGTACCTCTAGGCTGAGCCTGTTTTGCCCATGGAGTGTTTTCTCCTGGTCCTTACCTCAACTTTAATGAAGCCTTCATTAAATTTTTTTCTGTCCTCTGTCCAGCTGTGGCAGGGGAGGGTGAGCACGTGCCTGTTGTGGGTGCTTGGCGCTGGGCCAGTGTCAAACCATGACAGGGTCACATATATTTCAGTGAAAAATTATATATTACATGATCAGTCATCTAGATCAACTGCTCCTTGATCTAAATCCTTCACCTTCTGGATGAAGGCAAATCAGCAGCAGAGCAAATAAAGTTTCTGCATATTCTCAACAGGTTGAGCCTTGAAATGACAGCATCAAATAGAGAAGCCCTAAAGCTGCTGAATCCAGTAACTCAACGTATCTCCTGCCACCAGCGCCTTGCAACACAGACCAAGACCGGATTAGCTTCACAATGGTATCTCTAGGCCTACAATAGTAAGTATTACAAAGAAACTTAATGAATATTGTCTTTTTAATGACTTTATTATAGCAAGAGAATGTCCAAATCAGGAAACCAGGAGAGCAATAGCAGCAACCCAAAGCCGTGCCAGCAGCCTCAACAGAAAAGCTGTGATTAGCTCAGGTCCCCCCAGACAGATAAAGGTGCATTAGCAGAACAACACGAGTGAAATGAGCACTGCTGACAATGACCTTACTGATTTCATGGAGAGAGAGAATTTCAGTCTGCAGATCTTTCAACTTCAAGGTTTTTAAGCAACGGTAAACAGCCACACTTCCAAAATAACTGCATATTTAGAACAGAATTGATAAACAAGGAACTCCTTGACTACTTTCTAATGGGTATTTCCATCTCTTCCCCTTTTCTCTTCATGGAATCACCAGGACATTGGCATTTGTGCAATCAACAAATGGCTATCACAGCAAAAGAATTAAGATTAAAAACTGTTGCGGTGCGTGTGGCGGTGGCTGCTCCGGCGGAGCAGTCCGAGGACTGGTGGACAGGCCTACAGAACACAGAGGTTTAATTCTCACCCCTCAGTTACATCAGGTTCATATATTCCCAGTGGTTTTTAGGGCATATGTATAATTCTCCACCCAGTATTATGTATAAATTTATGTTTATGCATTTCCCCAAATTGCTTATGTATCAGTTCTAGAAAGTTCGCTTTTCTTCGCTGCTTTATTGGATGGTTCATGTAATCCCCTCCCCTAAGTTATCCTCATTGGTTATTGACTGTTGTCTCCTCCTCCCCAGTCAATCCCCATTGTTTGCTTCCCTTTGTTCCGCCCCCATATAAAACCCTGTGTTCTCCCTGATTCTCCTGTCTTTGTCACTGGATCCTTCAGCCTGGTCTTTGTCCCTGGATTTTCCACCTGCAATAAACCAGCTGGAATATACAAAGACCCCTCTCTCATCCTTTGCCTCTGCTGACGCCGTTTTGCACACCTTTGTTAGGGGCTCGCTCCTCGGGAAGGAGCCAGCATTTTCCTGCTCGCTGCAGCTGACACCAAGGACGTCTGCAGCTGGACGCTGTGCGGCCCCAGGCAGCCCCCAACAGTGTCAAAAAACTATACAAATACAGGAATATTAGACAAAATGACAGTAAGCAATTTCACCTGTTCTGCTATTACAAAAGAAAATAAATGGGAAAGTCCCTGATAGAACTGTTCTATTTTCTCTTTAGCATATTAGATTCGCATATGTAGTGATCCATTTCAGAGCTGAACCATGAAACCCTAGCAGGCTAATTTAACCAACAGAATGTTATAATCAACCATATCAAATGGGAAGATCTTTGGAGACTGTAGGAGTTCAGCAAAACAGGTGTTTACATAAATGAAAAGGAAAAAGGATAGAATACACTGAAAGAGATCAAGGCAGAAAATACTGGTTAACACAAGAGTGATGTGCTTCTCTTTTACAGCTGGATTATTCCAGAAACAAATTGGAATAATAATTAAAAATAAATAAGCCATTATTTTTCATTAGATGAGGCACTGGTGTTACACAAAGGAATATGGAATATGTCTTTGTAACAAATCAAACACAGCCTGAATCCTGTACTGGTTAATACCTGAAATGGTTTGCAACATGGTGCAAATAGAGGGCACTGTTTGCAATAGAGTGCATGCCTGACATACAGAAATCACAAAATAGTATAGAAATGTCTTACTGTGTTCTTCTTTTAATAGCAGTAAACCCTATTATTTAGCACTGTCTCTATATCTCCGGAACAGATTTTAGAAAATAAATGGAAACTTTGGAAGAGATACAAACCACCCTGCCAAGAATAAAAAAAAACCCCAAACTGACATCCCCTCAACCCCACAACCTGTATGAATGGTGTAGGCACACGTTGCTGTTGTTTAAATGACCCCTTGACATCAGACATGCTGACAGTCAACTGAAATAGTCTCATACTTTGGCAAGCTTTCTTCTTTAGGAAATGCTCAAGGTTTAAATAGAACCCTAGACATCTGTCAGGTACCTGAAATCTGGTTTAAACCAGAATGTTTCTGTAAACAGCAGCTCTAAGCCCCATTGACATCTGTGAACATGTGCTGATAGAGCAGTTGGGGTCTTTTGTCCCTACCTATATCCCCTCCAAAACGGCACTCTCTCTTGTTTTGCTGTGTCACAAGGACATAATTTCTAACTCCCTTAAACTGGAGCTTCTGAGTGGTACTCTGATGAGCTTAATGGGTATTTTTATCTTTTTGCTCTTAGGAGGTAGGTACTTTCTAACAGCTTCTGTTTCTTCACATGGTGATGATAACCAGCAGTTTCCCTAAGCAGCACTAACTCAGGTGAGATCATTATTTTGAGGATATATTAAAACTTACTACATCACTTTGTTAACTGATTATATGGCCTGCCATAAAAAGCAAACAAACAATCCATCCCTCTCCCCCCCACCCCAAAAACAACTCAAAAAAGTAGGAAAAAACCCACAACTCCTGACTTCCATGCATTGTATTTCAAAGTATCATGAAATCCTGATTTGGCAGCCCAAGAACAATCACAGAGCTCATTACACATACCAGTGTGCATCTATTTGTCTATGTTCCATGCACATACTGGTTTTAAGTATCTCCTCCTTTCTGAAAGCCTATTCTTCCTACAGATTTAAATTGCTCCATTTCCTCAACACAGCTCTACAGAAGAACAAGTTTACATTATACTGAAAAGTCTCATACTAGCCTGCATGCAAATGTGACTTCCGAAAAATTTTTGAGAAAGATTATGGGAAGTTCTCATTTGTGGGGAAAAGAGGAAGCATTAAAAACTGCAAGGCTGATTTGTGAGGTGTTAGAGGAGCCTTACAGGGTTCCAGCGTTTCAGAAGTTACCAGCAGAGATACACTAATGAACAGAAAACAGCTGACCTCTTGAAAGATGGATGGCAGTTACTTTTCTGACATAGCTTTTATTATAGAACTCAACTCTCATAAGCAGTCAGTATTCTCCCCTGTAAATACATCAGTCTACTGACAATAGATGTCTTATATTTGCAAGCAGAACAATCATCCAAGAAGACTGTTACGGTAAGGCGATGGAACTTAAAAAAAAAGAGAAGTAACTAAAGACAAGAAATTTTAAGAACTTCAGAAAGGCTAAGGGAGGAGAACTAAAGGTTTTAGCAAAAAAATCCAAACTACACACCATCACTCCGTCCCTCAAAAAAACCCAAACAAAATCAACACACACACACAAACCCAAAAAACACAACCCCCCAAAAAAACAACAAAAAACAAATGTAAGCACATGCAAAAGGGCTATTAAGCTCTTAATTTTGCAAAAAGATCTATTATATTTTGAAGCAACATGAAGTCATATTTGCCAAAAAATATACTCTGGAAAGAAACCATTGGGATGTACTACAGTGCAGAGTGAAGTGTTTTCAATTAATTCTCTAGTAACATTCTGTGATGTAAGGTTCATTTTTAGCCATATGGAGTGAGGTCATAGATATTTCGTATTGTATACTGCTGTATGCGTAGGCAGTGTAGTGGGCCATTCATAGTTCTCTCATAAACTAGAAGTACTGGGATTTAAAGGTAATTTATGGAGCTTTCATAAAAGCAGAATCCCTTTTCAGTTGGGAAAAAATCAATTTTGGATTTTGTAATCTAGTGTTTCTCATTAGTTTATGATCCCACTGTAACAGAAGTGCAAGAATTATTGAGGAAAAAATGAAGTAATATCCATCCTCTCACTTACTGTGTGTTACATGTTCTGTGGTGTCCAAAGGCACCAGTCAAGTCTGAAACCTAATTGTGCTTGGATCTGTAAAAACATGAAATGAAATCACATTACTGTCAGTAATCTGAATAGAAGATTACACCTGGGTCCATTTTGGGGCAGTTGGTAGAACTGAATCTTGAGGAGATTAAATGAGATGAATGTCAAGAGACCTTGTGCACTAAGACAGCAAATCACTTCCAGGTATAAGGCATACATGGCAAAGGAAAAAAGGATGGAAAAGGTTCAAGGTGAAAACTGATCAAGCCATTCTGGACCTTCACACAGAGGTATAAGGAATTGAACCTGGCACTAAATCTACCCTCAAGTAGGACTCACCCAAAAGAAGCCAGTGAAATAATTTGGAGGCAGAAGTATCAACTCAGATAAAGAAAATTATTTTAGGAGTTGAGTGAGTAATGTGTAATTCAAGAGGATTTCAAAGAAATAATAGGACAGGGCAAAATATAACTTACTCTACTTAGACAACAGTTTTGATTTTAAGAAGCAAGCTCCCTTCTCGATGTGGCTTGCTATGCATTGCTGCTGTCCAGATATGCAGGCAAGGTCTGTCTTCTAATCTGTTACAGCTCAGTACCTAGTAATTTGCCACAGAATTTAGAGAGCAGTTGGTTAAAAACCTTGGTCTGGTTCTTTAGAACGAGGAATGTCATAGGCAGCATCATCCTTAAGCATTGTGATTGGATTGTATCTTTAATCAACCAAGTTAAGTACCTTACAGCATTAGTCCAGGTCAAAATTAGTGAAGAGAACTTAACAGAAGGGAAGAATCTAAGATTCTTGAATAACGAAAGGACAGTTAGAGCAATCAAAATCCACTGGCCTTTATGTTGTAAGCATACAGTTATTACACATATGATCGTGGATCTGATTGCTCAAAGCATATGGACAAAAGCTCCACCAAAACTCCATTTAATTGAAATTTATTGATTATTTGTCTAAGCTCTTAAATACATTCTGTGAAATTCGCACACCACTAGTTTTCACTGAAGTGGTTTAGATGAACACAATAATCAAGAAAAGTGTTTTTTTAAGAAAAATCTACTGGTTTATTTCAATGTTACTCTGTTCCAGAAGAACCATAGCCAACTATATCTTCCATATATCTGGACATGGAGCCAAAAATAGACAACATGGAAAGAAGGAGCTAATATGAGATTTGACACTTGTAAAGAAGTATCATCATTGACTATGTTGACCTTAAGCTTCATTAGGAAACCTTATTCAGCTCCTGTCTGCCTTTCTGTAATACTATAAATCCCCAAGTTTTACCCTAAGGCACTGGCCTCTAAAGGCTGTAAACGATTTAATTATTAGACAGGACATCAACTTTTGAAACAGCTTCTTTCCTCTGAATCATGGTTACGTTGTACATCTCTCACACAGGATTGGTACAGAACGATCCCCGTTTCCCACTTCCATCTTACAGCCCTACGGGGTGTCTGAAGAGGAGAGCAGCAATTGCTTTGTGTTTGCACAGGCTGGCCTTGCCAGGCTGTCACAGTATGGATGGCTTTGCCCCAAAGCCAAAATCTGCAGTGGAAACTGCTGTAGTACCTGGCATGGAAACGTCAAGGGTGACCCCCCTGTTTAAACCTAAATATTAGTATAGACTTGCCCTGTGTCCCAGATGGTAAATTAATTTGTTTTACTCCGTTTTCTGTGTTTATTGATTTTGTAGAGGTGTAATAGGAGAGCAGAGTTTGCAGACCTCGTTTCCAAGCTATGTTACAAACAGGCAAGAAGGGCTGTGTTGCAAATGAGCCTTCCAGCATTGAGGCCCATCTGACCACCAACCACTGAACCTCTGAGAGGACACAACTGGCCTTTGCCAGCTCAAAAGCCTGGGAGACCAGAAGTAAAGGTATTTAACAGAGGTATTTGAAGGTACATAACATTTAATTTGCATTTTACCGTAACTATAGAGAAGTGGAAAGTTTAACAGGAAAGGAAAGCACAGGAGGCAGTAAGAGCACAGCTTTTTCCTGTCTCAAGAGGGACAGTGAGCAACAACCATCATTATTTTAACAGTTAATAATATGTACTGCTCAGGTTGTGGAAGATTAAAACTTGTTCAATTGTTAAGTGAACTAGGTAACATCATAAACTAAATTTTTTGTTTGTGTCTAGTAACTTCATGCTTCATACACGTCCTTGTTTTACGTCAAATGTTTGAAGCACGATAGACTTTTGAAAGGGGACAAAACCAAGGACCTTAAATTTTAAATTCCCTGGTGTTTTTTCAAATAGTCTAGCTTTAAAATACCAGTATGCAAAGCTACAAAAACATAAAATTAATTGAAGACACTAGCATTCAGCTAATAGAATTTGGCTTAGTCATTCTTCGTAGGAACATAAATCTGGAAGTCAAAGACAACAATTAATTTAATCGAAAACATAATGTTAAATTAAGCATTGGGTTGCTTATTTTTAATTTGATCAGAATAATTTTTGAAAAATGCCTTAGCTTACTTTGGATTTGCTTTATAAGCATAAAGCCCCTACAAGCAACACTCTAGCACTCTCAGCACCCCAGCTCCAGATGGAAAAAAAATAACTACTCTTCTGCACTAAGTACTTTATGTATGTTGCAAAGAAAGGGATAAATTCTCCAAGTGTGGATCACTCCTAAATTGGTTGTTAATAAGAATCTGGTAGTGTAAAACACCAGTGATGTATTGCATAGCATAGAATTACTCAGGAAGGTAAGTCTGTGGGATGAGGTATGCAACCCATTAAAAAGAGTTGTGGCAGTAATTCCAGTGGTTTCAGCTGAGCTGAGTCCACTTAATTTCTCTGATACCTTTGAGGAAAAATGGAAAGAATAGAAGCCTGGATTTTTCTATTAGTCTTCAACAAGGCAAAAGAAGTAGAAAACCCAAGAGACTGGTCACAATTAAGGATGTTTAAAGTAAAGTTTTATGAGGAAGACTAAACTAGCAGAGCTACTTGAACATTTTGCTCTCAACTTCTTAAGCCAGCAACAGTGAAGCAATAGAGAGACACCAAACATTTGTCAAATAAACTCATGGTTCTATTCATACCATGTATTCCTTAAAAATACCTCTGTGCCTGAGATAAAATACCAAAACTTGATCATAGATCAATCAACAGTTAGTTACAAATCAAACAAATACCTTTTTGAGTCAGCTGGTTACCATAATCAAAAATCTGCACTTAACTGCTAATTCAGTGAAGAAAAAAATTCATTTTAATACTAAATCCCAAGCTCTCTTCTTACAGAGAAGAGCAATCCACTTACCCAAACCCCTATCACATAGATGCTGGAGATCAAAACTGGGGCATCAATTGTTACCAAGTGCTGCTGTGTCCTTATAGAAACTCTACCACCTTGAAGATGTAGTTTACCTGGAATACCACTGCAGCTCTGTGTGCATTAGTCAAATGTCAGCAAAATGCTCTCTGCTGTCCCTGTATTAATTAAAGATGGGCCTTAGTTTCAAAAGAGAAAGTAGTACTTAAACATGCATATAATCATTAATGATATAAAGGTATTCTTAATTATCCAGAGGTTCAAATTAGGTAGTTTAAATGCTTCAGCCCTGCAAACACAGGAAAAAAACAAATCCTACCATTTCCCTCACTGACATGCTATGTGAGCTTTACTGAAATAGTCTGTCAGCTTGCAAAGTGTTTCTTCCTGTGAACGTCAGTATTTTCAGAGCTATTACCACCAAAGTCTGCTTGTACAGGTAATTTTCTTAATGAATTACTATTTTCTTTGAACATAATTTAAAAAAGAGAGCACAGGCGCTAGCAGCAGCAACAAAGCAAAATAAAAAACCATCTTAAGCCTCCAAGAAAAGGAACAGAATCTAGAATACATCATGAAATATTTACCTGAAGGAGCCACAAAAGTATCATTAGCTGACATTTACTCAGGCTTAAAGACTGAGTATAATATTACTAATCAAGGAAAGAAGATGATTGGTGGATAAATCTTGCTTATGTGAACAGTCCTACTTGGATCAGTCAGTGCTCTTCTCAGTAAGGTGAATGCTTTTGTCATAAGTATATTAACACTCATAAAGGACCGGTATGTGAAATTTTGCTGGATGCAATTATTCCAATGAAACACAACAAGTCTTTCCATGGTGCTCTCAGAGATCATTTACCCTCCACATACTACCACTAACCTATTTACCTTTGCTCTCTATTCTCTACACCTTTCAGTCATTTTGTGCTACACTAATCAGTGTTTTGCCTAGTCATCATCAGTCATCCCTTGCCTACTCCATATTATCTATGCCCTGCCAACCTCAGTTTTGAGTCTTGCGTGTTACTAAGTGGTCAAAAAGAAGTCACAGAGCCTTATAAATGCATGGAATTGCCAGGATCCCATCTTAAATGGAAAAGAAATAATAGATACTATTACAAAGTTTTTCTGGCACTGTCATCCAGGACATCAGATTTCAATTCCAGGAGCAGACCAGATACTTCAGAAAACAGCATGGCAAAATGAAGAACACCAAGAAGTTGCTCAAAAATGGAAATTCAGACAGTTGGGAGGCAGAGAGCAACTCCAGAACACTACACAGACACAAATGACTTCAAAAGTCCCCTCCTTTTATTGTGAACCTGACCAAGATACACAGTGAGAAAAGTCTTTAAAAGAAACCTTAGAGTGGGTAATTCTTGTCCTTCTCCAGCTGATGTCAACAGAAACACCCTGCAAAGAAGATCTGCTGCATTCCCTGAGATACCTCTGTGCTGGCCTGGCCCCAAAAATCCATAGGCATGAGTGAAACACAGGAAGCTCTGCACACTGCTTAGGAAGTTATGAGTAGGAGAGAGGGGAGTTTCCTGGTTTATATGAAATGCATTCATCATTAAAGTGTTCATTACATTCCTGCAAGCAGGCTCAGTTTCAGTTAAAGGTATTTAATATACTTCTCCTTCTCTGCCATGTTCCCCTGCTAAACCCGACTCTCCAACCCATCAGGTGTTCAAAACGATCTTACAAGTGTGAGGATGAATAAAGAAAATCAGCATGGCTGGTTTCAGAGTATTGGCTTTACCATTACCAGTAATTCTGCAGTCATCCATCTTAGAAGCATGACTATCTGCAAATAACCTGCAATTTGTGAATGAGCTGCGTGAATGCACTTGCTTTTATTTATACCCATCTTGTCAGAGTTTATATTTTACTGGACTCATCAGTTCAACATCATTCTAACTGCTTCAGTCATCAGGTACCAGCAGTCTCTTTTCTAGGAGATCTACCAATCTCCTAGAACCTTGGGGCATGAATGAAACTCACAGTGAAGATAAATTAAGGAAGTCATTGGCAGTAAATAATCCAGACTTGAGCTGTTAGCCACTCTCTCCTGTCCTTTCAAGGGAAACTTGAGCTGCTTTTGCAAGGAGAAGGTTTAGTGGTAGTCTCTGGATATCCATCACCGTCTTCTTATTTCAGCATTTCATTAAAGTTTTCCCAATTTTTCTGTAGTCCTGGAAGACAATTTCATGTAGCAGGAATCCCAGCCAGTCTATCAAAGTTTCTGGTAGGTCCCTTTCTGCAACCCATTAGACCCTTCTCTCTTCTAATAATCAGTTCTGTCCTCAGGTCCCTTAAAATTTCCTCTGTATATGTATCACTGGCATAGCAACTTGCTTCACAACTTTTCACCAGACTGAAACTTCTGCTAATTCTGACTTCTGTTTGAAAAACAGCCTGAAAGCAAAGGAAGAATTGGTGCTTTGAAGCTGAGAAGAAAAAGCATGAACAAGCCCCACCCGCTTATGGTCAGCCATGAACATGTTCCTGATAGAGTAAGCACGAGTTCATCCAGCTCTTTTCCCAGTCCACAAATAGCAGGAGATTTTGGGTAATGCCAGTTCACTTACGCTCCCTATATGCTCCCAGAAGATATGAAATAACATGAGGCAGGTAACACAGGCAACAAATGTCATGCTCAATGAAAGTTTGGGGTTTTTTCTTTCCCATGTTTTCAGGTGGGGTTCTCTTGGCATCTTGACTTAGTGGAGTTACACGTCCTTGTTTTATATAGCTTTACATTTGTACTGCAACATAGTCTGAATATAATGGCCATTTGTTCTGTCATTGCTTTCCTCCCATTTCCCTCAAGAAATTCCTCTAAAACTCCTGGATGAAAAGTTTTACTAGAACCAATGGCAAGGAAAAATTTAGATACATTGTAAGGATAAATTAGTTTGCTCAACAGAGACTAGAATTTTAACATGGACAATTTACTTAATATAAATGCAACTGTTATACCTTTTTGGTCTTTTTACTATAAATGAAAACTAAATGACAACCAAAAGACAGGGAGAAAATGATCTTAAACTTTCTTATAGATACTATTAAACCAGAATGGTCCTTCCAAAAAAGCAAGAATAGTATTTCTAGTTGCTTACAAATAATCAGCAATTTGGGGGGTATTTTAGTGCATTACAGAACTGATGTCTATAATCACAGGAAATTAAAATTGTAAACTTAGTTGTTTACAAAATCTAATACAAGTCTCTGATCAGAATCTAATCCTATAATAAAAACAAAAAATGAGTTGCAAATATTCATAAAAGACCCTTTTCATACAGTTCAAGAATTATTAAAATATTGTGAATATTAATTTCATATAATGAAACCAGAGAACCATAGATTACTCATCTAGGTTGGAAAAGACCTTTAAGATCATTGAGTACAACCATAAAGCTTACACTGCTGTACCTCTTTCTGGCCAATTCATAACCAGAGAAAAAGGGGGGAAATTCATTAGCATTGTTTTTGATTTAATATTTGGCATCATGTACTGTTCAGTATTCTTATTTTAAAATTAAGGATGATGGTGCTTCAATGTAAGGAATTAAACCAGCCATACAAAACAGAAACTTGCACAGTTACAAGACAGTGAGTTGCTCAGGACTCACTGAATTCACTTCAACTGCTATAAATTCAATAGACTTGAAAGCAGTATCAAACAGACCTTCTTTTCCTTTTTGTATTCCTGTAGAATAGTACTTGGCATGCCAGATACATTCGTCACTGGTACAGTAAGGACCAGCAAAAGCTATAAAAATCAAGTTAATAACTTTTTGCCTATGACAGGTCCATCAGATTTGGAATCCATTTCATCCACTTTTTAGTGATGATCAAACGTTTTATTCTATTTCTCACGTAACCTCTCAAGAATTTTCTGGACATTAATAATTTATCATCACAAAGGTGTGGTAATTAAAGGCCTTGTTTTGACAAAATTGTTACAATTCTGGCACCATGCAACAAAAGTGCGAAAAGCAATTTACTTGCAAACTAGAAGTTAAATACCTTCACATAAAGACTGGAAAGCACCACTGTTTTATTGTGAGGTGTAATTTTACATATTTCCATAATGGCTACACACAATGCGATTAATTTATTTTCAGACAGTAGGAGAAGGAAAAAAAAAACCGAATAAAAAATCATGAATAGTCATTTTCTGTCTGGACTAAAACGTTGCCATTCAGAGTAAATAGATGCTATTACACATTTAGTGATTTATTCATCAGCATTACCCAGCAAGGGCAGATTGCATTCATACAGGCAAACAAGCAAGACTACCAGCATTAAGTTTTGCTGAAGAAATATATAAGAAATAAGTCTTAAGTTTTATTTACTTAATCTAGTTTTGGGGAAGAATATGAGCATATTACTATAGAGCAAGTTTTGAGAATTCTAATATGAAGTGAGTATATGAACTCCCTGCAGAGGGTCTTGCAAGTTATTAAAGTAACACAGAATAAATGCCTTTTCCATATGAGAAATTCTTGTAACTGCTAGACGTGTACTCAGAAACAAATTCTAATTTCTGCGGTTATATTGTTCTATCTGTCTGGTAGTAATTTTCTGCATTTTATTTTCACTTTAAGGATTCACCTTAGCTCAGCTATAAGAACTGAACTAAAGAGTATAATAAGATCTTATGTATTCCAAGCTACCATCCAAACTTGTAGACTGGATAGCAAAGGATTATCTGAAACTTGCTCACCACCTTTGAATTATTTCCATTACACATACAATCCAGCAGATATAATAAAACATAATAAGGGACAAGGCTGAAGAATCACATTAAGATGCAATCTCATGAAAGATTAAGAGGCCATGAATGAAGATGCAGTGTTTATTAAGGACTTGGGATCATAAATACAATTATTCACAAACAAAACCCATCCATCAAAAGTGAGTTGAGATTGAAACTGCATTTCAGTGGAGCCCAGCTCTTCCATGTAATGCTAAGAAGTACATCAATATATTCAATTTAGATTACAGTGGGAAGAGAAAGCCACAGACTGTGACAAGAGTGGGCTCAGCACCTTGTAAAACTGCACCTGTCATTTTTTGGTACAACCTTATTACAGAATAGACTTTACTTAGTAGGTTCACTCTCAGACAGATTGTATTTTGCCTTGTTTGAAGATGATTAAAAACCTAGTTGGAAAATGGAACTCAGTGATGCCATAGCTACCTGATACAAGTACTTCCAAGGATTTAGCCTGGCTATGCAATGCAGGGCCTGCATGGGCAGTGTTGGCACAACCTCTGTGCATCCTTGGGATGGATATTTTTACCAAGAAAGCAACTCTGTTTCTCACACAGTGTTCCTGAAGAAAACAGGTACACAGCTGGCAAGGGAGACCCTTTAAATCAATCCTCCTGAAGTACGAAAAATATAGCAGTCCACAAAGAATATCAGTAAGAAGTAGAAAGAAACTCGCAGTTAAATGCAGACATTAGATATAGCCTAATGCCTGCTTCTAAGAGACACAGATACTTTAATCAGTAATATATGCTAGGGAAGGTTCATATGAAATTATATATATATATACATATCTCCAAGCCTGGTTCACACTGAAACACTGTTTAAAAGGTTTGTTCTCTTTTCAATTATTTAAGTGTGGTTTGGTGTACTAGGTTATTTAAAAACTGTAGTCTCATTATTTCAATAGCCCAAGAAGTAGCTGACATCATTCCCTTATCATATGTAGCACACTGAGCTCGTGGAAGTCACATATTCTGTGTGTATTGCAGTTTATCTCAGAGGATGAGGCTGAAAATTATTGTTTTCTCCTCTGTAAAGAACTCCAGTCCCTAGTGCCACTTAAAGCTCCATGGAATTATGGTGGGGGAGAGGCACCAGAGTTAAATGATCCTGCAAAGTCCTCTGTGTCAAGGGTTCTGGCTGCTTAAATGGGAAATCTGCAGATGGGGAACTTTTTGGAAAGGTCACAAGGGTGACTCAGACATTTTGGTGTACCATCTAGACACCATTTCCCAGCAACTCTGCTAAGTTCTTCCACATTAACAACATTGTGTCTTCAAGGACAATAAAATTAACAAGCCCCAAGAGCTTAAGAAATGAGTTCTAGAGGGAGATGTCTGCGTGCTGCAGACCCAGATACTCCAGTCTGCTTTCTTTTTGCTCAAACTTTATTCACTCCAACACCCAGGGGAAAATTCCTGAGAAGAAATTCATCTGTCACACTGCACTTGACAGTCCTTGACTTAACCACTTTTACTGGCTTCTGTTGGAAAGCTAATACTGCTTCTCGGAGCAAAGATGGGGACTGCCAACAAAAGAACCAGAGAGCCATACAAGCTGCTATGCACCTGACAGTTCAATGAAAATTTGTGAAAGGATAAAACAGGAAGGAAGAAATTCTAAGCTTCAAGAATTCTGTAGCTAGTAAAATACAGAGTTTGTTACATAATAACTCGGATTAGGAGAAACTGTCTTCTTAGGCCAGTACAGCACCTGACAATACAAAAAAGATTTGCAACTTCCCCTGGATAAATTAATGGTTTTGACTTCTGGAAAAAAGTACAAGATTTTCAAAGCCTCTGGTACAATTTCTCAAAAAAAAAAAAAACAAACCAACCCTGACTTTTCTTAAATTTGTTCATTTTCCTCCTTTGTTTCTTCTTATAAATGATCCATGAACACAACTTTGACTTACTACATCTTCAGCCATCACAACAGGAACATGTACTGCTGAACAGGAAGGGACCATGGAACAAATATTTCATTATGACCTGTAAAGCACAGTATTTCATTCCCCATCACACATTCTGTATTGGCTTATGTTATTTTAATAAAATTATTTAATGGTATTCGCTACTGGAAAGTTATGCTATATTGCTATGATTTCTTGTAGAAATCCTTTTTGCATTTTAATGCCAGTAAACAGAATTATTGATATCAATGTTGATCAAGGAAGTGGCAGGTAGGGAATTGTTGGCCCAACTAACCTTACTTTAGTCTAGGTTAGTTAGTGAGGTCTTACACTACATTATGTCTCTCTAAGTTTACATTAGGTGAAACACATCAGTAATAAATCGCTGGGACTCTGTAAATAGCATTTGTCAACAGGGTTTGGGGTCCTTGGTAAATCTGAAGGATTTGATATGTGCAATTTCATGTTAGTCATTTTTGGTAGAGTGGTATTCGTAAATTTCTGTGAAAGCTTGGGAAAAAGTCCCACTGTAAGCAAGCTGTATTTTATTCACTTATTTTCAGTAGTATTGTGCTTGAAAAAAGCATAATTCTGCGCACATGCACAAAGTAGTATTAGAAATTAAAAGTCAAAGTAGCCCTTCTACTCTACACAGTCCAATTAAGGCCTCAGCTGAGGTCCTGGGTCAAGACTGGGACATCTCACCTCAGAAAAATCGGGACTCTAGTCAAGAAAATCCATGGAAGAGCACTAAAAAATAATCAAAATTCTAGAAGAGATTAAATATACTCAGTGAAAACCAGGAACACCTCTCAGTCTAGTCTAGACCATAGACAACTGAGGAGACAGCTGCAACTATTACAAAGGTTGCCACAAAGAGGAAGGGAATAAACTGTTACATATATTCATCTGGACAGGGCCAAAAATCAGTGGATGAGAATTAATGAGGACACTTGAATGACATGCTAAAAGAAGATTTTCCTAGCCATAAACATAGATAAAAATTTAAATATTTCACAGAGAAGGGAGATGGATTCCACTGCCAGAAGCTTTGAAAAACCATTCTAGAGAACCACACTGCCATGAGCAGCTGAGTAAAGACTACGTAGCTTCCTGCAGCCACTTTTTGATTATGATTCAGTAATGTGAACTTCTAAAATGAGATTCATCAGCGAAGGTGGACTTGGGACATTGGCTATGCAACTCTTTCTTCTGTTGAAAGAAGCAAAGAGGACTAACATAAGTAAGAAAAGACTGGGACAAGAGTGCACAGGTGCGCAGCAGATGATTGGGTTGTTTTCCGGTACGAAGAAGATCCTGTTGCAAATATACCTTGCAACAAGAAACTAATTACTTAGTTACTTCTTCCAACTATCTGAGATATTTATTACACAAAAATGCTCACAGTAGGCCCCCCAGTACGGAGAAAGTGCACTCATAAGCAGAAATAAGTGATTCTGGGCACTATATATACAACCAAAGTGGCAGTGACAACTGACATAACCTTCCTCTCTGGAAGAAGGAGGCTAAAAATTGGAGTAACTTTCTTCTTCCACCACTCTGAAGCCAGGGCAGGAGCAGCAAGTAGCTCTAACCTTACTGCTTTGGGGATTTCATGGCAGCAGACTCCAAAAATGACAATTGATTTTCTAGATAGAGGATTCATAAAACTTTTGAAGCCCAGATAGATTTAATCTACTGCATTTCTTAGAAAATCAGTTAGCACACTTAAAGCTGGTTGATTATTCAGACACAATCTATCTTTGGCAAATCCTTGGTTCATTTTCTGCCCTTTTTTCCTTATCTCTGTTTCTTTAATTAGAACTTGTCTGGTGCATATCCTTCACCCGCAGCAATTATAACAAGCCTATAACTGCCTTCATTATCTCTTCCTTCAAGATCTCTTTTAAATCCTTGCATTATACTGAGGTCAGAGTAATGACACTATAGTTGCCCAGATCACTATTTTATGGTGTCACACAAGGTTGGACATGATATGGATTAGAACTAAAAATAAACATGAAGAAATACAGTGGGTGCAGTTGAAAGGGGAATATCTGGATGCAGCTGAAGACCTTTATAAAACTGTAAATTTTCATTCCCGATCCTTGAAACAAAAAGTACAAATGTCCTGAAATAATATGCAGGCAATAAGCAGTTAATAGGTATTTCCAATCTTCAAGTGAATAAATATCTCATGCTGCAAAACTCTGGAATAGAAATTAAGTGCATCATTCAATGTGCAAGATCAACCTCTGAGCAAACACTCCAAGATTTTTATAAGCTCAGAACTCATCAATCAAATAACTGAGGAGGAGAATGACTGTTAAATAATAAAAAATTACCAAGAAATGCATAAGTGGTTATAAAGACTGAACATAATGTAATGTCCATTTAGAAAAGTATTACTTTTATATCACTGGTATTCCTACAGAAAAGAAAAGATACTTTACAATAGAATTGGAAACATAAGTACAGCTCAAGTAATGATGAGATTAGATACACTTAAGGGTACTGTTTTACAAATAGATAAACTGAACTGAAACAAGTACAAGGGTCTTTTTAGATTTTGATGGTGATGGAAAGCCTGCTTTGGAGCAGAAGCTAAAAAAGACTGATCTGATTAGTCAATGAAAATTGAGACTGAGAAGTAATATCTTTACTTGCTTAAATATATTTCTATCAATACAAATGTAAATAGGTACAGAACTAAAAATAAATAAAACATTCAACAAGAGATCAGAATAAGTTTCATAATTTTTCGTGTCAATATATGACATAGCCTCCCAGTGGAAAGGGGTAGGGGAGACCCTGTCAGGATGGTAGGAATAAACTGAAGGGCAGATTTAGCATCACAGTCTTTCACCCCTCAAGGGAAATAGGTAGCCTTGGTGGGATTACCAGATCACCTTCTTTGAGGGCAAAAACTTCCCACAGCAAGGAAGTCAGTGGGAAATCCAAAAGAGGGAGAAAAATAAAGTCAATCCAATACTTTACAAGTGTTACTTATTTGAAGTACTTACTTATTTTTACTTATTTACAAGTATTTACTTATTTAAAAGCTTTTCAGATCCACATCAAACATGCTGGCAACTCCTCGTAAGTTAAGCATGTTTCTTCAGTGAAAAAGTAATGAAATTTAAGGGACTTAGATATTAGTTTCAGTGAAATACCTGTCAGGATATTGTGATTTCACAGAATCGCAGAATATTTTGGGATGGAAGGGACCTTTAAAGATCATCTAGAGCAACCCCTCTGCAGTGGGCAGACATCTTCAGCTAGATATGTTGCTCAGATCCCAGTCCAACTTGGCCTTGAATGTTTCTGGGGTTAGGGTATTATCACCTCTCTGGGCAACCTGTGCCAGTGCTTCACAAATTTCACTGGAACAAATTTCGTCCTTGTATCTCGTCCAACTCTACCCTCTTAGTTTAAAACAATTACTCCTTGTTCTGTCTCAACAAGCTGAATAGTTTGGACCCACCTTTCATGTAGGATTCCTTCAGGTACCAGAAGGGGCTCTAAGGTCTCCCAGACCCTCTCTTCTCCAGGCCGAACAAGCTTAACTCTCTCAGCCTGTCCTCATTACACAGGTGCTCCAGCCATCAGAGAACCTGGTCTGCTCTGGACTTGCTCCAACAGGTCCATATCCTTCTCATCTTGGGGGCTACAGAGCCAAACACAGCACTGCAGTTGGGGTCTTACCAGAGTGCAAGAGAGAGGGAGAATCACCTCCCTGGATCTGCTGGTCACATTTCTTTTGATAAAGCTCAAAATAGAGCTCTTGGCATTCTGTGCTGCAAGCACACGTTGCCATGTCATGTCCAGCTGGTCATCCACCAGTACCCCCAAGTCCTTCTCAGCAGGGCCTCTCTGAATCCTTCCACAATCCAGCCTGTATTATTACCCCGAGGGCAGGTCCTCAGGGAGTCCTACTGACTAATTCCTTGAACAGCTGGAAGTTTGCTTTCTTAAGATTCAGGGTCCTGACTTTACTCCTTGCCTGGTCCATATCACTCAGGACTGCAAACTCCACCAGTGCGTGATCACCACAGCGCAGGCTGCCTCCGGTCTTGACATCACCAATCAGCTCATGTTGGATCATTAGGTCCCATATCACATCCCCTCTAGCAGAGCTGTCTATTAAGAAGTTAAGATTTAGAGACACAGGACTTGCCTACAGCACTACAATGAAATAAATTTTAATTTGCACCTAAGTAGAGATTGACTGCTAAGACTAATTCACTGCATTTTCTCTTTTCTCTCCCCAGAACTGGATATACCAGAGAGGAAGGACAGTGGGATATTGAAACTGCACAATAATTTACTACAATTCCAGTAAGAATATTGAATTGTCAGGAAAAGGGCTTCTTGCATGACACCTTAAAATACCCTTTAAATACTTGATAAGATTGAGCTTCTAACAACTGGTTTAGATATTGAAGTTTCCAACTCAAATACAGTTATAAAAGGAAATTATGGGAAAAAATTACTGTTTAAGAAATAAAAATACTATTGGCCATGATTTGTGTCTGAATGTGAATCTGGGACAAAAAAAATTCAAATATGAATGTGGTTGAGCACTTGTTTAAATTCTGTTCACAGTAGAGGTAATTCTTCATTTGTTTCAGTGCTCTTCTCAATAAGAATACAATACTAACCTATCAGATAAAAATCAGTGTGAACACATCAGTATTAACGGAGAAACGTTGGCTTTTGCACAACCTGAGAAGCAAAACTTCACCTAGTGAATTTTTCAAGGACATCTCCAAAGATAAGATCACAGCCATGAGAGCAATCACACACATCATGCACATTGTTGTCAGATTAATTTCCACTTTGTCTTGTTGGGAAAACAAATGCAGAAATATTTACCTCTTTAGTTAATGTTTTCATGGCAAAGTTCAAATATTTTTGTAAAATGAGATTTCATGTCATGGGTATTTTAAGATGTCATGCAAGAATTCCTTTTCCTGATAATTCAACATTCTTTCTGGAACTGTAGTAAAATCACAAGTAATTGAGCCTTGGGATTGTATTAACATTATAGCATCCATTCTTTCCTTTTTTAATAAACATACAGATGTCTTTGTTGGCTGAGTGAAGACATTTGGCTTTCAAGATTTCGTTGTCTAGAAATTGTATGTCCATTGACTCTTCAGTCCATAATTCAGTGAACACCTCACACATACAGAAATAAAGTTGTCTTGCTGATTAATAGGAAAACTCCTCTCAATTTAGCTTCTGTGTACAAATAAAAGTCATCATTCCAAGTATATTAAGCGCAGATTTAGAAAAAAAAGCTTTGTGTGTATAAGCAGAATTACATTTTCTAATTACAGAAATGTACATAATTTAAGAGGTAATTGACCAACAAATGTTGTGTGTGAGTCTGTTTAACCCAATTACATAAGTCATTTATAAAGTGGGAATATAGCTAAGATAATCATTTGTGGAAGCAGTATAAATAGTAATTAGGAACCGTTTGGGTGTTTGCCTGTTTTCCTATAATCTTTCCATATAGATGTCATAAGGACACAGGAGGAGAGGACCCTAAAACCTGCAACAAAATCTAAGCATGAAGTTACATTTAAGATTTCAGGCAGATACTTCTGCAGGAAGCTCAGAGATCTGCCCAGAAAGATTCAACTGCATAACCAGGTCCTTAGGGAACATGTTTCCAAGCAAAAATCTAGGAGCAACACAACAGCTATTCACTTTCAGCACTAAGCCAACTGTGTACATAGTGCTAATGCTGTCACCTTGCCAGTGAGGAAGAAACACAAAAGTCCTAACAAATCTGGACATTATGGGTGTCACTGCTCTTTGCCCAGTAACGTGACAGCCATCATCAGCTCTGCCTCAGCACTGCCAGGGAATTTATTCATCAAAACCAAAACAACCTTAATTGGCAAACTTCCCTCTTCTGGTCTGAGGCACCACAGGATGTTTAAAAGCTACTGGCTCCAACTCCACCTCGATGATAAGCAAAAAGAGTATGATAGGTACCCTTCATATTTAACCAATACCTTTTTGAAATACTATAAAATCCATACAATTAATTAGGACAGTCCCAAAATCTTCTAAACCTGGAAGATGGCAGGATTTGAATGTTTGCATCAGACTTCTGTAAGTGCTGTAATCAATCTCACGTGGGATCTCTCAAGGAATATCAATGTGCAGCAAATGGAAAATCTCCAGAACAAATAAAAACATCAATGTATCCAAAAAAGCCAAATTCAAGTCCAATTTGAATGTGACCTTGAGACCTGACATCACAGGTGAATATCTTTACCACTGGATATTCTTTCCCTCTTGTTTCTCACAGAAAGCTTTGAAAAGCCTTGGATTTATCCCACTGTGGTGGAGAATCACTTCTGAAATCTCAGGAAGAAAAATGCTTGGTGTGGAAGAGAGTTCCTGTACACAACTGTGTCAGATGCTGGACTGAAAGCTGCATTTGTATGTCCTGCCACTCTGCCTTGGCATCTTCTTCCATGCTTGGTGGCTGTGCATGTCTGAACCCTGAGCACTCCTCTGGCAAACCATCAAGCCCTCCTCAGGTAGAAATCAAGGTGTAATTACTTCTACATATAACAGGAAAACACTTCTGCACAAATTTTGTGGCTTCACATGGTTTGCTGCTTCACCTTTGTGCCTTTCCAAGACTATTATTCATAATAAATTCACAAGAAGTTTCCTGCACTTGTAACTGGGTCCACAGCTCTGCTATGTGTTGGTTTGCCTCACATACCCCATGGCAGCTATACGTACAAGGTGTCCTATAAAGCAAAAATTCTTATTGTTAGCTATTGCTTGCTTTTAGTTCCCTCATTTATGCTTACATCTTTCAGCTGGATGTATAAACCTGTACTGAAGGGTAAAGAATAACTTTGCCTAAGAATGGAGCACAACAAAAAAGAATAATTTAAGGAATTGGCAGGGGTGGTGGGAATGGGGGGAAACATTCAAGCCTCATGAGAGAAACCACTGTGCAAGAACCTAAGCAAAACAATTCGATCCACATAGTACAGAGGGAAATTCTGCAGGTACGTAAGAAACAACGTGTTCAGGTAGCATGGGCTTAATCAGATGAAGAACTTGGCATGGCAAGATGTGCTAACTTGATTATAAATCCTTATTTATCTTTTTCCAAGACATATGAATCCGGCCCCTGTGTCACCACTGTGTGCCCATACATATCCCTCTAGAAAAAACACATTTCGTGCAAGTCTGTACTTAGATCTGTACACCAATTCAGCCACCAGATAAAAAGTCTAAGTTATCATTCGGAAAAACACTGGTAACCTTTAAAATGTAATTGCTTTTGCAAACTGACAACTAATTATCCACAAGCGAAATGCACATTAGGCATTCAAATAATGAAATGTCAGTCAATATAATAGAAGTGTCACTTTACACTTTTTGCTTTCAGAAATTATTTTAGTCTTAAAATTAATCTACATATGCATGGACAAATGTATTTTGCAATTATGCTTATTCACATAAAATAAAATCTTAACAAAGCTATACTATTTCTGCCTACAGACTGCGTGCTTACATCCTTCAACTACCACTGGTATTTTTAAAGGTACAAATACCACTACTACTACAAGCTGCTTCAGGCCTGCATTTATTTTTAAGTGCCCTCTGCAGTATTTTGCTGCTTGCCAAGGGAATTTTCTGTCCACTGATGACTGCTAGAACATACTTATTTTACTGTGTAATGAATCTGGAAGTCAGACATCCTTACTCAGAAACAAACCATGTTAACATTAGGATTGCGAGGTCTGAAAACATGGTTCACCATGAAGCTGCAAAAATTGGTTATCTCAAGGATGCGTTCCATCTCCCTAAAGAATCAAAATTAGATTTTGTACAAGCCAAGATTAAGGAATGTTTACTTAAAACGTAAGTTTTTAGCAGTGGGGAAGTGATAAGTGCACAGTCAAGACTGTTCAGCAGCATCTTCCCTAGATATCTGCACATCAGATTCTTTAAGATCCCAGCCACCTCTGAGGCTAACTCACACCTGCACCCTCCTCAGGGATGCTCAACGAGGCTGCCTTAGGGAGGGAGCACGTCCCAGTTACATGAGAATTGGTCCAGCTGCTAAACCCTGTCAGGGGGCCAACGAGAGCAGATACTCAAGCCTTCTTCCTCCTTGCCCTTCAGGACAGAAAGGAGGCTTCTTACCCCCGTGTTTCACATCACAGACTAGCTCCCTGAGGTAGGGCATGGCTACGTCGCATGGAAACACACAAGACTCAGGTTTTTTCCACTTTAAATTATTAAAAAATATATTAAACATAGCAGTGCAAATAGTGCAACTGAGAATGCATGCCTCTGAGTACTGTGACATTTGCACCCCAGCACAACTGATTTTTTAGACAGCCCTAAGTACATCATGTATGTCTAGGAATAAACACATCTGCTGTAGATTCACATACTGCCTGTATATATTCAGATTCATGTAAACTGATGCAGATGAAAACAATTAAAATATTTTCCAAAGCATGTAAGTATATTTTATACCTATGTGTGTTTATCTACACGTACATGTATCCTCCGTGAAGGTACAGGCACAGCTGAGGGTATACACAATAAACCAGAATTCAGTGTGAGCAAAAGAAGCAAAATAAGTTCAAGGTGAGCCAAAATAATACAGATGTGACACTAGTACTCATGCTGTACACCATATTTTAACAAAACAATTTGGAAGTACAAAGTGAAACATGGAGTATTTGAATAGAATCAGAAATGCAGCCCTATTCCAAACACATCCATCATTTTACCTGTAAAATTCATTCTGTTTAAGCAGTATCCCTGCTTAGGGTAGCATTATAAGTGGGCACCTTCCATATATATAAAAATACACCTTCCATATATTTTTTGGTAACAGTAGTTACTCCAACAGGTTGCCAATTTTTTTTATAGTTAGCCACTTCTTAGTCCAAAATGCTTTCTTTCCTGTCTCTATCCAAGAATGGTTTGTATTTAATAATTTACAGAACCATAGGATTGTAGAATGGTTTGGATTGGAAGTGACCTGAAAGATCCTAGTTTCAAACACTCTGCCATGGGCAGGGACACCTTTCACTAGACCAGGTTCCTCAAAGCCTTGTCCAACCTGACTTTGGACACTTCCAGGGATGGGGCAGCCACAGCTTCTCTGGGCAACCTGTGCCAGTGCCTCACCACTATCATAGTGAAGAATTTCTTCCTAATATCCAATATAAAACTACTCTCCTTCAGTTGGAAGCCATTTCCCCTTGTCCCCTAGGCTGCCTTGCGTCACATTTCATATCAATACCATAGAATATGCTGAGCTGGAGAGGGCCCATCAGGATCAGAGAGTCCAACTCCTGGCCTAGAACAGGACACACCAGGAATCACACCATGTGTCTGAGAGCACTGTCCAAATGCTTCTTGAGCTCTGAAGGGCCTGGTGCTGTGACCACTTCCCGAGGGAGCCTGTTCCAGTGCTCAGCCATCCTCTGGGTGAAAAACCTTTTCCTGATATCCAACCTAAACCTCCTCCAAGTCATCTTCAGGCCATTCCTTTGGGTCCTGTCACTAGTCACAGGAAGAGACTGACGGAAGAGAGTGAAGAGATCAGTGCCTGCCCCTCCTCTTCCCCTCATGAGGAAGTTGTAACTGCAGTGAGGTCTCCCCTCAGTCTCCTCTTCTCTAGGCTGAACAAACAAAGGGCTCTCAGCTGCTCCTCATTTGGCTTCCCCTCTAGACCCTTCCCTATCCTCATTGCTCTCCTTTGGACACTCTCTAACAGCTTCATGTCTTTCTTGTGGTGCCCAAAACTGCACACTTGAGGTGAGGCCGCTCCAGCTCAGAGCAGAGCAGGACAATCCTCTCTGTTGCCCACCTGGACATACTGTGCCTGATGCCCCTCAAGACACGGTAATCATATGCAAAAATAACCATTAGGCTATTAACCTATGTCACAGGTTAACATGCTCCTGTGGCACAGCCTCCCTACAGAGGTTTGAGCTTACACACCCTGCAAACCTATGTTAAACCCTTTCAAACAGTCAAATACTTCCCAGTCTTGTGTTGCAAAACATACTTCACTGCCATCAAGCATGAGAGGATACATCAGCTGACTCACTGGCCCTGATGAAGTGCACCATGGGCACCCATGGTCCTGCTGGCACGGCTCCGTCTGTGCCACCCTGGGAGTGGAGTGCATCTGGCCCCAGTGCAGCTCTGCACTCCACCCAGGCCTCTCATCAGGGCCCATCTGAGTCATTCTGCCCTCATTTTTGTTTTGATGAGAATAAAAATAATACTTCCTACATTGTAAGGGAAAAAGCAGAGATTTTTCTGGGCAACATTTTAACTTAACTGAAAACTTAAAAGAGTTCTAATTTGTCACCATAACTCCTACTGAGAAACAAGTATAGCATTTTGGGAAACAAAAGGCCTTGATTGGTCTAAATAATAAGCTTTTGGGAAATGGTGTGCAGAGTTTTTGTTAAACTTACTAGGTGGGCACACAGATTTGTAACTTTACACTAACTCAGATACTCTAATTTAGCCACATATTTTACAGGAAAAGCAGGAACAGAAATGGGTATTTTAACTCCTTTCACCCCTCTTATTATTTTTTTATTACAATAGCTCTTCAGTCAATTAAAAACACAAGAATTATTAATTGCTCCATCTCCATGTATATGCAAATAACTGAACTTCTTTATTCAGTACATATAGCTCTAATTTAATGAGCTCACAATGAGACTCTTGCCTGATTCATAACATGCAAGAATAAAAAAGAAATTGCCTTGTAGTTGTGAAAATTGATAATATGGGTTCATTTTTGGGGTTCCCTGAAGATGCAGGCACCATCTTTTAATCATTCTGATCAAGATATCTGTAAGACTTCACTGAGCATCTCTCCCTCCCCAAGTATCTGCATCTAATACCAAGGAAAAGTAGACAGCACAGCAAGAGCCACAGTCACGTCTTGTCCAAGGGGTAGGTGCATATCTGAGAACCAGAGCCGTAATCACAGAAAGCACAGTTTATGTATGGTGACAGATGAGGGAAAGTGTCATACTCAGACACGAAAGAACCACGCAGACACCGTTCTGTCAGGATAGGGCCAGGGCCAAAAGAGAGAGAGCAAGAAGGGCCAAAAGGAAGGAAGAAAGGGGGGAGAAGAAGGAAGCAGCAAGCCCGGCTCTTTATTTAGTCAGTTATATATCTTTTTAGAGACAACCATGGATTGGAGGATGGGGTTACCACCTCTCCATGACACTGGTCAGACCAAAAGTCTATCATAATTCTCCACCTAACAAAAAGAATGATAATAATAGAGACCGGTAGGTAAACATGCCTGATGTTTATAGTAAAGTGCCTGAGAAATTCTACTACAAGAATGAAAACATAGAAAGACTGCAAAACTCAGGGCGACAGGAAAGCATAATTTTGATGTTCTCACAAGGACAAAATGTGGAGTTGTCGTCAACTTTGATATTACCCATTTTGTTCTGGTGCTTAAACGTACACCCTTCCTTCTTTGTTGGGCGACTGAAGTTGGGCAGATAAGCCACAGTTATGCTTTTATTTCATTGACGGAAGATTCGTACTTCCTTCCAGAAAACATTCACATAATGAAAGGTTAACGCGGAGCGGGGTGGTCGGTGGAAAGGCCCTTGCCAGGAATCGCTCCGGCAGTGCTGCTTAGCACACTGTGGCCGGCTCTCTCACCCGCGCGACAGAAGCACGCAAGCACACGCTCACACTGGGCTGGATAGCTCAGGCGTCCCTAGAGGCAAAGAGTCAGCAGGTGGCTCTTCGAATAGAGTTCTGGAAGGTTTATTGCTAAACCACAAGGAAGGGTTCCACAAACAAAAAGAAAGCTGAGGTCCAGGAGAAACTTACAAAGGGAAACAAAGGAGGCGGGGTAATACAGCAACAACCAATGGGGAGAAGGAAGGGGCGGAGTGGGGACTGGATGACAACCTTTTTAGGGATAAGAGGGGCGTAGGTTGGCAACTGGCCAACCAGACAGACCTTATCTACATAGACTCACAAGGCCTGATGGGAGAAGCTTTTCTCACCCTGACTTTTGGGGGTAATCTTAAGAGTTCAGAGCTAGCCCACCAGCAGGCCTCTCTTGTATCTGAGTTCTTTGGCCCCTCAACCATCACAGCTGCTGTTTCAGCCACCACAACAAAATGTAGTATTAATAAATATTAATGATGAAGGCTTGAAATCTATTTTGATGCCTATCTATTTGTGCCTGCAACATGCAGCAAGGCAAACATCAGTTGTAGATTGCACAAGGGAGGCAGAAATACGCCATGGAAATGGATAGGGAGGCCGTTCCTTTTGCAAAACAGAAATTTTAGTAGCTGATTGTAGGTAACCAGGGGGTGTTCTGGTGGAGTGCTGTGACCTCCCGAAACTGACTCCAGCAGAAAGTCGCTCGGCAGCCACTGCATTCACACAGACACCCACAAGCACCAGAGAGCTTCTTCAACAAACCAACAGCAAAGAGGCAGGAAGGGTCCTTGTGTGGCATTCCACAGCACAGGTTTATTTGAGCCCCATGCGTGAAGGGGAGCCAGGGACCAAGGACGTCGGGAGATGGAAAGTTCCAGGTTCTATGCAGGGGCGCGGAAAGCATCAGGGACAGGGGCGGTACACAGGTGGGACTGGGGTACGGGAGCCAATGGGAAAATCTGAGGGAGTGGCGAGGAACAAGGTCCAGTGGGAGAGTGGGGAAGGGAGAATTTTCTAGGGAAGGAACAGAGAAGGTATGAAGGGGCGGGGAGACCACCTGGGGAAGCAGAACTGGGATACATTTTGCATAATGAAACAGCATCCTAGGAAAGGTCTTCTTAGTTCACTCTAACCTGGAGAAGATTTCTAGCCCTTGTATTATGGACCCACTGGCCCCCACAGCTGATTTTTGAACTATTCATCAAGCTCTTTTTTCAGCAGTAGAATAGGAAAGAGAGCAAGAATGGCTGAATAAACATCCCCTCTCTGCTTCCCCTGTAAAAAGACAGAGCTAGCTCACGCATTTAAATATCCACAGAGCCAGTTGTTATGAAGGCTCTAGCTTTGATGCTATGTTGATATCTTTGTGATTATCTGAGTCATTTGCAAGGAAAAGGAAAGAGCAAGGGACACTCTCTTACATTATTCCTTGGTAAAATGGGAAGATGGCGCAGCCATGAAGCAGATATTCTCACTGAACTGCTTTACCCTCCCCCTCACCTTCCCACACACATTCCCAAGATTCAGCATATGTAATAGTGCTATTTTGGAGATGAGTGAGCTGTGACTAGTTCATAGCAGGCTTTTTCAGTGAAACAGTTTTAATTTTTAGTAATACTAAGGAGAGCAATCATAAACAGAAAGAATCACTTTGTGATGACAGCAATTAATGTCTTGCCATTTCCTCTATCACAGCAAGGAAATGGGAAATACATTCAAAAAACATTTCCTTCTGCAGATTCATCATCACTAGATCATATTTTATTGCTCTTACATGAACACTGTATTGAGATACTTGTGCTTAGAGAACACCTTCTCATTTTTGCAATTTCCCTTTTATACCTGTAGAATTCCAGCTAATTTCTGCCTCATTACTTTAATATAATTCCTCACTGATGAGAATCTTAGGAGAAGGGACACATTTTACGACTTCAGTTCCTCTTCATGAAAAGATTGTAAAAGTATGTATGAAAGTGATTGAGTCCAACAGAAAAAGGACTGGCATTAGAGGCTCAGCACAGATCTATTTATTTTTAAATATTTTTCTCGCTTATGCCTCTGAAGGACCAAAGGAAACAGAAAAGAAACTTCATCTATCAGGTAAAAAATTCTAATAAAAGGAAGAACATAGTATGAGATTGATTTTGATTTTTTTTTAGTAGAACCACCAGCTCCTCCTAGGGATAAAAGACCAAGGGTGAGGATATATGTTAAAATTAACCTGATAAGAGACTCAGAACTTTTGCAACAGATAACCACAGTACTAGTTTCAGACCTGAAAAAATATTTAGGTGTCCTCACTACCGCAAAATTAACCCAAAGTAGAAAAATTAACAGAAAATCCCCAAAACAAGCTAAACTCATTTTTGAACACCATAGTCCTTCCTCATTCACACTATGCAATTAATTCTCTCCTGCTACTTATAATCCCAGCGTCATCCCATAATGAGCATTCTTGGCACTAGAAGTCACTTAGAACCAATTAACATTCAACTATCCATTTCTCAGGACTGTGTGCTTTCTGTGGTTTTATGCAGACAAGGAGCAGCTGTCAGAGCCACCTTTCAGCAGCTTAACAAGCGCTTAGATATTCTCTCCAGGTTCAGCAGCTGCTCACAGTAAGGCTGCTTTCAATCCAGTTAGGGGGCTGAACTCTTGCCTCTTCCCTAGCAGACGCCTTGCAAAATTATCTCAGCTGGAAGTCAGTCACCACTCCCTAAATTTTCATCTCTGCCTTTAAGTAATGGATTTTGTGGAAGACTGTGCAGCAGTTTCTGAAAGTGATTTCAAGGCATATGTGAAATTCATGGTCTCCAACTTCTCAGTTAACTGATGAATGACAGAGATCATCTAATAACTGCACGATCAACAGTTTCAGCACTACCACTGTGCAACTAACACTTACTTCTTAGGACATGAAGTGAATAGAAGTACTGTCATGGTGTTCTAGCTTGAAAGCAAACTAGTGAGAGACTCCAAGTCAGAAATACAATTTAATAGGAAAAATAAAATAAAAACAATAGTAAGAAAAAAAAAAAACAACCCACTGACAATGTCAGAATACAAACTTGAGCCCCTGATGGTCAGGGTGTTGGTAGCAGTCCAATTAAATGGTGGC